>WOFM01000214.1:876075-1439772 GCA_011428145.1 Ericerus pela | reverse complement strand
TGTTTTTTTGTTTTAAATTGTTTGGTCATTTTAATTTTAATTTAAGAGGGGGTATTGGGTCAATTTTCTTAATCTAAGAGATGAAACTTCACTGTTCTAGCCGGATCACAGCAGCCTGGCCTTGCTACTGTAGGTAGGCACCTTGTTGGTCTTGGACTTGCAAAAAATGCAAGACCAATTATGCTCATCACCAAGGAAGGGGGACGCATTATTTTGTTCTATCTGTAACGGCCAAAAGGAGCTCTGGTAGTACTATTTAGAACCACTTTCAGTGTTACACCATACACGAAATATTAACAAAGGAAAAGTATTAATATTTCTATAATATTTTAAAATTATTAATTTATTATCCACAGACTATTGTCTTAACTGTTGAGAGACTTTATAAAAATATTTCAAACACAAAACACTTTTAATAACATAATAATTCGTACACATTAGTACATTCAACAATATTTCAATACTACTTTATCATTGAGATTGAACCCTTAGACTGTACAATAACTGTCTATTTTAAACTGTATGTTGAACTGGATATTACATTGTAACCAGAGTTTATATACCTATTCAGAGTACCTAAATGTACATGGTGGATAGGCTAAGTGAGGTACGGTCTTGTTATTATAGGGATATGCTGACTCGCGATATAATCGAGGGGCAGGCATATTTAGGTCACTGAATATGAAGACAGTATTCCTATTTTTATAATATTCGATGCGGGTAATTAAAATTGTTTAGAAAGAACTGTAGGATTTTTTGATTATAGCCGAATACCCGAATTAATGGTATTCAAAACTGTGTCACCGAATATGTTAGTCATATTTTAGAAATATACGAATCATCCTTATCCTTACGAGTACAGCCACGAGTTAACTAGATTTTTGGTTGTAGCGCACTTCAAGTCTTTCAACGTTCCAACATATTTTTTCCGTGCTCTCCGGGAAATGTTGAAAAATTGGAAGAAGATGAGCAAAACTCATTTTTTCGACCATAAACAAGGCTCCTAGGGAGGGGAGAAGAATTTATTCCTCAAAACACGCAATATTGTTGCTACTTTATTTCACCGTCGCGGAGTATAATAAACCTGACAAGACAGGGACTGACGGCTTGGTCGAAAAATCAAGCAGACTGTTGACGTCGAAGGATTTCAGGACGACGTCAGTCCAGTTTCTGTCTTCTCTAAAAAAAAAAAAAAAAAAAAAAAGGAATTAAAACGCATTTATCGAACCATGTACGTCGTTACACAGCAGCCATATAACGACGCAACCTTTTACGAAAATCGAAAAATCCCAAATGACATATACTGAGTACAGCACCGTACACACGCACACACAACACACGCGTACATAAATACAGACGTACGCGACAACGGAGTAATTCTTTTTATTTTTTATTTTTTCACTTCATTTCGTCCGTACACTACGTTAGTAGAAAACCATTTTCCAGAAGTTTTTGTTGTTGTTGTTGTTGTTTTTTTTCCTTCTCCTTTTCCTTTCATTCTTTTTATCTTTTTTCATGAGCGGCAATAGAAGGAAATTGCTAGCTAAGCGTTCCATTAGCGAGATTGTCGAAGACGAAGACCCGCTGATAGACTGTGAAAGCTATAAAAGCCGAATACACACCCCAACTGCAGATTCACCTTCCTTCACCACCCCACTTCCCCACCGCATGCACTTTTGTCTTTTTTCGCGCAGCAGATGACAAAGGCCAAATAATACACACATACGCGCGCGCGCACACACACACACACACACACACACACACGAATTCACAAACATACCCACACACACACACACACACACACAAACGCCACAATTGTACGTACGTACGCGTAACGGCAATTCCATTAGTATAACAAGAGACGACATAAAGACGCCGGACATCGATATGGGGCACGGAGTACGTGGTTGAAGGGTGGATGCTGCTGGATGGCAGTTGGTTGGGTAAATGGGATTGTTGCATTATCATACACACGGTTACTTTTGGTAACGTAGACAGAAATTTACTCGTCTCGCGCCATTGTCCTCTTTTATATCTCCATTCGGTGAATGATGAGCTATGGATGGCTCTTTTACGCGGAACATTTATTTCGCGCAGTAGGACGAAATTTCCGGTCCGCTAAAGGCGATTGGAGGAGTGGGCGAACGAAGCTAATTGGGGGCGAATCGCGTACAACTTCAATCGAGTTGCTGGTTTTTTTTTTTTCCACCCCTTCGGCTCCGGCGTTACGTAAGAAAATGACATCAGATTAATGGACGTAAGACGACGAGTTTAACGATCAGAAGAAACGATAAAAACTGCGTTCTGCTGTGGCTGCCGCTGCTGCCGCTGCTGCTGTTTGTATGTCAAATGCCAAAAATGGATAACGAACGAAAAATCATTTGGGCTCGAATTATCGTCGAATCTCGACGATCTTGATAATATCACACGCGAACGAAAATATGCCCCCAGCCCAAGGTATGGCGCCAGCTAGTTGTCCTCCAGGGATTTCAATTCGCATCCAAAACAAGGCGATTAAATAATCGTTCGTGAGCAAATAGATTTTCAATCACCTACGACTATGACTTCAAGAATCTGAATGACGTAATTAACTTCTCAAACAATACCATCTCCCAATCTACTTGAAACTACTTTTTCCAATATATTTCAATATAGTGCCTACAAAATTTGGTAGAACTAAAGCGAAGAAGACGGTTACCGAAATCATTTCTGCCCAACAACAGGTAAAACTTCAGTCTGAACGACTCAAATGGGATAAATGATCAGCGTACGTAAATCATACCTACGTCTGCACACCATTCTAAATATGTCGCACTCGAAGTCCTTCTTTAAGCTGTGATAGGCACCTACCTATATTATAAGAAATTATAAATACGAAATCTATCATTTATCAAAGACAGCAATAACGTTAAGTTGAACAAGCTGATAACTCAGTTTACAAATGGTGTATAGGTACCTGGTGAAGAGATTCTTGAATTTTTCGAAATGCCATGAATTATCCATCAAGAGGCCACAAGCTGTCTAGAATGCACGATTCAACGTACTTAATCCATTCACACCCATATTAACGAATGTCACTTTAACCTCCCTTTAAGGCACGGTTCACAATTAACCAGAATGGTAACAAGAATGAAAATGATAGCAGGAATTAAAAGGAGAACGGAGCTGCTTTGTTCACAATTAGCCCTTGATGAGAACAAAAACGGGAGAATTTTTAAAAAGAAATATATTCTGCTCATGCCAGTAAGAAAAATCCGAGAATGGGAATGGGAAAAATGAACTTGAATCATCTTTCCCATTCTCATTTTTGGGCAGTTCTCATTCTCGGCTTGATATGAACGCCTCCATTAAATTTAGGGTGTTTATTTTTTGCGTTCCCATTCTTGTTACCATTCCCATCGATAGTGAACTGGCTTTTACTTAAACCTCACTTTAAAATGATTTCCCACACAATTTTGTACTTGAGAATGTGGTAACATTGTATTTTCTTATGAGGTTTCTCTCATTAAAATACAATGTTACAATATTGTTTAATACAAAATTGTGTAATGAATCGTTTTAAAATGAAGTTTAAGTGAAGGGAGGTCATAGTGACATTCGTGAATAAGGGTGTCAGTGTTCATCCCTATTTTCAACTGCTACCCTCAATCTTGAATGAGGATAAATTATTTCATCGGACTGATTTGATTTTTCATCGAGATAAAATAAGTTCTAAGTAAAGACCTCAGTAAGATGAAAGTATATGGCACAAAAGGGAAACCACATGCATTTGGTGCACTATTGACCCTGAAAGAACTAATTTGACAGTACTTTTTTGATTCGCTACCCGAAGAGCTAAACTTCCTCCACAGATTACTTTCAATAGTGAGAACTAAGGAAGAGGATATCGCAACCAAAATATTTCCTAGGTGCAACGTACCAGTTTTGTAGGCACTGAAAATGGCTGTAGGCAACGATCAATTTTTGAGCAATACTACTATGTATTTTAATACCAAATATCCCAACTAATCGTCATTATGTGCTCATTTATTATGAAAATTCTTCGCATATTTTTATGGAATTGATAAAATTTTGCATTGAGAATGAAGTAATAATTCTAAAACTTCCCTCTCATAGTAGTGACATTTTGCTAACCCTTTACCTATCCACATTTAAATGGTTCAAAGACAACACGATCAGTTGTTGGTAAAGTGACAGAGAAAAAACATAGGAAGACATTTACCAAACAACACTTTCATTATGCTGATGTTGCAAGTGTAGAAAGAAATATCTGCCGCCATTTTTAGCAAAGGATTTTTTGAAGAAAAAGTTATCCTTCAGGTCAAGCCGTACTTCCAAGCAGTAGTTATGAATCAGAGGCATGTTCACAGGTTGAATTACTCGGTTTAAAAAAGAAATTCTGTTCTTCCTGCAGCACTGAAGCTTGAGCCATCCATTATCAATGCAATTATTCCTTCTGTATCCTCTGTCTGATTAACACAAGTGAAGAGAATAATCTTTTTTCACCATTGTGGAGGACCTGCAATCGCCGTGAATGAGCCTCTTCCGCTTTAAGTAAATCATTTTCAGATTAAAAAGCTCCGATTGTAAAACTTGTATCGAGAAAATACTGATGCAGTGCTGCAAGTAGATCCTATTGAGTGTGAAGAAGTGAAAAACTTGTACTGCCTCTTCAGCCAAAGTTATTACTGGTGAGAAACTTGTATCAAAGATGACCAGTGTTCTTAAAACCAAAATATCTAAAAAAAGTGACAAAAAAATGTAGTGTGATATGCAAATATCTGAATCTTCAACATCTCATTCAGCTCCATAGTGGGAGGACTTTTTTTTGAAAAAACAAGTTACAAAAAAATTCAATTCCAAATTTGTTTATTCAAAAAAAATCAGTTCTAATGTTTTTTTTTTTAAATATTTTTTTTTTAAATAATTTAATTCCAGATTGTAGGTTTTGTCGGTTCAGGGAATCGAACCTGGGACCTACATATTTGCCAGCTAAAAGTGGTGAAATTAACCACATGGCCATCTCACCACCAACTATAACTGGCGAATGTATTTTATATTAGACAAACTCTGGTGGTTCCAACACATTCCCCCCCCCCTAGAGAGACTCAACACGAGTTGAACAACATTAGAATGCTGTGGGAGGTTGGGCAAAGTCAGAAACGCCTCTTATACCTATACACACAGGCTTATACTACCTATACGGGTTCTATTTCCACTATATAGGGCGCCATCTATCGGCAACTCAAGTAAGGAAGGAGAGTTGTGAGTTCCACCATACACCACTAGGGTGCGAGCATGTCCAGCACATGTCAAGGGTCACCAAATTTAGGTTTTGTCGGCTCAGGGAATTGAACCTGGGACCTACATATTCGCCAGCTAAGAACAGTGAACTTAACCACACGGCCATCTCACCACTGACTATAACTGGCAAATGTATTTTATATTAGACAAAGTCTGGTGGTTCCCACACAGATTTATATATACCTGAGAAAAAAATTCCAATATATTTTTCCAAAGACATTATTTATTTCCAATGGTCAAGTTAAAAGCTGGTAAAAATTTTAAATTTATAAAATACAATACTTGACAATCACAACAATAAATGTATAATCTGGCCAAAATTAGTTCCTCAAAATTCTTTCACAATATTATGCTGCTAAATTATTTCGCCAATTTTTTCTCTTATATTTGATGCACATGCACCACTACCCACATAGTCACACACAGAAAATGTTCATTACTTCCACTGAAACAACAAATTCTACAGTGTTACCTATATGCCATCAAGAATCCAGGGCCTGGCACAAGCCAAAGCTCGTAAAATAGTAATATGACAATGTTTTGGAACCTTTTTCAAGTCCAAACAAGCAAATAAACGAAATGTATTTCAACATATGCAAAATAGTGTCCTTTAACAATTTATTATACACAGATCCGGACAATTCTACAATCAGAAATGCAAAAGCCATGCTTCTATATTGAGTTTTTGTACCTACAGGGAATATCACAAAATTATCATTAAATTTTCTGTGCCTAAATTCCTTGAGATTTACTTCCCCTAAGATATGAATATTTTGAGAAAAAAATTATCTTCCTAGAAACTCTGCTGCAAAAGATAAAGGCTGGAGTGTTTTCTTTTGTAAGCATTAATAATTTTGCTAGCAAAATTTTAGGAAAGGAATATTTTGTTTATTTTAGAATTTTTTTTTTTTGTATGAATAAATTTGGCATTGAATTATTTTGGAAAAAATATTTTATTTAATTTTGGATTTATTTTTCGTAATGAATAAATTTGAAATTAAATTCTTTTGTGACAAAATATTTTGGAGAAAAAAAATTTTGGAAGTCGTTTTTTGGAAAAAAATGTACCTACCGTAACCAGCTCCACCAAATCGGCGTAAGACCAAAAAACTCTGGAACTTCGCCCAGATCCAATTCCTCGTAATATTTTTGAGGAGAATACACCTGAAATTTCCACTTCTAGTCCAGTTCCATACATTAGACGCAACTAAAAATTTCAAGATAAATGTTCAATCTCAAGTTCAGATAGCTCAGATTATCTCCACAGTGATCTTAAAGGGGCAAGTACCCCTTCTTGACCACAACAACGAAATTGATAAAAAAATGCAACCGGAGTCGTTTGTTTTCATATCTTATAGAGTAAAAACAAATTGAAATTTTGTTCCTCGTAAACTTGAGTGGAATAACGAAAACTCTAGCGCAGCTAGCCTCACTAGAAAAAGTAGGTTTCGAGAAAAAGAATTATGAATTTTTATGATCACATTAATTGTCCGTTAGTTCATATGTGTTAATGGTATGTTATTATTGTGTGAAATGTGTTAGCTGCTGACAAAATATTTGACAATGCGAAATTTAAAAGCACTTCTTGAAAAAATTAAAATAAATTAAGATGATAAAGTATAGTACATCATCATATAATTTAAAATAAAATCAATGAAATATAATAAAGTTATGAAATAAAAAAAAAATATGAGCATGTGGTTA
This sequence comes from Ericerus pela, assembly GCA_011428145.1. NCBI lineage: Eukaryota > Metazoa > Arthropoda > Insecta > Hemiptera > Coccidae > Ericerus > Ericerus pela. Next base: position 1,432,764 of record WOFM01000214.1, on the reverse strand, counting down.
ATTTTTGTAAAAAAAAAAGTTCATACAAATTAGAAAAAAGAGAAAAAAAGTTTTACCGGAAGTACCGTCTGGTCGATCCGCACCAAAATTAGAAGCATCAAAATTAGTGGCATACTTCAATAAAGTTTAATGAATATTTGTTTCAAACTTCGTACATATGGTTCCAAAAATCCACATTTTACGACAAACTAAAAACTAAAATGTTGGTACCGGAAGTACCATCCGCACTAAAATCAATATGCCTGGTCCTTAGCTTCGTACAAATGTTATACCAAATTCCGTGATTATCGGACAAAAATTGCGACCTGTACTGTGGAAATAAGAAATTGACTTTATCTATTTACCTATTTATATATATATACAAGCCCCAAAATATGGCCTGTACTGGCCTGGCAACACTGAATTCAATTTGTTATTTTGACAAAAACAAGTTAGCGCTTGCGTTTTGAATTTTGTCTGAATATTTTTCGTTGAAATTTTGTCTTAAAAAATTGGGTTGTACGTTTATTATATGGTAGGTAAGCATCTTCGAGAGTGCCACCTAGTGGCAAAAGTTATAAGAAATGGAATGGTTGAAAACGTGATATATATGCTAGGTAAGTATCTCCGTTGCGCAGCACGCATGCCATCTGCTGGATTTTTATTTAAGAAATGGGATGCCTTATCATTACTAGTAAAGTTGTGATTTTATATCATTCTTGCATTCTATTGATGTATTTTTCCATAGTATTTGTTTTGTGAAAGGCAATATCCGGAAATATTTAGAATATTCATGACTTGGACCTTAAATGATGGAAACTCTAAGAATATTCGGTATTCAGTGAAGATAAGTCAGTAATTGTGAGCTTATTCTTTCAAATATACTTTGTATCTGCGCCTAAATCCGAAAAGAATTTATTTCAGATTTATTATCCTCGTATTCTTGGCTCGATTAAATGATTTAAATCTTATTAAAATACCTGAAACAAGACTTTGAAGAATTTTGTGAGTTCTATAATTGTTTTTCATCACAGAAATTGACTCGAAAACAATGGTACTAGCTGTTTTGATCAGTGTCAAAATTCGGATAACATAAGGTATTCATTTTTTTTATTCTCCAATTTGATGGAGTTTGATGTAACCTCTCTTCTCATCTTGTTTATTTTATGTTGCAGTACTTTACTAATAGCTGCAACAGTTGGCAATTCTATAAGGAGTAAATTAGTAGCAAGATATCATCAATGCTTTGTTTCCTCAAAGCGTGTTTTGTAGAATCAGGTAGTATGTTGTTCATCTAAGTTTTTTCATTCTATTAAATTAAAACTCAGAATTAACATATATCGTTTGTCTGCAGCTATTATAGCGAAAAAATTACCAAGTAAATGCTAGGGACCTTGTACCATGCAAGAAACGGAGCAGTACTTGAAAATGTTATCATTTTATTCTTCTTCTCTCCTCGATTCGATACTCTCCTCAAACTGGTTTATATATTAAAAATCGTTTTTTATATTGCTACAAAAGAAAGTCTGTGGTGATAAAGAACAGTTCTACCACAAACTTGGTTATTGAAAATTTGAACTCATAGCGAGGAATCGAAGAGAATTCATATAAAAATTCTTTTTGATTCGTCGCCGTTAAATTAATTAGCATTCGTTGCCGTTAAATTAATTAGGATTCGTCGCTAACTTGTGATATTAATAAGGCAAAGACAAAGTAAAAATTGCCAACACCACGCACATGCCAGAAGCCAAAATGCCGAGTGAGATTTAGACGCTTGTGAAAAAAATTAAATAAATTCTATAGCTTCAATACCTCCTCCCTTTCCTTCAAAATATTACACAAGGATGAATGCGAAGACAAAGGTACAAACAAAACACGCATTTGTCACGTATATTTCACGTTTCCAACCATCCCATTTCTTATAACTTTTGCCACTAGGTGGCGCTCTTGGAGGTGCTTACCCACCTTTACATGTAGGCTGAGTTATTTTTGTTTAATGATATTTCCCATATTTTAGAATAAGGGAATGTGGTACGTACCGCATGTTCATATTTCATATATTTGAGTCGTATTCGAAGATAAAAGTCACTTGAAAACAGAGACATGCGCAGATAACGTCGCAGCCATACGCGCATATGTCTACGATATCGAAGATGTCGTATAGGGTAGGCAACTCGGCTGTTCTGTAGCCACGTCGTTCGTGCCGACTCACGTTTACAGCAATTTGCAACAGAAAATGGGCCGTTCCACGACGCATCAAAACATTGTTGCAATTACGTCGCTGTCTCATCTCCGCAATTAGATTAGTCACCGTACCTCGGGTGCAGTCGTCCTTCATAGCGTTACACGTTACCACCTTCTGACCCATTCGCTCATCAGCCCCCCCCCCAGTCCCCTTTCGAGTATCCGTGACTCGCGTGCACCGTATTATAACGTTCGTCGAGTGCGCTGCTGCGAATTAATTGTACCAAACGTATTCTCTGTCTGTACATGCGTTACAGCAGAAAACGAAGTCGTTACTCCACCTTCCCGGCCCCCTATTCGCAGTCAGCCAGCAAATGTTTTCGTTAATTTGATTTTCACATCCTGCAATTCGAAATATGTATATTTTCACGTCGTAAAATTTCGTCTACGCTGCCACCGTCGTCCTCGCTACTGGCGGGGAGAGAGAAAAATATTCGTCGACGCAACGTTGGAAGGCCGGCGCGGGGGGGGGGAGCCCACAACGACTGACGAGATGTTAGTACAGCCCCGAAGAAGTGGAGGCTAAATTCATTTTCGAAATCATACGCATCCGCGAACAATTTTACACTCGGTAGAAGAGATACTACCACTGGTACGTACACGTTAATCCAAATTTAACTTCGTCTTTTACTCGCTCGCTCACTCACTCGCTCCCGCTCTCTCACTCTCTCTCTTGCTCTCTCTCTCTCGCTCTCTATCTCTCTCTCTCTCTCTCTCTCTCTCTCTCTCTCTCTCTCTACTCGCTCTTCTTTTTCTTTTTTTTACCCTTTTTTCAGTTACCTACTGCCAGTCCCTCGGCCCCCACTCGCCCACCTACTGGTCTATCATCCTTTTCACTACACTTCTACGCTACCGACGCCGAGCACACCTCGCGCTGCCACACGTCAAATTAAAATGCTTTTTAATCCGCGGGTGCGTGGCATTTTTTTATCTGTCTGCTGGCAGGGCGCTGTTAAGAAATCGCATAAAAATGTTTTCTCCTTTTTACTCGTATTGCTGCCTACCTACGTGGCCATTGAGCAGAAACGAAGGGAAAAGGCTCACGAAGAAGGATTAATGCCGAACAATTGAAAAAGAAACGGTCGCTTTTTTTTTTTTTCGTTTGATGAAGTCGGCGGAGGGGGAGTAGAAGTGAGAATAATTGTTGAAATGGCAATGACGAGGTTAACTTATTATCGCGTCGCTCTTTCGCACGAACGAGAGAGGCGAATGAAAAACTTTAATCTGGGAAAATTATATATATATATGTGTATATATATACACACACACACACACACACACACACTTTTTTGTAGGTACCTGTACCAATATTTTTGATATGCCAGTCCGACGTAGCTACGTGGCAAACTAAGCTTATGACCAGCGGTATAACCCTCAGCTACTAATTCAGAGGTTGATTCGAATTGCGGAGCACTGGTGGCGCAAAATTTTCGAAATTGATTGTTCGAAGAAAAAAAAATGCGAATCTTTGATGGCGCGCAAACTGTTTTGGCCTCCTACAAACAATAAATCAATAGTGCGCAATCACGTTGTCAATAGCGCACCTGTTCCCACATGAGAAAGGGGATGATTGCGAACAGGTCTACATAGGAACACACCGTCAATTGCGCGCCATTTTATATTAGCCTAAGAAATGTTTGAACCAGTATATATCATCTAAGGCAGTTCTGATAATTACTATTTTAATTGTTTTTTTGTTTTTTTTTTTTGTGTGTGCGCATGGTAACAATTTTTGATGTGTAAACATCTTGGCGCTCGGTGTATACAGCAGGGGTTAAATGAGAATTACAGTGGTCAGATTCGTGTAACTGTAATTCTTACAATTGTAACTCTTGTTTGTGTGCGTTACATGACATGTGCGTATGTGGTTATGTGCGTGCGCAACGGGTTGCACATGCACACAACCACACTATTATTATGTTTACACATCGATCCTTCACGAGTAAATTCCCAGAGGAACTCGCATCTTTTTTTTTTACAATGGTCCTGTTTGTTATATACCATACTTTGTTCAACGATATTCTATTTTTTTCTGAGTTTCTTCATATTTCTTCTGGTTGAACAAATGTGTAGATACTTAGGAACTGGTATAAAAAAAAAAAAAAAAGAAAAGATCAACTCTCTAAGCCAGTAGCAAGAATGAAAGAAAAACCATAATCAGTGAACTTCGATTCACTTTTTGACTTTTTCACACCAATTTTAAACAGCTGAACACTAGGCTATAGCCTGATTCACACTTGGCTAGTTTCATAGCTACTAGCAAGATATTTGGGGTACTATTTGTTAACGGATAAAGTCAGTTTGTGTTTTTAACTATTTCTATTTTACTTTGTGTGAAGTTTGCAGCACTCGTCTTTGGCTCGTCTGCAAATTCTTCACACTTGGCAAAAAAAATAGCCAACTTTATGCACTTATTACGCAACATACTATTGTGATATAAATATATAAAGTAACTTATTTTGATCAGTGTGTGATTTTTGCAGCAGTTGAATGATGCGCGTATCACCTATTATGGTAAAACAAAAAACAAAAAAATTTAGGCAGATAAATATTTTTGCTATTGGGAAATAAGTGCAAACTAACCCTCTACATTCAGCCAAACCTTGTGATATAATGGTTAAGGTAATAGCTCTCCAATAGTAAGGTGAGAGGTTCAAATCCCCTGCAGCAGAGGAAACTTCTATGAAAATATATATATATATAATCAAACAAAACGACCAACAGCTTTTTGCAGTAAGCAAGACTAGAGTATAAAATGATGTGTGCGCCCAAGACGATATATAAACGATTACTTTATATATCAGTCCTGAATATTTCTAAAATCACCTGCTTCATACATCGTCAAGGTGTGTATAAAAGTGAAGTTTATAAACAGGTGTTACAAAAAATATATCGTAGACGTCCATTCCATTATATCACGATGTTTTTCGATTTACAAGAATATATACTCCGGTTACATACAGTATCACACACATTTTTCAGACTGCACAATACTGTATATTGAATACGAATTTTATTGTTAGCTATTAGGTAGACATGCGCGCCACTGACGTATTGGATGCACGCAATTGCTTGACTTGAAAATTATAGAGTATTCACTTTTTCTCTCTCAATACACTTTTGAATAGTTACCCGTCTGACTTTCGTCCAGCTGTCTGTCTATTCAAGACAATGCAAAAATACACATTTGCATAGTCACCTACCTCAAAACTGTGTGGTTTTTGAAAAATGACGTCACGAGCGAATACTCTATATTCGGCTTTCAGGCCTCAACTTTCTGGCGGGCAATTCGTTTTTCATCAATTTGTGCGCAGTTGACTGACGCCTGGAACAGCCCTAGAACGGCCAGAATTTTAAAATATGCAAGATTGGCTGGATCCGCTCACTACTCTCCAAATGACGGCTATTTGAATTTCAAATTTCTAGGCAATGGGGGCAGTATCGTAGGTGGGAACACCCACAATCTCCTACGCGCCTGGCGGGCGTAAAGGGAACTCGCCTACTGAAGAAATGTAGGTAGGCGAGTGACTGGGCTGAGGAGGTCGCCGTAGTCGTTACGGATCTAGTGAGCGAGATAGGTGTGTGATGACGTATATTTTGTAGTCCTATGGATGTTAAACACACATTAATTATAAGTGCCTACAACTGTAGTGTCTCTGCCACTAAATGGTAGCGAGAGCATCGGGGTTTTCTCGGAGAAACAGATACCTTTTCAAGTATCTGCTTCACATAAAGAAACTCTGAAGTCGGAAATATGGGTATTTTCGATTTTGTTTCGATGTAAAATGAAAACTGAATCTAAATAGAATCAGTTCTCACTGCTACAAAACGCTTCCACTGGCAACTTAAATCAATATCTGTAATGGAAATTGATTTAACGGCACTTAACGTTTGAAGTTAATCTTAGCCTCAAATGCCTAATTAATTTGCACTCGAAACTGATGGTGGCTTCGAGCACAATTAAGCATATAATTATGTACTCGAAACTGACAGTGGCTTCGAGCGCATGAGTGTAATCACTAATTATGTACAAAAATAATTTCTCCTTGCATTCGAAACTTTAATTAGCCTCGAACACATACCTACATTGTCCAGAAAAATCTTTTTCTAGACAAAATGTCTCTGTTTATAGTCAAAAGCTAAAAATTAACATTTGACTATCCACAAGTACACGATCTTCATTTGTATATAGGATCTTGTGCAAGTTACATAGGAATGCGAAACATAATCATGCATCGTATTCTCGTAGCAAACAAATGGATTCAAATTTACGGCTAAATTTGAATGCAACATACCCAGCCTCAAATACACGTCAATAAACTCAGGCCTATGTATTTTTTCTTTCTCGAATGAAGAGAGAAAAAACTTGTAGAGAATAAAATCTCGGCCGACAAAGCCTAGGGAAAATACTCCCCGGCAACATATGTATATGTGAATCTATGATAAACCTCACATATAATAAACAAAAGAGTATATGAATCAAATGGATTCGATTCCATTCGACTCTCATTCTCCAAAAAAAATATATTTTTTATTATATTTTTTTTCTCAAATATTCTTGCTTATTCATCGATAGATTTCGATGTAATTATTATATCGAAAACTAAAATAATCCTTGAATAAACAAAAATATCAAAAAATACGGCAAGTTCTCTGCAACATGTCGCGTTCCCTTTATTCAATCAAGGCTAAAAATTTTTCGTATAATACGAAAAATTTTTAGCCGCCCCCAACAAAAAATGCATCGAAATCTTTGTGAAGAATTCGATACATAACCAAGGTCACCACATCTGGATAGGCCATCTTACATATCATCTACCCTACGTCAACAACCATTATTACATATTCTTCGAAAAAAGAACATAAAAAAAAAATGGTTGTCGTAAGGCTGTATGCAATTAAGGTTGTCGATCCCTAAAACAGAGATCGGCACCCCATCGAGACAAAGTGATACCAATACGCTTTGCCTCAATAAACTTCATAAATGTCGACAAAAAACTATTACATATTTTGTCAACACGCGAGTCTGGAAAGACGAGCAAAAAATCTAAATAGGCAACGTGCGTGTTAAGTGTGTTGGGCTGTTTAGTAGCGTTCCTACTAGTGCGTTTTGTTATTTTCCACGCCATTGTTTCTGTTTTGCTGAACTTTTCAAATAAAATAACAAAACAATCTCGAATTTTTGGGCAAGAACCTCCTGAAGATTCTTGTCCACGTTGGCGCTTCAACTCGCACTTCAAGAAATTGAAGTCGAAGAAGAGTTTCGGAGTTTTTCACCAACAATCATCGGCAGAAGTACCAGTAACACAAAAGGGGTTTTACTGGTCCCCGCTCTTTCTGAAACAAAAGTTTGTCAGCAATAAACGGTAAGTCAAAACCTAACAACATCCATTAATTTTCGCGACATTATGGGTATGAAAATTACTTGTAACTTTCACACCACGCGCTTCGTCAACTTTGTTAGGATACCGTTTTTGTATGATTTGATCTCGAAGAAGTTCAAAACATCAACGGCGGAATGCATTATTTTTGGTAGATCAAAACACTTAAATGTGTTCTGACCTACTTACGGGATCCAATTATTTCAATAGTTGGAACCCATTTTCGAAAAACTTCGTTGAAAATACGAAACCTAATACATTCCCCCAACCACACATGCTGACTACGAACAAAATTCATTGGAAAAAATCGTAAAGAGACACCAAAAACATCGATGTCTTTAGAGCCTAGCATCATACAACTTTACGGCAGGCGAACTACAAATCTCCGACGCCATTCCGAGTGAATTAATTTTAATGTGTAACGATAATTTTTATTTATTTTTTCAAATGCAATTTTTGGATTTGAAAAAGATGTGAATGACCCGCGATGAATACCCTTCATTGCGCCCACGGGTCACCAGGAACGCAAGCAGATGGAGGACCTACGAGGTCTCGCACAACAAGCTGCGTGAGATCAACTCAAGCTGGAACACGTGGAATCAGTCATCGACAGAATCCGCCAGAATTGATCCAAGATGATCCAGCATGTCCAAGTGGTCTACAGGAAGGGCAAAGACCAATTCCATGACGAATTTGTTCGCCCTGCCATTCAACAAGTTAATGGTCAATCTTTACGTACCAATTCCCATAAGCAAAGTCGATTGAATACCGATCAGAGTGGGTCAGTGGAACCAACACAGAAACGTGTGTGCGTTGGTTCCCCCTACCCCACCTCTGAAAGCTCTGTTCAAACTGACTCGAATGATATAGAATCGAACGCCCCTGTCGGACATTCGAATCTAGAAAAACCATTCGACTCAGTAACCGAATTGGTTCCCCGACCTGTTACTAGTAACATGGCTAACATACCAAATCATGCAAGAGAAGTGGACCCAATTCCCCGTTGTTGGGAATTGGACCCCGAAACGTGCACAGAAAAACCAGCTCTGAATCTGAAACCTCCCAAATACTTCATCGACGAATGGGACGGCACAATTCTAAACTACCCAGGTTTTATTAGAGGATTTAAAATGTATGTGCATTTGCAAACAGATATTGCGATTCCTCAGAAAATAAAGTTATTGCAACAAGCAATGCCGAAAAACATTGTCGAAAAATTTTCGCACTTTGCACCTGACAATGTAGGTTATAAACAACGTCTCCAATTCTTGCATGATAGGTACGGGGATCCAAGTAAGGTCAGAGGAGAAATCTGGTATAAGATAACTGACTTCTCTCATACTAACAACACACTACAGTCCATTCAAGACACAATGGATGGATTGGCAGTCCTCGTAGATCGTTATCGGCTGGTATCACCTGTTGTAGACGAGGAAAAACTGTTCAACGTTACAGTGAAACAATTTCCACCTAGGTCTTATGGGAATCATCTAAAAAGTAATGAACGACACGTTTCACATTTGTTCTCGGCCATTAGGGAATTTATAAAGATTGAAGAGATGTTCGATAAGCAACGTCCCTCCAACAAAGACCCTAATAGAAACACAGGTTCATTCAAAAAGAAAAAGCCTAAAGGCAATTCAGAATTTTTGGCCACAACCTTCCAGAAAGGTAACGATCAACGAAAGGGAAAGGATAAATCCAATCCCAAAATATCGAATAGGCAGAACCATAGCGATTTGGGAAACTCATCTAAGTCTCCCAAACCCTCTTCTGTTTCAGAATGCTGAGAACAAGAAACATTGAACCAAGCGGCTCAAGACACTCCGAAGAGCATCTTGAACCTGGCTCACTCTGCGCAGAAGGCATGTCTTTCCTGCACCAACCGACACCCCTCTTTCCTCTGCCACAATCCACGCTATAACACGTTGGAACAGCGGCAGAGGGAATTTAACATCCGTAAGTTGTGCACCCACTGTGCAACTTACCATGCGATGCAGGAGTGTCAGCAGAAAATTGCCCTCTGCTGCCGGTGGTTTAACTGCCACACCACCACCCATAATAGCTGCCTGTGTCCAAGCGCCCCATACCCCATTCAACGAGAGCACGGGGACAACTGGTTCACAACACTGAGGCAGTGGAAGGAAGCACACAGTAAGCACCGAGTTGATTTTACTAAAGTTTCAAAACCAACTGATGATTTTGATACTATAAAATCACGTGTTCCACAGGGCAACTGCGAAACTAAAATTGCACGGGCCATTGGAACGGTGCAACTCAGTGCAGCCCAGAAGGAGTGCTTACCGATGAGTAGTGAGTACTTTTCATCATTTATTCGCACCAAGAAAAGTTCAACTTTTCTTATTTTTAAGGCGTATGCTCAATCACCACACTTGCAGAGGGCAGTCAAATTACGAGGGTTTTTTGACCGTGGCAGTGTAGTCACCTTCATTACTAAGTCTTATGCTTTCATATCCTTAAAATTAAAAGGGTATGAAACAGAAATTATAAGACTTAAAAGTTTAAAAAATCAGACGTCCAATGTCTTTAAATCATGTCTAGTAGACTTCGAAATTCTGACACCGAGTGGGTTAAAGGTTCCGATTACTGTGAAAACTATTAATAGTATCACGAAAAATCTGAAACAACCCGATTTGTCAGAATTTCACAAAAGTTTCCCGGAATACTCTAGGATTGAGTTCTCCAAGATAGACGATGAGCATACAGTTGACATATTGTTAGGCAATGATTACATGTGGTCGTTCGTGACAAATGTACAACATATCTCCCCAACTCTAACTCTGATAAAGACAGAGTTTGGATAAATGTTGGGAGGTATCATCCAAAATCAAAAACAAGTGGATGATATCTTCACACCTATCTTCTTAACCATCCCACAAGAGGTTGAGAATTTATGGAGGTTGGACGCCATTGGTATCGAATCTCACAATTTGGTAGAAGCTCAAGCGGAAGCTGACACTCTTCAAATCTTTTATAAGAATGTCGAATTGGTAAACAATCGTTACCAAATTAGATGGTTGTATAAAAACTATCCACCACCGTTGGCGGATAATTTTAACCTGTCATTCAAAAGACTTGAGCATCAGCTCCCCAAGTTACAAAAGTTACCTGAATTCTACCAACGTTACGACGAATATTTCAACTTACTCATAGAGTTGGAAATGATAGAGAAAGTAGATCCAAAATCCAAGCCAGATATTGTACACTATCTGCCATATAAAGGGATCTTGGACCTAACGAAAAGCACACCGCTCAGGGTAGTATTTGACGGGTCAGCAAAGACAAAACAATCAAAGCATTCAATCAATGACTGCATGTTCAAAGGGGCAAATCTCCTGCCAGATTTGCTCCAGATACTTTTGTCTTTCCGTAAGGATAAATATGCCATAATAGCCGAAATCAAAAAAGCTTTCCATAAAATAGGGTTACACCCCTTTGATAGGGATGTAACAAGGTTTCTATGGGTCCTGAATCCACAGAAACCGTTAACTAGGGAAAACTTAGTAATTTTCCGATTCCAACGTGTTCCTTTTGGAATTGTGACAGTGCCATTTTTGTTGGTGGCTGTTCTGTCGCATCACTTCCAACAGGCGAATCCGGAATTTTACAAAAAACACGCCAACAATATATATGTGGACAACTTAGTAACGTCGTTGCCCACATATAACGAAGCTAAGGATTTGCACGATCAGGCTAACAAGTTGATCGGGGACATATCAATGGAGTTGTCACAATGGGGCACAAATTGCACCCCATTATGCGATGACTTTGCCCCTGACCACGCATTGATAAAGCTGATTGTTAAGGTTCTTGGACTTTCTTGGGACATGGACAAAGATATACTTTATCTAAGTCCGACTAAATTTAAAGACCAAGAACCCGTCTGGTCAAAGAGACTATTTCTTAGAGCAATCTCACAATTTTTTGACCCCCACGGTTGGTTCGCTCCAGCTTTCATTCCTTCACGAGCCTTTATTAAAAGGCTTTGGAATGAAAACTACAAGTGGGATGAATCCTTACCTCTGTCACTGCAGCCGATAGCGACAGAGCTAATACAGGATTTGTCCAAGTGCACAACTTATTGCCTTCCTTGCCAAATACACCCGGGTACATATAACCCGAACGGGGTGCAACTGCACGTGTTTGTGGATGCATCCCAGGTAGCCTTTGCTATGGTAACATACTTACGCTTCCATAACACAGAAAGCAACAAAACAATAACCAGATTTGTCATAGGGAAATCAAGAATAGCACCAATGAAAATGGTAACAATCCCCAAGTTGGAGTTGTTAGCGGCATTGATTGCAGCTAGAGGAATAAAAAACATTAGGAAACCACTAAAGTTAGAAAACTGTCCGACCTACTTATAGTCAGATAGTAAATGCGTTCTAACATGGTTGTTAGAGCACAGAGTGTTAACGCAATTTGTCTTGAATAGGGTTACTGCAATAAAAAGCGTTCTTAACTTGCAATTTCGTTATATTCCGACAACCGAAAATCCAGCAAATGTCGGATCACGAGGGGCAATGGTGAACGATTTATTCAGTACCACATGGTGGTCAGGACCAGCCTGGTTATCTGATCACCCAGACTCTTGGCCACAGACTGACTTACATGTAATTCAGTCTCTACCAGACTTATCAGAGGATGAGAACACCATACCTGTATTCTCAACCTTAAGGGAGTCTCTCAAAATTTCTGACAAACTGTCCGAAATTATAGCAACTTCAACTGACCCTATATTTGACAATCACAAGACTGCCAAATTAAACAGACAGTTGAAATCTCGTAAGGTAACTATACCAAAGTTTGTTATGAACTCTGTAAACCATGTTTGTGAAGTCAAACTGTTTGCCACACAAGTTGACCAACAGGCTGCAGACCAGAATCAATCTAACTCTGATCTACCACAACCTCACGAACAAGCGAGCTCACAACAACCGCTGGATCTATCCCACAAAAGTCGAATAGACCCACTGGCAAACTCACCTTACAAGAGCTTTATACACGAACCGTTGAATACACCATTCAGCATCGATATAGACAAATTTAACACTCTCATCAGTCTTAAGAGAATCTTTTACAATTGCTTAACAGCTCTTCGAAGATTCTCGAGGAAGCGACTCACTCGTAGGTTGGTTTCTCCTTGGGCAATACTGCCCAACAATTATCAGTTTGCATTACTTTGCTTCATCTATGCAGACCAGAAAAAATATTTTTCTGGCCTACGTAATACACTTCTGTCTCATAATCCACCGGAATATGTGGTATACGAGAAGTTTCATATCAACCTTGACAAATCAGGACTCCTGAGGCTGAGAAATTATTTGCCTGTAACACCGTTTACCGAAGACATTCTGTCTCCGGTGTTGTTACATCCAAAATCTCACCTCACCAAGTTAATACTGTTGAATGTTCATACACTCAATAGTCATACAGGCATTAAGTTTACACTGGCGGCCTTCTGTAGGACATACTTCGTACCAAAAGCAATAAGGATACTTCCTAAAGTATTAAAATCCTTTTGCTTGGTGTGTAAAAAGCTCAATAAGCAGCCTTTTATGCAGCCAACCCATTCTGATATCCCTGATTTCAGATTGGTACCATTCACACATCCTTTCACCTATACAGGTGTTGATGTATTTGGTCCATATTCAGTCTTCAATGAATATCTACCAAAAAAGAAAAAGGCTTTGGCAACTCCAACATCACCTCCATATAAAACATGGATTCTGATATTTACCTGTCTATCCACAAGAGCAGTGTACTTTTTCTCTATCTCATCTCTAACCACACAAGAAGTGTGGATGGCGTTCCAGATGTTCTTTGCAGATTGTGGAACGCCAAGGGCAATCCTGTCTGACAATGCTGCCCAGTTTAGGTTAGTTGCAACCAACTTACCGCAGTTCTGGGAAGCAATCACATCAGACAGTTCCATAAGTGACAAGCTTATGCAAAAAGGCACAACTTGGCACTTCACTCCACCTAAGGCTCCTTGGTATGGTGCATCATACGAAAGACTCATTGGAATCTTTAAATAGGCTTTCAAAAAGGTCATGGGCCCCCACTCTCACCATCGCTTCAATTTTCAAGCAGCGCTTAAAAATATACAAGTGATGATGAATGAGAGACCACCTTGTCCTGCAGTCGATGAATGTGAGCAAGCTACTTTAACGCCTGCACACTTTCTGCACGCAAAGTTCAGAAATTTTACCCTTGACCTAAACAAGCCTTTTGACGAAACCACCATAACATCCAGAAACCTTCAGGGCCTCTGGAACACTGACAAGGACAACCTTAGTAAGCTCTGGGCTGTGTGGAAGGGACTCTATCTCACGTACTTGCGGGATAGAATCCCCAAAGGGGTAAGCAACACTTACCAAACAGTTAGCTTCAAACTGAAAGTTGGAGACATTGTCCACGTGTTGGACATAATGACATAACCAGGAGTCTACAAGTTAGCCACTGTAGTCAACCTGATGACATCTCGCAATGGCCTAGTATGTCACGCAGATGTTAGGCTACCCTCATCTAAAATAGTGAGTAGGCCTATTAAGTTCTTAGCTCCACTGGAGATAAGTACTGACGGTAAGGACTCTAATCCATCGTTGGATTAGAATCTATCCGATTAAGATCTGTAAAATCAGGCATACATGCACGCACTACCTACAACTCCGTGGCCGGTGGCACCACTGGAGTTGTGCTATCTTTGAAGTCATGACAAGTCAACCTTGCCAAATACTTACTCTACCATCCAGCTACCTATTCAGATCAGCGGGTAGAGGTGATAGCGGATCGCAATCCACACACACCAAACTTTTTATAACCTTGTCAGTGTCACAAATTCATTTAAAAAATTGCTAATTCTTACTTTTCTTCCTTACAGAGTCACTCCTTTATAGCGCTGACACCTGACTGCCATTCCAATGAATTGTCCGGCAATTTTGTTGGACCACAAGTCAGAAGATGGGACCCACGTGTGGATCTCAACTTCAGAGGAAATAAACTTCGTTTTATTATACTTATTTTAGATTTGTGGCCCAGATTATAATCGGTAGTAACTTGTACCATATATGTATATATTTCTTGTAAATAAATATCATTTGTGTACTTGTGTGTGTATGCCAACTAATCTCTTTTTTTACAGATCTTGTAGGGACGAGTGAATCCCCGAGGATTCACGATTGACACCGCCCCCAGTATCGAGGGTGGGAACACCCACAATCTCCTGCGCACCTGGCGAGCGTAAAGGGAATTCGCCTACTGAAGAAATGTAGGTAGGCGAGTGACTGGGCTGAGGAGGTCGCCGTAGTCGTTACGGATCTAGTGAGCGAGATAGGTGTGTGACGTATATTTTGTAGTCCTATGGACGTTAAACACACAGTAATTATAAGTGCCTACAACTGTAGTGTCTCTGCCACTACAGGCAGTGCTAATTTTTCACATATATCCGGATAAAATTCGGCATCCGTTTACTTTGAATATATATCTCGGTCGAATTTAAAGGTGGGTGAAATCCGCTTGTCAGTTTCACAATTACGGTTTTTCCAAGTTTTCAAGTTTTCATTGTTGTACAAAATTCTTAAAACCCATAACGAACGCAACCCGCAATACACATAATTTGAAATTATGTGTAGAAATGGTAGCTTTTACGAAATGTACCGAAAATTCTTCACTAAAACAGAAGATTCAGTCAGGGACTGTATTAGGCAGCAAGGGAGGAGAAGCTGCCCCCTAGGATGTCGGTACATTAGATTTTTCCGCACATCAGTTGGACAGTTGGCAATTCGTGAAAGCGAATGACTTTTGTTTTCGTATGATTTCACAATTTTTAGTTGTTAGAAATTTTAAAAATTTCAGTTAGCAATTTTCGTTTTTCTGTCCCCCCCACAAAAAAAAAAAAGAAGCTTTTTGCTACCTCACTCAGTCACTGGATCCAGTGAAAATTGATGAACCAACCAAAGTTATCATTAAAATAGGATGTTAAAGATTGTGGGCAGCAAGTAAACTGGCAAGAAAACAGAGAATTAAAAAAATAATTGAGATAATAAGAATTTTATGCTGGCATGCAATGTGTTTTAGCAACTGTAGGTACATTTCTAGGTGTGTGTTTATTTGGACTGTTCGCAGTATCATATTAATTGAATAAGGTTTACTCTTTAGAGTTTTTTGGATCAGAATTAATATGGTGTAGGTAGTATGTGATCCAGTAACACAATGTAGGATACTGCTTTCGGTATGAAAAACTAATCTTATTGGGAATGTAACTAATTCTATAAATGTTTTACGGTCACGAGATATGACACCTTTGGTAAACCTTTCTACCTTACAACTGATTTTGTAATGGACCCATTATTCCTAGAACCTGGTCAGATTTCGCTTCTTTTTTTATCCACTGAGAACAGTATAGGGTATTTTTTAATGTTGGTTATAATGGTGGAAGCATAATTAGTTACCTACACCTACTTCCTTTTATTAAATACAATCCGTATTACTCTCCCTTCGGGCAGGTGTGAGTTAGTAACTTGATTCATAACTGACCTAGAAAACACTTGTTGGTAAAAATTTGAAACTTAATTACACCATTTATTATTTTAAATTTTCATTTCTCAAAACAGACAGAGAACTAAAAAACTTAAGTCGAACTGAGAACTATCATTTGAACAGAATAAATCCAGGACTAAAACTTTTGGGGAAGACATTCGAACTTCATTAAAATTCTCAGTTGTTTGAATTTTTACTTCCCAGAATTGACACAGAACTAAAACCATCAAGTAGAACTGAGGAATAACTTTGAAAAGAACAGCTTCAGAAATGAAATTTTTGAACATAATCAAGTACACCAATCAGAATAGCGTTTTTGAAACGAAATTGGGCACAAACAATCGAAAGCTAAACACTTACATAGGGCCAAAATTTTATGAAAATTCGTCAATGGAAAGGAGCATGATGCTATGACAAAAAAAAAAAAAAAAAAAAAAAAAATCATCTTCAATTTATAATTAAGAGAGAAAAGAAAAGAAGAGAAAGGAAGATGGAGATAAAAGGCATGTAGAAGATACACAAAAAACGCAGAGACCGACAAACATGCTCCAACTCCAAATAAAACCTTTTTTTCCTTCAAATTACTAAAAAGGTAAGTTTTACAGCGTAAAATGATGAGTCAACTCTAATCCGAGTTTGACTCGCCAATTTCCATGGATTAACCCGCGTACATTCTCCCATCGAAGAGTTACCTTACTCATGTTAAAGGAGGGTTTAAACTCACTTTTCACTTCTCAATTCTCTAATCTGTACTCTGTTTTCTATAGAGTTGAGATATTTTAAATTTTAGAGAACAGATCCAGAGAAACAATATAAACCGAAGATAATGTTTCCCTTTAGCAAACTTTTTACACATTAGATCATAGAGAATAAATCAACGAATATAAACCATTCTTAACTCACACTGTACAACCGACCCTAACCTGCCAATCTGCGATTTAACCAGTTTAACTAATACGAAGCATAATATTCCGACAATTTAAAAAACTCATTATTTTGTGAAAAATTCTGCGAATTCGAAAGAATTATTTCGATAGTTACTACGATAAGAAAATTTAACCGTAATGAATTCAGATTTCTTTCGTGGCGAATTTGTACGCTGAATTTGCATGTTCAAATTTGTAACTCTTAATTTTTGCGCGAAAAATAGAAAACTTCCGAGCAAATCATTCCAATTCTTCCAATCTTGCCAACTTTTCGTTAAATTTTGGCGTTGACGGATAGGTAGTGTATTTTTGTGGCACCAAATATTAAATCGTGAGAGGAAAAAAAAAAAGTTCAAAATTGAACCGGGGATTAAGCTTTACAGAGACCCGAATTAGGATGAGTAGGTAAAAAAAGAACATTCAACAAAAGAGCATGAATGAAAATACATTTTACTCCACATATAAAATCAAAACCGAAGTTCCAAGAAAAACTTCGTAAAATTTTCAAAGTTACCCATTAGGTACCCAACGATGATGTTTCGAAAACCGAAGTCAAACAGTCTTCGTGATTGATTTGAAAACGCTGAAATCAGTCTACATTATTTTGGGCTTCGTGTTTACCAGGAAAGTGTTTCCTCTAAAATGTGTGGAACTTTTCGAACTGTCGGCTACTGGTATATTATTTCATAAAATATACCTACCGCATTATCAGGCCCACGTTTCCCCCTCAATCACTACTTCCTTCCACATCAATATTTTACGCTATAATTTAGGTTCGTTAAAATTTAATATTTTTGGTGTCGGTAATGTAATAAGCCGTAAGATGATTGAGACATATTTTTCTGAATATGGAATGTTTCAATTCCACAAACTCGTTTTAGTAATAATCGAGGATTTTTCATACTGAAAACGCCTAACTGCGTCCAAATAATAAGAAATTATTTTATTTAACTTTATTGGTAGGAAAATTCTACGTACTTACTCAACTAATTTTAAAATGTTTTTTCACGTTTATGTCATTGTTTTCATGTAGGTTTTCGAAGAAAATCTACATATTAAAATCAATCTGGTATCGAGATTTAGGGTTGGGAGTAAGATTGTTTTTCGTCTCTTGACCCCAGGAAACTTTTAGTACAATTAGGAAAAATTCATAGGTATATTCACATATTTATATTTAACTTACTACAGGTAATTGTTATCCGATAGTCATGAAATTTGGTACACTAGACAAGAATGAGGCCTATTGTTGTTGGTCCAGAAGATGGTTCTAAAATGGGTAATTTTCAAGCATAAGGCGCGAAGTTTGACAAAGACATTGAATTTATTATTACACTCTAACATTCTGCAAAGTTTATTTTCAATCGTCTGAACGGTTCATCCCCAGAAGTGATTTGAAAAAATCTCAAAATATTGCTAAGGACAGAAGATAAAGTCCAGATGAACCGACGAAGCTGGTTGAAGAAGGCTTGTTGTTATTTTATTTTCCAAGCAATCTTATATATAAAAGCCACTCGTCTGTAACCCTTATCACGTGACCAGTTTCAAAAATATAGTTGGCTAGGTATTTGTTTCTGTCAAACTCTAAATAATCTTTTTCTTCGTATCCCGAGCGAAGTCAGATTAATCGGCTAGTCATTTAATAACTTGCATACGTTTTTTATAGCTTCACAGTACAATAATTTCGTTCATTTTATGAATTTCCTTGACATTTCATTTTAAATGTACTGACTACCTAATTTATAGCTAGCATTCTGCTAAATATTTTTGACATTTTGATTTTTTTTTTTGTATTATTTATTCATTTATTTATTTATTCATTAAGTTGTTTTGTTTAAGAATACCTGTATTTTCTCATGCGACTTGCTGCGCTTGAGTTTTTCATTTCTTTTTTTTTTTCAATTAAACAACTTAATGCTCATGTCCCTATGCAGGTTACATCCTTTTTAAACACAGTTACATCTTGAAGCAAATGAATTATGTCGTTCGGTAGTTTCCGAGAAAATTGGAAAACAAAAAATTCCTGGAAAAGTAGTTTTTCCAAGATTCTGAGATAACTACCGAAGGGATCGGGTTGAAATTTTAACAATAGATTATCCTTATGTCGTTAGAAGTCTGTTAGAAGTTTGGTTCTTATGAGTTCAGTAGTTTCCAAGAGAACTGGAGAAGCAAAATGGCTGGAAAAAATTTTTTTTCGCAAGTTTGAAGAAAATACAAAAGAGATAGGGCTGAAATTTTCATGAAGGTATTCCTTTATATTGGACCTGGTCTGATCAAAGTTTAGTGCCTATTGGTTCAGTAGTTTCCAAGAAAACCAGAAAAAAAAAATTCCTTGAAGATCGGTTTTGTAGCAATAAAATATTGATAGATATTCTTTTTGAAGATATTGATTACTATTGGGACGCAGTTTCTCGTGATCCTTTTACCTGAAACTATGGAGGTTCAGGTTAATAGATTCGATGAAGTTAAACAAAAAAAAAAAAAAGATGTTGTCGAAGTTACATCTCAGAAGTGTGTAATTGTAGCAAAGAAAAATGTAAAGTACAGAGTAGGTACAGGAAAAAAATTTTTTTTTCATTTAATGAACGTAAATAGGGTTATTAATTAAATGTTTTATGATGTTAGTGTTACTGATCTGAAAATTATGAAAAAGAGATGAAAACTTTGATACAAGTAGGTTGTAACGTATATTATCGTCTATTTTTAGAAATGACGCACATATTTGTTCACACATTTTCAAATACCAAAAATGTAGATATTTATCAACAATAATTATCCTATAACTCTTTATAAACAACCACTAAATTACCCGTATTTAATTTTAAGAATATAGATATACTGCCTGCATATTCATGACCTAATTGTGCCTGTCCCTCGAGTACTCTACGAATCAGCACAACCCTATAATAACAACACCCTACCTCACTTAGCTTATCCGACACGTACCTTTTCATACCCTGAACGAGTATATAAACCCTCGATTCAGAGGAATAAAACACAGTTCCTCGACAGTTACTTCTAAGTATCTAAAACCTCTCTAGTAGAAGTCTCTAGTGAACAGATAGTCTTGTCAAACGGATTGTGATACTGTATGTATAAGTATTAATGTAGTAATTTATGTACTGTGTTGTACAAATTTATTATCTTATTGAAAGTGTTAATTCAATCGTGTGTTTTTGAAATATTATTGAGTCTCTAAATACTTTAAGGTCCACTATAGTTTGTGGATGATAAAATAGAATATTTGAATTATTTTAGAAATATTACTGCTTTCGAGTACGTGATATCTTGTGTATGGTATAACTACTGAAAGTGGTT
Organism: Ericerus pela; assembly: GCA_011428145.1. NCBI lineage: Eukaryota > Metazoa > Arthropoda > Insecta > Hemiptera > Coccidae > Ericerus > Ericerus pela. Next base: position 1,412,354 of record WOFM01000214.1, on the reverse strand, counting down.
TTAAATAGGTACTTAACCACCTCTTTTGGCCGTTACATAGGTATCATATTTTAAAGTTGTTCATTTATGTCACACAACAGGATAACGTAGGTTGTATAGTGTGATACAAAAACAGTGGCAATGGATGAAAATGTTAAGGTCTTACTTATTCCAACATAAAGTAGACCCTCAAAAATAAATTCGTGGTTGACTCAGAAGGGAGTCTACTTTTACAGGGGTTTCAGGCTCATGTCTCTGTCTTCTAACTCTTGCCAAATAAAATATTTTGAAAATTTTGTTTTTCATTTCAATTTTCTACTCCATCATCGACAAAATCTGCTTTAAATACACTGGATTTAATACTGCGTGCATGTTTGGAAAATATCATCGGCAAAACCGTAGCTTAAGTCACATACATATTATTTTCTCTTTTTTTTCTCCCTACCTGTCTCTCGTCAAACTACTTTTGAAAATCTTATTTCATCCTTTATCCGATGAAATGTTTTTGTTTCAACAACCCGCTTCTCTATACGTTAAGTACACAGGTAAAGACAACACAAGTATTAATGCAAATAGTGTCAGAAGAGAAGAACAGCCTTCTCCGCGTTCTTTCCATTGCTTCTGATATATCGACTTTATCAACTTTAACGAAAACTTTGCTTTTTAGCTACACTTGTCTTCTGGATACACACACTCCACTATCTACATCTATACACGAACACTCCCCAGCGTATAAATGCATTCAGCAGCAAAGACAACTGTATATCCGAGTGTGAGTTGATCTCTTCACTTCTCTGGAAGTCGTATGTTTTCGTTTGTACCGACAGAGAGACGAATTTGAGATGAGGAAAATCGTGTAGGTATTTATGCATAAGGTGTAAGGGATAAAAGGATGAATATGTAGGGATGCAGGGGAGGGGGTTGGTCGGGCCACAAATAAAATAGATACCTACCACGTATTTGCATTTGTATCTCGGTTGTTTTTGAAGTGAAACTTCCTCGTGCTGGGTAGTAAACTAAAAACGGTCATACAACGAAGCCCATGAAACGAAATAAACGAAATATTAATGTAACAAAGCACGTGAAATGAAAAAATGTTAACTCTGACCCTCCTTATGAAAGCTAGGCCCATTCAACTCTATTTGATTCATTTCCTCTTCGCCTTCTCTATACATTTTCATTCATTACTTTCTTATCAGTAGAATGACAGTTGAGTGATTTAATTTTGACGTTCAAGTGTTCACCAATTGGTGAAAACAATTTTTTAATTCATATGGCTTTTTCTACATTTTACTGTTTTTACAGAACAAAAAACAAAAAATCACACTGCCAATAAAACATTCATTCTTCAGTTTAAAATACAAATTTCAGTGTAACAAGGTTTCACTTTCACCGTAAGTCCCAGAACACTTTTTTTTTGGATTTTTTTTCAATTTTGTTGGTTGAAAGTCAAGAGAAAGAATTTCGGAAGTTAAAGGCGTAGTGTAGCATGTCTAAGCCCCAATGGAAATGTTGATTTATACAATAAAATTAATATCTAGAAATAACAACAAGCAACCAATAGGAGAAGTGTAAAATCCAGATAGTAGATGAAATATACCAATGATCTAGTTTACCATATATCCTGGTTTGATCAGGATTTTCCCAGTTTGAGGCATAATGGTCCCAGTGTATTAACTGGTTAAGTTTCATGTTCCAATTTCCCATTCTTCTTCAATTTTTTTCCTCAAATTTATCAGTAAAAATTTTCTAATATCTGGTACTCCTTAATTTTTTTTTGTAAATATCTGCTAAAAAAAAAACTCACAATAAGAATGGTGTAAAATATAATTGGTAATTTTTTTTAGAATCATAAAATACGAAGAATTAACAAAGAAGTTTTGACCAAACAGTTTTTTGAGTACCAAACCTGAATTCTAATTCATTAAATTTTCTTTAGTTTTCAACAATTGGGTGCTTTGTTTAAAGAAAGAAACAAAAACAAGGTTTCAGATTGGTTTCAACAAATTATTTCCGTATTATCGATTCATACATCAAGTATCTACTACACTATCTGACAATAAGTGGTATGCAAAAAAAAATATGACGGAAACAATCGCGAATTTCTTTTAAATTTCCCACATATTTTCATTGAATGAAGAATTTAGAAATCAGCTTGAGAAACCTTTCGATGTTGAAAAATAAGTCCCCCAAACCCAAAACTTGGAATAATGTGATTTTTACTTCACGACTTGATAAGTAACGTTGGCATATAATCTTATTTATATTTTTGCGACGAATTCGACAATGCCATTGCATTTGAGGGAAAAACACGAGGGAGAGAAAATTATATTCATCGCAGAACATCAAATAATAATTTTTTGCATTAGGTACTTTTGTTGAATGAAAATAAAAAAGGGAAAAATGAAGGAAGAAGAAGGAGAAATAGGGCAGAGTTATCGAGGGAACCGGAAATCAAGTGAAGAAAGCCCTTTACCATTCAGCAGCCAGCAATTCTCTTTTTGGTTGAAAATACACGGAATCGATATAGCGAAGTTAATTTACATAAAGACGATAAGCCTACCTTTTGTCATTAAAATTGTTTTGGTTCGTCGTTTTTGAAATCATTAGTTTCGATGTCGTGGATTTAATAATAAGTAGCTGGCGTCGGCGGAAAAGACGTCGAATATTTTTCTGCTCTCCCCCGCTGGAGAAGAAGGTCGAGAAGAAAGCAGAGTACAGATAAAGAGAAAAAAGACGAAGTGAAGGAGAGAGAAAGGAAAAGAGACAAATTACCGTGAAAAGAGAGATTAAAAGACAAGCTAAAGAAGTTAGAAAGAAAGAGAGGGAGAAACACACACACACACACACACACACACACACACACACACACAAATACAGACCGAAACACAGACAGCGAAGAGTTAAAGAAAGACAACTTTATTATTATTCGCGCATCCGTAAATTATTCGCCGCTTTTCCCCGCTGATGATTATAAATTCAATGAAAAATATTGTAATTAACGAACACTCGATCGGTTTCCAACATTGATAAATATTTGCAAAAAAATTTTAAATAAATAATACCTTGTCTACTTACTTCGAAGTGTCAAACTCGACGGCGAGTGAATAAATTTGTTTATTATCTTAATTAGGAATAAATCGCGAACGCAAACAAAGGTGTTGGTTTTTCCCCTTTTTCCTTTTTTTTTTTTTTTTTTTTTTTTTTTCAAGCGAGACGACGAAGAAAATATTAAAATGAAAAAGAAAACAAAAGAAAAAAGTGTCATAATTTTTATAATCTTTTACAAGTGTTATCTTAATTACACAGTTCCTGTTTGGGTAAAAATTTCTGCTTCTTTTCTTTCGGTTATATTAATATTATTATTTGTAGGTACTCTACTTCTTCTTGGCTTTGTTGGTAAACCAAAAGTCATTTTTATCTTTTGTACGCCATCTTCTCCTCTTTCTGCAACGCTTGAATTAAAATATAGCTTAACGTCGCAATTAGCATCTGGAACAAAAGAAAGAATGGAAATATAGAACTAGAAGAATAAATTATCCGTATTCGTTTCAAGAAAAACTAAATATGTACGTATATTATTCTAAGAAGGTGGTAGAAAAAAAATGGCGAAAGTTTTGCAAACAGGGTTGAGGGAGGAAGGGCATTGTACAATGGGGCAGACAGAAGACTGGGCAACGAAATAAGCAGTTTCAAAATCTGTCGGAAAATAAATAATAAGATCAGAGACCTCCTGCGCATGCGCAGAAAATCTATGCTTATTTACGGAACATTGGTGAGATAGGGCTACTGGGTAGGTATCCATTACTGAATGATCGAAATGGTTAATCCGCAGCATGTTATCACTTTATTGATTCGTCCTTCAGCCACTATGAGGATGCATATCTTTAATCATTACCAACTCTTTATGTCTCTTTAGGATTTAACGTTTATACAGGAATCAATGAAATGGATTCCACACTGATTACTCAGTCTGAAAATTGCTAAGTAGCACCAATTCCTGCTAAGTAGTAAGACTCTGGACTGCATGATATTATGATTCTACTGTTGTGTATGTACTACCTAAAGGCGTGGACACATTTGTATAATTTATCCATATCTTATCATGGTATCGTCTCAATGTGTACGAGGTATCTAAAAATAATATGATGATATCATACGGCCCTTTCACATATGATGGCATTCTGCCATCACCTCGAAGAAAAGGATACGGAGTTACCCGGTTTTTCAATAGAGAAAAAAATAATTTTTTATATTTATTCGTTCATTTAATTGAATTATTTGAAGAAAAAAAATTATCATCATTGTTAATGGGCTCGAATATGACCGAACCAATTTGAATTTGGTATGGTGAGGATGGGGTTCAACAACTTCACAAGTGGTGTCGTTTTTCATAGCAGCGTTTGGATGAGCATGCGTCCTCTGTCATATTTAACGCTCTATGGTTACGCATAGGTAAATATTAAAAATTGCTTTCATTTCCCAACATTTTCATTTCCAAACTCTTAAAGAAAAAAAAAAACAAAAAACATTAGATATTATATTTTATCTCTCAACGATGTCAATCCTAGAATGCGCAAATAGTATAAGCCTTGAAAAAAGTTCAATTAATTATCCCTTTATTGACTTTAACTTTAATAGTTGGAATGAAATCTCCACTTTAACATACCTACAACATAAACAGGCTCTCTATACTGAAAAATTGATTAACTTTGACAAAAAATCTGCAAATTTTTAGATTTCCTCTGTTAAAATGAAAACAATAGTCTGAAAATTTATAGAATTTTCTTAAAACATTTGATGGGTGTTCGACTATTTCATCATTGACAAAAAAATTTCTTCACGATGAAATAGTTTTCCAGGAGAGGAGGTTTCGTCATTTTCATAGTTTTTTTTCTTCTTTTTTTCTAGCTGATGCTGTATTACCCAAGGGAGACCGAACTGGGTAACCCAAGTAGTACTTTTGTCCAGGGACATTATCCTCAACAGCGGTGAGCGGCAGAAGGGGTTGGTCAATTCGAAACATACACAGTTGCTTGGAAAATTCAAGCTATTTACTTTGAAACACCACACCATAACTAACATCTTTTGATATTGGGCGGCGGAGCTTTATAGAACTACTTGGGAATTTGGATAGCTCATATTGTGACCAAAAATATTTCGATAATAATTTATCTACCAAGTTGAAAGTAAAAATCATTCCGTAGGAGTGAAAGTGGAACGAAGCAATAGAAAACTCGTTAGTATTTTGAGTTTGTAAAAATTGATGATTTAATTTTCGAATGCAGTTCGTCAGCAGTGAATGTTATGTTACTCTAACTTCAGAGGGCTTAGTCAAACAATGAGACACGAACCTCGCTGAAATTTTCTGAAATTTACGCTGAATGTGCGTAACAATTCGAATTCCTTTTTCTTATCTCGGGAGCTGTGCAGTGTTTTGATTCTCAATGACTCGATACAGTTTTTAGTGAAAATACGAAAACATAGGTAAGAAGCGTGCATTACACTCGTCAAAAAGAAGCTCTAAATTATCGAGTGGACTGCGACGGTGACGAATAGGGATGAGACGAGAGGCACTCTACCTGGGTCAGTGTACGTAATGATGGTCAGATGTTAAACTCTCTTATTTGTACCGTGGCCCGTGATACCAATTATACTTCGAACGGTTTTCAACAGAATGTATATTTTTCATTTGGCGCATTATCCTCGACTCTCATTCCAATTTCATATTTATCGCAGATGGAACTGTGAAAACACGAAAGCGAGAGTGGGGTGGTACAGGAGGAAAAAATTAAAAAACAAATTGCGTCCAACCCCCGTTTCTCTTCTCTGGGCCCAGCAGCGACCTTGCCGCTACCCCTACGGCCTCCAGCGCACGCTGCCACCCACCGCATCCGCTCACACGTAGTAAGGCGTCTCGAACAGTTTGCGCTTATCTTCGTGTTTGATGAGCCAATCTTTTTTCGCGATGTTCACCTTGGAGCGCACGTTGCTGGTGACGGTCGTGCGGATGGGCAACTCCGGCTCCTTGTGGAAGTCGATGGGCCGCACCGGCGACAGCGGATAGACGACGCGGCCGCAGTACACGGTGTACTTCTTGCGCAGCGAACTGGCCATCGTCGCCTTCACCTCGATGCGCGGATCCTTGCGCCAGTTGATGACCTGCTTGACGCCCAGCGACACCATGGAGGCGCGCCGCGCCGACCGCTTCTTACGCTTGCGCTTCTTGCCCACCACCTCGTACTCGTCGCCGAACAACTCCTCCTGCTCCTGCATTTCGCGTTCGCGCTCCAGCCGCTCCTCCTCCATTCGCGCCAGCTCCGCCTCGATCTCCTTGACGCGGCGATCGAATTTACGCTGCATCGTTCGCTTCATGCGCCAGTGCTCGCTGATCTTCTGACGCTGCTTTTTGGTGAGGTCGCAAATGCACGGATGGATGTGGCGCCGCTTGACGCATTTGCCGTCCGGCCCGCGAACGCATTCCTCTGGCTCCGCCTCGGCGTCGTCGTCAGCACCGCGGTCTTCCGGGTCGTCTCCTTCACCGACCAGCTCTTCCTCCTCCTCCTCCTCCACCTCCTCATCCTCCTCCTCCCCGTCCACATCCATCGTCTGTCCTTCGTCGGCGGCAGTTCCGCCGACAGCGTCATCGGCAGAACGCCTCTTTTTGGGACCGATCGTCGCATTTTCCGCATTTTTGGTAACTGCGCGGGAAGCTACCCGGCTTCGGGATTTCGCGCCACCATCGCCCTTGTTGTGTAGTTTATGTTTCTTGTGGACACTTCCTTGGGCAACCATTTTTTTTGTTTTTCGTTTCTCTGTATTTTTTTTTTTTTAATAATTTTAGGCCTTCACCACGGCGGCTCTCTCTCTGCTGGCTGCGCTCTGGGTTGTTCTTTGTTTTTGGTTGCTGGGAATGTGATTGATCTCGTGCGCGAGCACAGTTAACATGTGGTTGCTTGTAGGGGGGTGTTTTGTGGGGACATAAACGTCAGTTAATGGTGCCTGCTCAGTTCCTACCAGTAGCGTATCATGTTTACGGAGAAGGAATGGTTAGTCGGGCAGCGGTCTTGCGAGGTGTATTTGGAAACAAAATTGCTAGGCATCGACTCGATGGCACTGCGCGAATAGGCCTTTGATAAAATGGGAGAAGGTGAAGTGGTTAGGTACCATCGTTGAGACCGAGTGCTGACAACCACTGCGGGGGGGTACCGTCCCAAACAATGTTGACAATCGCTTTCTCATGTTTATCCAGTTTACTTGTAAAAGGAGTATTAAAATTGATCACACGAAAGGGTTAGAAGTGGGGTCGATGAAAATTTTCCACAACAAAATAAAAATAATGACACAATTTTCCCGCATTTGATCTAATATTTTTTACATATGTATGTACCTATCAAATATTGAAAACAAACGGCAAATGGTGGTACAAGGATGAAAATTTGCACACATGTTTTTTAGAACTTTTTAATAAATCTGACCAGAAGTACCAAAAATTTTGTCCCTATTCTGGATTCAATTTCCCCCAGATCAGTATTTTGCAAATTATTTCAAACATGGTGTTAGCATGAAAATATCTCAACAGGTATAAAAAAATTCTGTAGAAAATTTCCTGTAAAATGATGCTACACAAGTTGTAGTTCCTTTCATTATGGCTCCACAGGAAGATAATAAATGAACAACCCCTCTTTCTCAAAACACTTTTTTATTTATCTCAAAATTTATATAAAATAAAACAAAAATACAAAAATACCTCGATCAAACATTATTCCACTGTAAATTTCTCATAACATGAGTCTATTACTAAATCACACTGACTACTTTTGGGACTACTGTGGAAGGTGCTATATTCTCTAGGTGGACTGAAATTGTTGATTCAAGTAAAAATCACGGACATTTAACTTGCAAAACACAATGGTGATCAACAAAATTTTATACAGTCACACAAAGTCTCAAGCAATATCCACATTTTTCTTAATGACACCAAATTTTAGACTGGCCAAATCTGAGGCTGTACTAATCATTTACGAGTGGCATCTCCAGCTCACTGGGGATGAGTTGACATGTAGATAGCAAATGGTTACCCCATTGGGATAATTTTTCCAGAAATTGGGAAGCCTTGCGTGATTTTCAAAACTTCCGACAGAGATAAGGGTCCACATACTCTCATCACTCGTGAGAAAGGCGTAAATATAGTGTTTTCCCATTTCTGTATCTAAATGATAACTTTTTTCAAAATATAATGAAATGGTATCTGAGAAAAAAGGTTTTGGCACTAAGCAACTGTGGCTTTTCCACTCTTCACTTGATATTGTGGTATGCCAATCAAGGTGGTCACACGCCACAAACAAAATATTGTTGACTACACAAGATTTTAACATATACAATGTCATGAACTCACCCAAATTCACAAATCCTGGAATTTTAGAACAACCAGAGTGAAATTTTTATAAATCATTACGGATTCTCACTACAAAAATCCTTCCCAGATAGCAGCCAGAGTTACCAAATTTCAATTTGTATTTTTATAAAGTTACATGCATAAAAAGACAGATTTCCCCAACAGTCGCAATCTTTTGCCCTAACATCATTATAAATCTTGAACTTGCTTACAACTTGACTGCCTAGCCTAACATGTTATTTTCACCAATAAAAGAAAAACAACATGTACAAGATACTAAACCATGTATTATGATAATAGAAAATTTATATACCAAAAGACAATAAGGAAACAAACAGTCCAAATTAGGACAAAACAAAAGTTCAACCTAACATATTAAAGAAAATCGAAATAAATTGTAACTACAAAATAACATACGAACAAACTGTAAAAGATGCTCACACCAAGGAGAACAAGAACAGAAAAAATGAGAAAATTTGGACGATCAACTGGGAAGCAACAAAAAGCAAATTAGGTGATTTTGAAACTTTCTGATTGCCCTTCATTTTTCTCTCTTTCAATAGACAAGTCTACAGAGAAAGGAGAAAAAGTAGGTTAATCTTTTTAGAAATGATTTGAAAATAGGTGAGTTCCAAAAACACTAGACTTTGTGTTATGTACAAGTAAAATCACATATATACCTCAATCTTATGGCAACGTACAAATCGTTTATTTTGAAAATGAAGATCGCAAATCTAACCGCTCTCAAAAAACAAAATTCACGTTAGAAATATGATTATAGTGAGGAAAAAAACTTCCTTGAACTATAACCAAGACAAATAATGGTGAGGATGCACGTCAAAATTTCATTATGCACAAAAATTAAAGGTTTCACATTCGGGTTTGAGGTAGAGGTCACAATGAAAATGATTCAAAGAATTGTATAATAATTAAGTTCTTTTCAGAATCCCTCAATGCACGAATTTTTTCAAAGGAAATAAGTATATTGTGTTCTTTGGATTACGAGAAATTCAAAAGCCCCAAATTATTTGGCATTTAGGCTACATGGTTCAACCTTAAGTCAGAAGCCTAATGGAGATTTACCAGTGAAAATTTCATTAACACTTATGATTCCACGGTTAGCACATTTTATCCCAAAAGAACAGCGAGTATAACAACGGGACGGCGGTAAAGGGTACTACCCCCCCCCCCATGAAGAGTAGAAGATTCAAAATGTCATTTGTACTCCCCTTACAAAAACAAAATTCGTATTCATAATAAACTTGTGTATTGCAGGCAATACGTACGTAATCTCCCCCTCCAGTCGTCCACTCCTTTTGTGAATTTTTGTGATTTTGAAGTCGTACCCTCCCAAACGAAAAACGTTGTCACACCCCAGTAAAAAAGAACATAAAGAAAAAGGAAAAAAGTTTCTCATTTCATGTACAAGAATGAAATTCGGTTGAAAAAGAAAGGGCGAAATGGTAGTAGTGTCGGAAAATGTCGGAATGTTTGTAAATGGCGTTTTGAGGTTTTCCTTTTCCTTTTCCTTTTTTTTTTTTTTTTTTTTTTTCACCCATTCGTGTACATGCACAACCGTTATCAGTTTCAATTATCTGCTGTCGGTTTTTCGACGTTGTTGAAGCAAACATACGTACATACATGCAGATAAAATGCGTAGCAGACGAAATGTTGAATAAAATAGGCGATGAGATGTTGAAATGTACACTGATGAAATTAAATTAGGTTATCGTGAGCAATAGTGGCAACTAGCTAGAGTACGTACCTAACCCTGTACACGTATCTGCTGTGTATAAGCGTAGCTACACGTCGTATGAACGGTGGTTACTCGACGAAGTGAAATTTTGTACATTTGGTGGGAAATAAAGCGTTAAAGGTTTTTGCAGAATGCAACCGTCATATTACGGTTTTAAACGTTGCTTATTTGCGGTAGAATTATATTTATAAAGTCTATTCTCGCCGACGTGAGGTGACGGTGGGGTGGTGGTGGTGGTGGTGGTGGTGTCAATTTGCGCCACTGCAATGCCCTCGGAAATGGCTCCGTACTTTTTGGTATTCATCCTCCTTTCCTTCGACGATGGTTAAACGATTCTCGAAACGAATTTACGAGAGAGTATGCTCGCCTTTTCAGGTACCCAACCGTATTCTCCTCGGCCCTCGCAGTAAAACACAATGTCGAAAAGGAAATGAGAAAAGTTATAATCTCGAACGCTCCGTCAAAGATACATTCACACGCTTATTTTCCAGAAGCATGCTCTTTTGCGTGCGAGGTGAAAATTTGCATTCGTATGCAATTCGTGAAAGCGATTTCCGAAAATTTGCGAACCAGCATTTGTTTACAACAAAAGGTGCGCAACTGACTTGTAATACTTATACGCGGATATATCACAAATTCATCGAAATCTAAGCTCTGCAGCGTGAAAGGAGTTCATTTTTCGTTGCAACTCCCGTCGATTGTATTTTATACATAGATAGCTTACTTATTTTCATTTATGCAGCTATATGCAAGTACCATAACTATAATCCAGAAATTTCTCATTTAGGCGGAGTATAGGCGACAATCAAGATTTGTGGAAACCAGAAGACTAAAGGCAAGTTTTCACTTCTATTACATAGTTACCAACCGATCGTTTTCCGAATAAATGACAAGTGATGCAAACACAGAAAATTGAATTACTATACTTTCGATGACTGAATTTTATCAAGAGAATAAATTTTGAAAATGCTTCTACCTGAAAAAAAGAGACTACATATTTCAGTCTCACCAAACGTAAAATCATGTACAAATCAACTGCGAAAACAGGCCAACATGGAGGTTACAAAAACGCGAATAGGGCCGTGGATCCGAATGGTTATCAATATCGGGTCTTTGGAGGTGTGGGAGGGACGTGGCACTAAAAAAAATTCACAGGTTTCACATTTTGTCAGAACGAGAGGAGGGAATCGAAAATGAATCAAAGCACAGTAATAAATAAAGTGTTCATTTTTCATTTTCTTTCATTTTCGTATTCGCTCTATGAACAATGAAACAACATTACCACCTCAACTTTATTTTTCAATAACATTTTTTTCTTCAACTTTTTTTACCATCGTTATTTACTCTTTCTCTTACTTTTCACCCATAAAATATTGGTAAAAATTAGATGGTGGACACTTTTTCACAAATTGACTGGAAAAGCATTTTTAATGCTAAAAATTCTACAGAACAAATGAATTTTTTTATTTGAAAAGGCATTTATATGGAATTCAGGACAAGTTAAGGCCAGGCCTGAGGAACCCCTCCCCTCAATATGGCATTGATCACAAACAAGTAACACTGTTTGCAAAATCACGAGTATTCTGATTCAAATTTTGAATCACGGAACACTTTATGTGAGGAAACAGCACTGAAACTTAAAGGTTTTTGTAGAGTTTATTCCAACGAAGCCTGTCAGACCCTGGATAGCCATTTTAAACCATCTAAAAGATTAAACATAACAAAATTGGGAAGTAATATGGTACATAGCTACAACAATGGACAACCCAAGACAAAACAACCAATCAGGAGGCTATTGAAGAGGATCTTTGAGGCTGTGCTCTCCAATCCCCGAAGAGTATTCTATATTGTTAATCACCGGATTAGTAGGAAATAGTAAATTTTGCTACAAGAGTGCTAAATGCACCATTCTCAACCAGTGTCAATGTTTTCAGCATGAGCCAAGATTGTTCATATCTGCTATGGAGTTGCAAATGCTATTGTTTGCAACACATACAGAGCAAAGTCATTGAATCTAAGGAAATGCACATAATTAGTTGGATGGGAGGAGCAAAACACTTTTGAAGCGTGAGCAATAGTTATTTGTGATACAAGAGCAAAAAGTAGCAACTTAGCATGCATGTAACACACTATTTTTTATAACACCTCCAAAAAAATTTTGAAAAAAAATTCTTTAGAATTAGATAAATAATACAATAGTTAGTAATTTCATTTAAAAAGAAAATCATGACACTTCATCCCAACCCTTTCCAACAAAACTTTAAGATAATTAAAACAATTATTAAATTTTCTAGAATTCAATGATAAATTTACTCTTTTTTTTCTTTTTTTCCTCCCACCCGAGAAAAGGGTTACATTTAGGAAACAAATTAATCCTATCCTATACTATGATACAAGCAATCGCATTATGAAGAATTAATCCAACAAATTAGCTGAAAATTATAGGATAGGTGTATTTGAGTGTGAGAAAATGATCTAGATAAGTTCAAAGTATGAGAAAATTTGTTGAACAGAGATAGAAACATCTCAATCCTTCCATCAATAGAAGTGATAACAACTAACAATGAAATGTAATTAACCCTAAAATTAACGAATAGGAAAGTATGGAATACCTTGTTGCGAAAAGGATTCTCAACAAGAAGGTACCCAACAGCTATTTGCATGTTCTGCCACTTTATATATAAATGATTGGGGGAGCCAAAACCTAGGTGAACACTGGCGATGAAACAACGTACAAGTACCAGTCAATGTCATCACTGAGATCCATATCCATCAATTAGTCACAGTCCAAACATTGTAAATTACTTGTCTGAATTGTGCAATGCACTCATAACTGCAAGCCTTTCGGCGGCCATTATCGTTGAGGGGGTCGAGCCCTTAACCTCATACATAGTTGATGATACCTAAAGAAAGGATTTATTGGCGAATTTTTCCAGCCCTAAGTTGCATATGATTATTATTATTTATGTCGAAGGAAGTTTTCAGATTACTTGACAGTTTTTTTCTATTTTCCACATCCGGGCGGTGAACCAGGTATACTTTCACTGGAATGAGATCGTGAATTCATAAAATTATCATTTAAAAAAACAAATTTACTAGTTTTAATAAAAACGTGAGCCGTTCAAGAAAATAATAGAGCCGTGCAAAACAATGGAGCCGAGCAAGAATGTTAACTTGCAAGTGCGCATATGCGCTTAATCGTACTTTTTCACATCAAATAGAAATTCCCTATTTTTTGTTCAGCAAAGGTTCTCAAAACAAGTTTTTATCGGTTCGATGTTGCAAAAAAAAACTTGTTTGGCTCCGCTATCACATTTTTGCTCAATGATTGCAAATTTGTCACTTTGCGCACCTAAATCAAGCATAAATTTGTCAATGTTGCGACACCTGATGCAAACAAAAAAATTATGTGGTTCTTTATTGATAAACTTGTGTCCTGAAAATTATTTTAGGATCAACTGCCACACCAAACTTTTCCTGGATTAGTTTTTTGTTACATTTTACACACTACAGATATTCTAAATCGCGTTCAAGTAGCAACCAAACCATGTGATAGTAGTTCAAAAAGTTAGGAATTTGTGAAAAAAAAAATCAATAAGTAATTAGCAAAAATACTAAAGAAAATGCCGGGGGCTGTAACCGTTCAATTTTCACAACACAGCCAAAAATATTGCAATTCGTACCAAAAAAATCTAAAAAAAAAGAAAAAAGGTCACAACTTTTTTTAATTTTTACAACAGCCGATCAATTTTTACAACAGCTTGAACCAGAGGGAGATGTCACACGGCCCCACTCCCCCCTCTCGCGCGACTCCTGAGAGAATATTGGAAAAACTCTGAAAAAAGTGAACGTCATGTAAAAGTGCAAAGAAGAAGAATATAAAAGAAGAAATACAACTCAATAAATTTTCAGTAAAAATTAATTATCATGTTATTTTTCATAATATGTTTTTCTTATATTTTGTTCGGGAATTGGGTAAATATTGAAAAAGTTAAAAATAACAATTTCGTCTAATCTTATTCTTTCTCATAAATATAGTAATAAATATTAATTAGAAAAGAAATAAATAAAAATTTTATCGCAGCTTGAAATTCAGAAATTTAAAATAATTACAAGTCGGAAGTGAAGTCACACACCCAAATACTCGACTAATGATAATTATCTGGCTGTTAAGTGTATTCTTTGTATTGTTCGGAGAATTTTTATTGCAGTATAACTCTGAAGCTTTAGGAACTGTCTTGTACGTCATATTTTTTATATAAAAACATAAGAGAATCTTTAATGAAAATTATCAGATTTATGGGAGAAAAGCTTTTTTCGTGAAGACATAATGTTGATTATCTATAATATTATTATAGATAATCAACTTACTCAGTCTTTATTTTTTATTGTTTCATTTTATTTTATTTTTAAATTTATTTTTATGTCTAGCTCACATTAGGAGTGATTTAACATTTTAATTGAAAACAGATAGCGGAACGTATTTCAATTACGGACACTCGGAAGTAGTCATGTACACAATCAATATTTAATTCCATTTAGTATCTCTTGAAATGACGTCGAAAAGTTGAAAAGTATTCCAAAATTAGCATTTTGTTACCTAATATGGACAAAAATATAAAAATGAAAAAAAAAATTTTTTTCTCGGCAATTTTCGACAATAATTTTTTGGAACTTAAAAGGTACACTCAGTATAAGAGAAATTAATCATTAACATTCTAACCAAGATAGTGATTTAAAATGGTACAAAAAATTTAAAAAAATCAAGTACCCAGATGGTTAGGTACTTACATCTTAATATTACATTCATTGATGAAATACTAACTATTCAATTTTAACAAAAATAAAGAGACAGTGCTCATATTGTTTTTGAATTTTATACAATCAATAATAAATAATCTATTAACTGGGGCCGGTTTTTCAATCCCAAATTAAAAAATTCAACTGTCGTAAAATTACTCCTAAAATTCTTTTTAACTTTTAGCGCTATCTGCCAGTTAAAATAAGATCATAACTGAAGACTGAAAAACGGAGCCTCAGTCTTAGAAATATCTTATTTCGATTTCAAAATATTTTCAAATCGCTTTACTCGTGGCGACAAGGAAAAAAAAGAAACAGAAAGAGAAACAAAGGTACAATAAATAATTACTATAGTTCACCTACTAAAGAATTGCACTACTCCATCAAACCGATTATTATGCAACTTACATTACATGCTTGTACTCGGGGTCGATTATAAATTGCTGTAGGTGATACATAATATAACCAATACAATATTCGCTAAAAAATTCGGATATGAAAAATTGCTAAATGCCAATTGAAGGAACTACTGTGTTTTGAAAGTAATGAAATTAAAATTTTCACTTACTTATGATTAAAAAAAAAATTATTATAGAAGGTGTAATTGGTTTTTTGATTGTTGCAACTGGTATTAATGGCTCAAACAAATCTTCGCCGCATAGAAAAACATTCAATCGTGGATATGTTTTTGCCCCTCGTCCGCATCTGGTCATCACCAGACCAACCCTTAAATTCCTCACCATGGCCTCAAAATTTTTCTGTCCATAATTATAACGTCATTACTCCCACAAATCTTCCTTTTTCACTGACCCTCACCAGAGTGACCATTGATGAGAAATTAGTTTTAATCCTCTCCCACCTCCAATCACATCAGGGCAACCCTCAAACCATTCACCATGACTCCAAAATTAAGATGTCATCACCTTCTAAAATTACGCCCGGTCACAACCCCTCATCAAAGTGGCCACCAAGAAGAACAACATATTCACATTAAAAGAGGGAGTTCACTTTTTGGTTATAGGACAGAAAAATCAGTGTTGCCAAAAAAATCTTGTTTAAAATAACATTTTCATTTTGAAACAATATTTTTAGGTTAAGAAAAACCAATTGTTTTTTACTGATGATTTCTCAGCTGCTGTTAAAGCTAAAAAGTTGAAGTTAATATTGCTGAACAGAGGAGAAAAATTACTCAAATTTACCATCCATAATTTACATTTTTGTGTCAATGACTTCCTCATGATTAAAGAATAAACAATAGCTAATTAATGGAAAATTTGCTGTTTATTTCAAAAACTAATAATTTTATAAAAAATTTTTAGTGATGACCTCCTGATTATTAATGACAAATTAATTTTTATCATCAGATTTCACTAGTAACGAAGTTGTTTTGTGCTAATGGCGAGGGAAACAATTAGAGGAAAACTTAAACCCGGTTTTTCACAATAACTTTTTTCCCTTTCAATTTTACGGTACAAAGAGGTCTCTAAAAAAATAAAGCTCATAAATTTCCTGTGGAATACCTTGTCGTGAGAGATATTCTCACCAGAAGGAAATTCTACAGAATTTAAGCGTGTTCAGCCACTTTGTACATAAGTACGGGTAAGCCAGAACCAGACCAAACACTGGCGATTTTAGAGCCGGTTTGGGTGGTTTTTATACGGCTTATTTACACGCACACCAAGACACGTTCGTAAGAATATACGTATGTCTGTGAGGGCGGCCAGGTAGCATCATCCCCTACCGAGATAAGAGATGGCTGGCTGGTTCGTGTATGGATCGTGACATTGTCTCATTGTGTCATGATTTGGTACTCGTACATTACCTGCATGTACTTGCAGGTAATTACGATCAAACGTACTTAGTGTGTTTAACATCTCAAGGATGATTATTTGCCTGCCCTCTGGGGCAGCAACTGTCATCAAGGGGTCTGAACCCCTATACCTCATACGGGAGAGTCCCCACAGCTACTCCCCCCAGTTTTTGCGCTGCAAAAATGATTAAACATGTGCAAGGCATGAGGGGATGTGCGGGTTTAATGCCGTTTTTGATCGGCCTCCAACTTTGCCAGGGCACTGCCTACTGCAGCCCCGACACACTCGTAAGATTCCTTACGAGCGTACATTCGGGTCAAGTAGTTTGCCTGGCTGTCCTCTCCCCTATGCCTTGGTGATCGATTTTTGGTATAGGTGTAGGGTTGATGGTGGGAGTGAGGGGGCAGCAGACGTCTAAACTGAGGCTGCCTGAGCATCGGGGAGTTTGAGTTTCCCAATGTCAAGGAAGCCATCTTCGCCTTTTCGTTGGCTGCCCTCTCTGCCGTAAACAGGAACTTCATCGGTTCCCTAGTCTCAGTAGGCTTTGGCTACAGCGTCAGGGGTTCCGTCGTCGGAGTCAGTTCTGGTGTAGTCTGGGGAGGAGAGATGATGGATGGAAGCAGAGTCGTCATCTCCGCGAGAACACTCTCCACGTCAGGTGCCATGTCCATCAGGAGTTCCTCCTCAATTCGATCAAGTTCCAACTTCTGTTCCGTAATTTGCTCAGTGCTCTTGGCAACTTCTGGAACTTTTGGGTTCTTGGTTGTGTTGAGGAAGATTCGGGTTGGTAGCGACATTGGAATAGGTAAGAAGGAAAACGGAGATCCAAAAATATCGTTTACAAAACACGTCCAGGTTATTAGACAGTTGTAAAACGGGTGAATTTACTGCTATTTTTGATTTACCATTACACTTTCGTTTTAGCTATTTCGCATCTTCTTATCAGCATGTAGAGGGGATAGCGCTTAAAATTCTCGGCCGTATGCAAGTTTTCTGGTTAAGTTCTGATCGGTTTAAGCAAAGTTATGCCTGAAATAAACTAAGAGAATATATTTTTCGAATTTTATTACAAAGGAATCTCCGCTTGTGACGTCACAACGTTGAGATTATCTTTGTGTTTGACAATAAACGCACGTTGCAATGTTTATTTCCGTATCGCACGTGGATTTGTTTATTCCTGTTGTTTTCTTTTTGTTGGCATTCCTCGTTTACTTATCTCCGGAGTTTCTTTTGTCTCACAGAATTCCAATTTTCGTCGCATATTTTTTAGCATGTTAAACTTACGTAGCGGATATTACTTTTTCAAGAGTGAATTTTATTTTCTTCGCATTAACCTCTCAGACTTGCGAGAAGGATGGGAATTTTTACATTTTTTACTGCCTAGAGGCCTGCCTTTTTTTCATGGGCATATGGGGGCCTCGGGATCGAATGTTTTGGTAGTAACATCGTCCAAAAACTTTACAGACTTTTTTATTTTTGGTGTTTTCTCTAATTGTGAATTTTTTATTTCACATTTTTCGACGGATTCTTCTATGTTTGTTGTTGGAACCATCTGGATATTTTCAATGTTTTCTTTCTGTAACCTCTTTATTCTTTTATCGACGCTTACCATGTATGCAGGTTTCAATCTGTCGATTGAAATTGTTCGAGGTTCACCTGCAATGAGTATCACAAAGTTTTTCTCATCTCGTGATACTACTTTGTAAGGACCGGCGTATGGTTTCTCCAGCGAAGATCTCATTTTTTCGACTCTAACAAATACATGTGAGGTATTAACCAAGTGTTTCGATACGTAAATCTTTGGCTGGCCATGGCGAGCTGCCTGTTCTAGAAAATTGTTGGCATCATTTCTTATATTTTGTACCATAACTTCAGGGCTAACTTCCTTCGATTTTGTGAAGAAGTCCCCTGGAAAGCGTATCTCTTCGCCAAATGCTAGTGGTGCTGCAGAGTGACCTGTATCCATTTGTAGGGCAAATTGAAGGCCTAAAAGGATGGTAGGGAGTACATCTACCCATCTCTTGGTATCATGTGACATGATAGAGCCTTTGAGAGCTCTATGCCATCTCTCGATTTTGCCATTGGCTTGAGGATGGTAAGCTGTGGTATGACTGTGTTAAACACCAAGCTTATTTGCTAACTCTTTGAAGAGCGAGCTCTCGAATTGGCGACCTTGGTCCGTAATTATGACTTCTGGTACGCCATACCTCGCAATCCAGGTGTCGTATAACCTGGCAGCTACAGTTGGAGCTGTCATCTCATATAGAGGAATTGCTTCTGGTCATCGTGTTGCCCTGTCTATTATCGTTAACAGGTATCTGTTTCCTTGAGATGGTGGCAATGGGCCTACCAAGTCCATATGTACTGTTATAAACCACTCTGTTTGTTTGAAGGATTTGAGGGGCAAGTGAGTGTG
The DNA here is from genome assembly GCA_011428145.1 of Ericerus pela. Lineage (NCBI taxonomy): Eukaryota > Metazoa > Arthropoda > Insecta > Hemiptera > Coccidae > Ericerus > Ericerus pela. The sequence goes on along the minus strand of WOFM01000214.1, from coordinate 1,393,194 downwards.
TCTTCCTACTTTGGATTCTTGACAGTTCAGGCAACTGTGAGCCCATTTGTTGCAGTCAGACTTCATTCGGGACCATACAAACCTTGCCAAAATTAAATTAGCACTACATTTTGGCCCAGCATGTGACAGATTATGTACACTGCTGAAAGCCAACCTGCGATATTTTACCAGTAGAAATAGCCTATTCTTACCTGTACTGATGTCACTTGTTAATAAAACATCAGTACTGGGAATTTTTCGCTGTCTCAATTTGAGAGTAGTATCATCGTTCGATAACAACTCTTGCAATTCTGCATCCTTAAGCTGTACTTTAGCTATTTCAGCATAAGGCAATTGGACAGGAGCCAAGATAGCTTCAATTCTACTCAAGGCATCAGCTGGAGTGTTAAGTTCCCCACTTATATACTAAATGTCGGTAGTCAATTGACCAATATAGTCTAATTGTCGTGCTCTTCTCAGCGATGCTAGTTCTGCTTTTTGTGTGAAGGCATATGTTAGGGGTTTATGGTCAGTATACACAGAAAAAAATCTACCCTCTAATTGGTGCCTGAAATGCTTCAATGCAGCAAAAATTCCGAGCAATTCCCTATCGTATGTGCTATAATTCTTTTCTGTTTTTGAGAGCTTCCTCGAGAAGAAAGCTAGCGGTAACTTCTTGTTGTCTTTGTCAAGTTGGTACAGGGTTGCACCAATAGCAAAATCGGATACATCGGTACTCACACATAATGGCGGACTTTCGTCTGGATGGGCCAATAGAGTTGCATTTGCCAGTGTATCTTTGATTTTCTCAAAGGCCTGTTCGGCTTCTTCATTCCATTCGAGTGTAGTCTTATCTTTCTTTTTACTTGTCTTAATTAGTGCGAACAGCTTACTTTGTTTGGCTGCTGCATTCTTCATGCAACGTCTATAGAGGTTCACCATCCCCAAGAAACACCCAAGTTCAGCGACATTTGAGGGCTTTGGGAAGTTCAATATTGGCTCTACTTTGGTCTTCAAGGGGGAAATGCCTTTAGTCGAGACTTTGTAGCCGAGGAAGTCAATTTTGGTTTGTGCATATAAGCTTTTACCTACGTTGATAGTAAGCCTGGCAGCGTGTATACACTGTATGACAGCTCTTACATTCTCCTCGTACTGTTGCTCACCACCTTCAGAGCAAATGCAGATATCATCCAAGTATGAATATGCAAACGGCAATCCCCTAAACAGTCCATTGATAAATCTCTGGAAAGTTTGTGCTGAGTTGCAAAGTCCAAACGGCATTCGAAGGTATTCGAATAGTCCAAAGGGGGTTATAACCGCTGTCTTTGGTACGTCCTGGTTGGCCATAGGAATTTGGTGGAATGCCCAGTTGATGTCAATTTTGGTGAACATCGTTTTACCCTTCATATTCGCATTGAAGTCCATTATATTGGGGACTGGATAGCGATCAGGAACTGTTTTGATATTTAAGGCCCTGTAGTCTCCAACAATTTGCCACTCTCCACTTGCTTTTTTGGTCATGTGGATAGGGGAGCTCCATGAGCTTTTCAAGAGGCGACATACGCCCTCCTCGATTATGCGATGGAAGTACTCCCAAGCCGCTTTGAGTTTGTAAGGCAGTAACCATCGTGCTCTAGCATGGCAAGGCAGTCCTTTAGTCTCTATGTAATGAACAGTGTCATGTTTATAGGTAGGATGTCTGCAAATTGATGGTTGGGTGACTCCAGGATAGTCAGACAGGATCCGTAAGAGTTGTCCATCGACTTTGGTACAGCTGGATACATTTGTGTCCAGTCTGTAAGCTAGTGTTTTGCCATCCACAAAATATTTAGATTCACTATCGATCAATTTGCCATTTTTGAGGTCAATGATCAGGCTAAAATGTGCAAGAAAATCTGCACCCAGGATCGGGTTTGGAACATCTGCAACCATGAAGGACCACGTCATGATTTTCTTGAGTCCGATGTCAACTTTGCTGGTTTCAAGTCCGTAGGCTGGAAGGTTTTGACCATTCACAGTACGGAGATAGTATTTCAGAGGGAGTACTTATTGAGTTTTGTTGACTGGCTGTATCCTCAGGTCTGCCCCTGAGTCAATTAAGTACCTTCTCCTGTTTGTCCTGTCCTTAATGAACAGGCGGCATGAGTATTTTTCCGAGAGGTCTTCGGCCACATAGATGGCCCCTCGTTCTAGTTTGACGCCTCCTTGGTATAGGATTTGCCCCACCATTTGCATCTGTTGTTACATTTGGTGGCCTCTGCACCAAACTTGTTATGGAAAAAACAACATTTATCATCCCAATTTTGAGACTGGTTTTTGGTAGATGATGTTCTCGGGGGAGTTGAACTCCTACCCCTATTGTTGGAACTAGATCTGCGGTCTCTGGACCAGGACTGTCGTCCTTTGCTATTGTTACTATTATTGTTGTTGTTTCTACTTTTAGATCTTTGTCGCCAGCTACTATTGGATTTTGTGGAGCTTTGGCCTTTGTTCCTCTTTACTTCGTCTGTCAACTGAGCTATTTGAGCTCGAAGTTGAGCGATCTCTCCAGTCTCTGCAGATACTGCACTTACCACAGGCTTTGACCTGGTATATTCTAGCGCATTATCTGCTGATTTCGCAAGGAAGTCCAAGTCTGCGGATGTGTTTATCATGGTCAAACCCACGGCAGCTAGGCATTGCACAACACTTTGAGGAAGTTGTTTGCAAAATTGATTGCCTATGACAGAAGGGGCTACGATATTATCCGCCTTCTGCCTCAATTTCGCCATGAAAATTGAGGGTTTGTCGTCCCCCATCTTCATACCACCCATCACATCATCAATGATTTGGTTTTTAGTTTTTCCAAACACATTCTTTATCTTCTTGACAAACCAGGCATATTTATCATCTTCTATCGAAGGGCATTCCATTATATCCGGAATGTGGCAGATTATCTGTGGGAGCATGCCTCCACAGATGTGGAGATACCGCTGGTTCAGTGTAATGTTTTCTGTCTTGAACCTGCCTTCCAATAGAGTCAACCACAAGTCTACCTCATTGAGCAGAAATTCCGGGATCTCTATCCTTCATCTATAGAAGTTGGGGTTCTGTCCTGGCTGTAGTTGCAAAAGCTGCATGATTTATGCCAAGACTTTTAGTGTCAGCTGTGGCTGAGCACTACCTCCCTGCAATGGTTGTGGATTTTCATTTCCATTTGGTGGTGGGACCATTGCTGTGTCTTTCTGATGACAAGCGTATTCCACAGAACTACTTCCTTCCTTGCTGGTCGAAAACACTGGGTCCTGTGTTTGTAGGACAGGTGTTTTTGGGTCAGAACTTTGGCTTAAAGTTCGACCACTTCTCAACGTTTTTACTGCTAATTGTTCTTTATTTATTGCAGTTCCCAGTCGTGATAATTCTGGGTGTTGAGGGCCTTCTTCCAGATTTGATAAATTCTTTGAGTGTCGAGTCAAAGTCAGGGGAGTTGGGGGATGAGTCCAACCTTCTTCCTCCAGGTCTGCTGTCTGGTTTCTCTTTGTTTATATATTTTAAAGAGAGGGGTGTAAATTCCCACTTCAGCAGACTCTACTTCGACAACCTAAAAGGTGTCTTGGTCGGCAAAAAATATATTTTATTTGCTGAGCAAGCGAGTTTCTTGCCAGTGCACCACGCCAAATTTTTGTAAAAGCACAACGCGCCTCAAGACACCTCACAACGTAGCCAAAAATCACATCGGGGTCACTACTGTGGAATACATTGTCGTGAGAGATATTCTCACCAGAAGGAAATTCTATAGAATTTAAGCGTGTTCAGCCACTTTGTACATAAGTATGGGTAAGCCAGAACCAGATCAAACACTGGCAATTTTAGAGCCGGTTCAGGTGGTTTTTATACGGCTTATTTACACGCACACCAAGACACGTACGTAAGAATATACATACGTCTGTGAGGGCAGCCAGGTCGCATCATCCCCTACCGAGATAAGAGATGGCTGGCCAGTTTGTGTACGGATTGTGACATTGTCTCATTGTGTCACAGTTCGGTACTCGTACATTACCTGCATGTACTTGCAGGTAATTATGATCAAACGTACTTAGTGTGTTTAACGTCGCAAGGACAATTATTTGCATGCCCTTTGGGGCGGTGACTGTCATCAAGGGGTCCGAGCCCCTATACCTCATACGGGAGAGTCCCCACATTTCCCAACAAAAAAGGTTTCATACAATTTTACATAAGGTCAACAGTAATATCGTCGTTGCATAAAATACGGTGTACACCAAGGGGGATGTATGTTTTTCTTTGTCTGTTTTCAACCCTTGTTTTTAGCTCCCTACCCTCAACTATAACGCTTCTTGCAAATTCAGATTTGTCAAAAACAAACAACTTTCCCCCTTGGTACACAATCCTATACTATAATAAGAGCAATAATTGTATGAATGTACGTATGCATGTACATGGCTATGTATTTAAACGCATTCTGAAGAACTAGACCAACAATGTTACTGAAATTTAAGAATTCGAGGTTTTTGGGTATGAAAAAACGATCTAGGCAGTTAAATAGGATATACTCCTTTCCTTTTTAAAGGAAAATCCTCAAAATTTCCGTAGATTTCCTACATTACGCAGATTCCCTAATAACATTGATTTGTTTTAGTACGTAATTGAAAAATTATTTCAGTTAAAGGAAATCAACTGTATTAAGGTCCATGTAGTAAGTATATGTATCATAATAGTCCCATAGTAGTATTTATTAATTTATAAGTTTTCAAAATCGAATTAATTTTTGTCCGAGCCAATTTTAATTTTTCTTTCTTTAGTTAATGTCAATACCTATTTATTATTACGTAATACACGAACTTATTTAATTTGTATTACGCCTGCAAAATGAGTTCGATAATATTATCGTGGTTCCGCCCACGAGGCTCCGGCGCACAGGCGATGCGCCGGGGTTCTCCCACTACCTCCGGTAGTGGACATACTGGTGTTGAGGCAACGCCAGTTGTGAGGAACATGTACGAGGTACAGGTGTGTGACTCCAACAACATTTTACTGTCTCCTGGACGTTAAACTCATATTATATATATAAGACTCTACCCACTACATGGTAGCAAGAGCACTGTATACATCCCCTGAATTTTCGTAATTCGCTTTGGGAATCTTGAATTTTCGTAATTTGCCTCTAGAATTGTTTCTAGCAAAAGGAATTTTAATAATTCTGAAAACCCAAATACGCTTCCACTCGAAAATTTGTTTTCGCCTAACTCTCAAAATAAAATAAGAAAAATTTCCTCGGAAATAAACTCTTCTTATAATAATATTTAATCCTCACAGATTAACAGAAAAATAATTTCTGTATTCATCTTTAACGCACCTACAATCCTAGAGATTCGTCAACAAAGAATATGGTCTAAATTAAGTAAATTTTGACAGCCATCCCTCTTTTATTTATCGTAAAATGCGACGAAAAAATTACTACTATAATTTTTCTCGCCGCCCCCAGCATTTTGCTGATGAAATAATTCAGATGAATTTTATTTCCGTTGTAAAGCCTGGTAAAAAGTATTCGTAAAGAATCGGTAAAAACGGCTGACGAGAATATACACGAAATTAATAATTCTGATATTCTCGTTTTAACAACGGAGTTTTTTTCCCCTTACCTATTTTTTTCTATACGAAAATAATAGCCGCTGTTTCGGAACACGTAAAAACTTGGGCGAAACAATCATCATTTTTTTTCGCTTCAAAAAAAAACATACGATTTCTCGTAAATCAAGGACACGAGCGAACTATAATGACACGCCCCTAAATACGTAAAAAATCGCTGCACCGCAACGAAAAATGGACAATTCTTACGAATAATACATCGTCCTACCGTGATTCGTATAAAAAATACATCGATATCTAGATATCGCCCGCACACATACGTAAGAATTTACGTGAAAAATACGAAACATACCTACACATACGCAAAGTATAAGGTATACTGCGTCAGCAGCGACAACAATATGGCAACCAAATTCTGCACGAGGACGAATGTGCGCGCTAAAAATAGATGCGCACATTGTCCTTCCAACTGTTACACTTCAGGTGCATTTACCCAGTTCCAGTGCTGTTCGAATTCTTGTTTTTCTGCCTTCTTTATTTTAATTGTTGTCGTTTTGTTTTCGCAATCCTTTGTTTTGTGTGTCATAATTATATTTTTTTACTTTTATGCAAATTTACTTTTTCCTTTATCTCTTTTGTGCCATTTCTTGTACGTTTCGTGATTCCTACCCTTTTTTTGGTGTAGTGGGCATCGTCCATTTTGAAGAAACAGAAGAAATACGAAATCAGTAAGTACTGACTTTACAATAATTATTAATTTTTCCATAATTCATAATTATGTATGCATACCTAGGTATATGGCCATTTCATCTTACTGATGTAAAATTTTTTTTTCTATGAAATATTATTGGCAAATGAATTATGCAAATTCGTGATACAAAACAGCCTGTTTTATGATTTTTTCCTTTAATAATTTTTAAAGCTAAAATATTTTTGCCTCAATGAATAATATTTTGAAAAATAGGCATAAAACTTAATTCAGTGAATTTGTATTATTTCGTGAACCTAAAACGGCCTGTCGCCCCAGGGTCACGCTCAAATTTTTTTTCAAACAAAAAACTTTACCTGTTTGACAATTTTCCTAGGAAAAAAAACGAAATCTGACTGATTTTACATGACTATTTAGAATTTTTCGAAATTTATGAAAATATTTCCTGTATTATCCATATAGCTACTTTCTTTGGCATTATTGGATCATGGTCAGATAAACATAAATAATTTTTTTTATTCTTAGTGAATTGTATCTGGCGTGACTAAAATACGTCTTATCGTACTAGGGTCACGCCCGATTTTTTTTTGGGCATCTCCAAAATAAATAATTTTTTTATTATTATTCTTAGTGAATTGTATCTGGTGTGACGAAAATACGAATCATCGTACTAGGGTCACGCCCAATTTTTTTGGGGGGATATTTCCAAAACACGCATTTTAACGAATTTAGCTAATTCTGTGTATTCGCGAATAAAAAATGTATATTCGCCCCAGGGTCACGCCCGATTTTTTTTCTGAGCCTAAACACTTAGAAAAATTTACAAATTTTGATGAAAAATTACTTCGGTAAAAATTAAACAATTCGTCACCTTTGGATAACAAAAATATATTATTTTTGCGAAAAAAAAAAAAAAAATTTTTTTCGATCCGTAATAGCAAAACCTAGCGTTTTCTCCTTACGCGTAATCAGAGTAGGCAATTTCCGTATACACTCGAAATCATTACGTCCGCTATTCTTTCCAAATTAGAAATTCGTAACATTGACCTACATTTACTTTAGGCCAATGCTCTCGTAACCTAGATTACGTATAAAAATAAATTTTTTCTCTTAAAAAAAAAAAAAATTTTTTTCCTTTTTCCATATTGATGTAAACGAATGTTATTACGATATATGACGAATACTTCGCGTATTTTTTCAATTTTTTTATCTGGCTGAAATGAAAAAAATTTTTTTTCATCTCTTTACAGAACATTAATAAATATGTCTCAAGAGATTCAGCCTGATAACTTGCCACCCATCCTCGATGATGAGATCGATCTTAATGATCCGTATGCCCTCTTGAATGAACCCGAAGGTGATAAAGATTTGCCGGACCTACCAACCGAAGATGAAGATCAACATCTTCAAACTGATGAAGAGGATCATCCGGTTGATCAACATGGCACCGAATATAGTTCCTTGTCACCATCCGGATCTTATCATTCTGGAACGGCTTACTCTCAGATATCCGAAATAGATAATTTCAATGGAACTATCGAAGACGTTAAAAATTATCTGATCTCCTTGGAGAATATTCTTCAAAAACCTCTGGATCAGAATACGGATCATGAAGAGGCACTATCAGAAATCTCCGCCATAAATATGTGCATAGATGATCTGCAACATATTCCCAAGGGAACCACGAAAGAGACAATCCTTTCAGCCAAAAGTCTGGCTAGAAGCCTGGTAGTGAAAAAATCAAGGATTTTGAAAAAATTCCATACCACGGTTTCTAGTAAACAGACTACAGAATCTGTTTCCGATTCTGCCGCTGATGCTGCTGAGGCTGAGAAAAAGGCTGAAGAGGAGCGTCAGCGCCAAAAGCAGGCTGAGGAAGAACGTCAGCGAGCAAAAAGAGCAAAAGAAATTGCTCAAGAGTTTCTAGAAACTCGGGCTCAATTTGCCAATATCGCTCAACAGTATAGGAGAGTGGATGAGAAGCTCAAAACACTCGAATATACTGTTGAGTGGGAGCTGAAAATGTCAATGGCTGAATTCGAGAAGCTCCACCTTCCTCGCGAAGAGACTTCAACAAAGGCTGCGGGAACGAAACCTCAAACCCAACCTACACCTTCGTCATCTGGTCAACAGAAGAATCTTGATTCTGGTAAAAGGACGAAGGGACGCCAACAGCCGGTTGTAATTGAAAGTAGGAAAACCATTTCTAATAAACGTAGTTTACAACAAGTGGTTAATGGAAATTCTGCTGAAGTTGAGAGCAACCGTAATCCAAAAAGGATCAGAGGGGAGCAATCTCAAACTTCGGCAGAAGTTCCATTACCTACTCAATTGAATGACTGTTCTTCAATTGAAAATGCTTCAATACCTCGTGTATTGGAAACAACTGTTTCGCAAACTAGCATTCCTTTAATAAATATTGATTCTTTTAATCAGATCCCTAAATGTTGGGAACATGAACCACAGATTCAAGTAGAACAAGGTTTTTCAAATCTGAAACCCCCAAAATTTTATCTTGAAAAATGGAATGGGGAGATACTTAGGTATCCAGGGTTCATTAATGGTTTCTTTCTCTATGTTCATCAGAGACAAGATATAGCAATACCCCAAAAAATTAATATTTTACAGGGTGCGCTGCCTAAATTTTTATGTGATAAAATTAGCCATTTTTCACCTGATAAATTGGGATACGACCAGCGCTTAAAATTTTTGCATAGTCGTTATGGCAATGAATCTAAAATTCGAGCTGCCTTATGGGAGGAAATTACTGCAATTCCAACAACTACGAATGACATTTCTTCCATTCAAGATGGATTAGATTCTGTTGTAGTTATGATAGAACGCTATCGTATGGTTTGCAAAACAGTTGATGAAGAACAACTCTTCAATATAATTGTTAAAAAATTCCCGCCCAGGTCTTATTTAACTCATTTAAAAACAAATGAAAGAAATGTTAAATATTTATTCGAAGCACTTCGAAATTTTATTTCAATACAAGAACTTCGTGAACCAACTTATACTTCGGTACCGAAAAAAGTTAATAATAACCAAAATAGTAAGCCTAAAGGCAGACAAAATTTTGCAGTCATTTCAAAAGAAATTGATAAACCTAAAAAAAGAAAGGATAAATCCAATCTTAAAAGAGGGAAAAAACGTCTGAATCTAGATTCAATTGATGATGTTAATTCTTTTCTTTCTTCAGGTGTGTTGGGACCAGTTCTACGAACTTCGAAGGGGAAGGAAATTCCAACCAGCGTGTTGAGGACCAACCCCACTCCCACCCAAGGAAGATGCATCTTCTGCAATGGGCAACATCACAGTCACCTCTGTCTTAGAGTGAACACCTTCGAGGCGCGTAAAAAGTTTTATGAGGAGCATCAACTCTGCACTCGCTGTGTTAGGAAACACCCTGGCACAGCGATATGCAGAGTTGCGCCTCCGATCCATTGCAAATGGTTAACGTGCCTTGCAACGGATCACCATACTAACTTGTGCCCCAAGGTGAACTATCCAGTTACACTTCCGCTCGTCGAAGTATGGAAGGATAGCCTTATTGCCTATAAGGCACAACTTCCAGATAAGTGTACGTATAATGATTCAATAAATCTTGCACCAGAAACAAATGTTTCATACCAGGGTATTAATTCTTCTGTTTCTTCACAGACCAGAAATGATTCAATGAATCTGGAGCTCACGGTACCAAAATCCGATCAACCCCTAGGAGCTGAAGGATTACCAGTTTTAAGTGAGTCAAAAACCTTTTTTACTAATAATAATACTTCTGCGCATTATTTAACATTCTTGTCGTATGTTCATGCATCACACTTACCAAAACCCGTAAAAATTAATGGATTTTTTGATAGTGGAAGCAAAGAAACATACATTTTCCATACTTATGCAAATAAGTATTTGAAATTGAATTTCTCGGAAAATATAGAATTAATGCGATTTAAAGGTCTTGCTAACCAAAAATCAGAAATTTTTAGATCCCATAAAGTATCTTTCGATCTTCAAAAACCTGATGGAACAACTGTTCCGATTATAGCAAAAACAGTTAGTCATATAGCTGATTCTTTATCTCATCCGGATTTCGTTGAGTTTAAAAAGTTGTACCCTCAATATTCCCATATTGAATTTACAAAAGCAGATCATGAACTTACGATCCATTTGCTTATTGGAAATGATTATATGTGGTCCTTCGTGAGGAAAATTGTACAAATATCTCCTACTTTAACCCTAATTGAAACGGACTTCGGTCATATGTTAGGTGGCACAGTAGTTCCTTTATCTGAAAGTGATGTTTTTATTCCAACATTTTTAACCTCTCCACAGAGTGTCGAAAATTTTTGGAAACTCGATACTTTGGGTATCGAATCCAACAATCTTGTTGAGGCTGAAGCGCAAGCTGAAGCACTTAGATTATTTTACAAAAACGTTCGTTTAGTAAATAATCGTTATCAGATTAGATGGTTGTATAGGTTTAATCCTCCACCATTACAAGATAACTATAGGCTTGCAATCAAAAGATTAGACCAGCAAGTTCCTAAAATGAAACAGAACCTCCAGTTCTTCCATCTCTATGATCAGTATTTTCAATCACTGGTTAAATTAGAAATGATCGAACCAATAGAACATGAACGTCCTGGTGAGTTGATACATTATCTTCCTCACAAAGGCATTTATGATCCAACGAAAAGCACACCACTTCATGTTGTCTTTGACGGTTCAGCAAAATCAAAAACTTCTAATCATTCTCTAAATGATTGCATGTATAAAGGTGCGATTCTTTTGGCAGATCTAGTATCCATTCTCATAAGTTTCCGCAAAAATCCTTTTGCAGTAGTAGCCGACATTTGTAAAGCGTTTCATCAGATCGGCCTTCACCCAGAAGATAGAGATGTAACTCGATTCTTTTGGATGAAAGATCCTCATAAACCTTTAGATCTTAAAAATCTAATTGTTTATCGCTTTTGTCGAGTCCCATTCGGAATTGTAACAGCACCATTTCTCTTGGCTGCAATCTTATTACATCATTTTCAAATGGTTGATAAGAAATTCCATGATAGTTTTCTTCAACAATTCTATGTTGATAACTTGGCAACTTCTTTGCCAACTTATGAAGCTCTAAAAGAATTGTATGTCAAATCAAACAAGTTGTTAAGTGACATTTCTATGGAACTTGCCCTTTGGGGTACTAACTGTGTTCCGCTTAGAAAGGATTTTGATCCTTCGAGATCTTTGGACAAACCACTAGTCAAAGTATTAGGTTTAGTTTGGGACATGGATAATGATATCATGTACATTCCCACTCCTAAAGCCCTAACTGCTTGTTGGACTAAACGTTTGTTTTTAAAAGTGATGTCCTCCTTTTATGATCCGTTAGGATGGTTCGCCCCAGCTTTTATACCATCTCGATCATTTATAAAAATACTTTGGTCGGAAGGCCTAAAGTGGGATGAACCCATCCCGACTAAATTACAATCAGTAGCATCTGATATCTTAAATGATTTGATGCAATGTACTAATTATTGCCTACCCAGACAATTGTACATAGGGACTTACAACCCCGATACATGTCAATTACATGTATTCACTGATGCCTCTAAAACAGCGTTTTCAATGGTCATCTATATTCGCTTCTATAATAAGAATTTAAACACTTATTCGGTACGCTTTCTGTTAGGAAAATCACGCGTTACCCCTATGAAGCCTATTACAATTCCGAAACTAGAATTGTTAGGTGCCTTAATTGGTGCTAGAGGTTTGCGTACCACTCACAAACCGATGGACTTGTCAAATTCACCGACATTTTTATGGTCCGACAGTAAGTGTGTTTTGACGTGGTTACTGGAAAGAAAAATTTTACCTCAATTTGTTGCAAATCGAGTATCTGAAATCAAGAGTATTCCAGCCGTAGAATATCGCTACGTTCCGTCAGCTGAAAACCCAGCCGACATTGGATCCAGAGGATCTGTAGTAAATGATTGGGTTACGTCCCTTTGGTGGACAGGACCTGAGTGGTTAAGTCAGGATTGCATCTCATGGCCAAAAACCGATTTGCATGTGATTCAATCACTTCCAGATATGTCTGAAGATGAATACTCTACTCCAGTATTTTGTACACTTAGAGATTCATTAAGCTTTTCCTCAACATTATCTGCTTCAATTCCTGAGATTTCAGATGACATTTTCGATAAACATCGTACAGCAAAGTTGAGAAGAATTGAAAATTCTAAGAAAAGATTTATCCCGCAATTTTTTATAAATTCGCAAACCAATGAATTTGAAATTCAGATACCGGTTTCACAACCGATTCCTTCACAGGAAACGGAAGTGATAACAAACCCATCCTCTCAACCTGTAGATTTGTCAGCTAAATCAGAAAAAGGTTTGAAAACCCAAATAACTTCTTATTCATGTTTCATCCATCCTCCTAGGAACACACCGTTTGGAATTGAAATTGAGAAATTTAATTCTCTGAAAAAGTTAGTTAAAACATTTTCGCAATGTATTAAGGCAATCCGACGTTTTAATCAACGAAGGATTGAGAGGAAACGTTTGTTAACACCCTATGCAATAGTTGGAAATAATTTTCACTTTGCATTACTTTGTTTCATATATGCGGATCAAAAGAAATATTTTTCGAAATTATTTGAAATACTCCTAGGAGATAATCCGCCCGAACATGTAGCATATGAAAAATTTCATATTTGTTTGGACCCTTCGGGAATTATACGTCTGAAAAATTATCTTCCAGAAATTCCTTATGCTAAGGATATGTTATCGCCTATTCTTATGCACCATAAGTCATATTTGACTGAACTAATTTTGATGCATACCCATCTTAAATTAGTACATGCCGGAAATAAATTTACAATGTCAGATTTCCGTAGACACTACTTCGTGCCTAGAGCACTGAAAGTGTTACCGCAAATTTTGAAAAAATCTTGCGTGTTATGTAAGAAATCTGAGAACAGACCGTTCAAGCAACCGACACATTCGTCACTGCCAGATTTTCGTCTTATACCATTTACACATCCTTTTACCTATACAGGTGTGGATATATTTGGTCCTTTCTCTGTATTTGATAATTATTTACCAAAGAGAAAATGTAGGTTGGCTACACCAACTACGCCCATCTATAAAAAATGGGTTTTAGTCTTTACGTGTCTCTCTACACGAGCTGTTTATTTGATCTCAGTATCATCTTTGACTACCACAGAAATATGGACTGCATTTCTGACCTTTTTTGCAGATAAAGGAACGCCTAAAGCAATCTTATCTGATAATGCCGCACAATTTCAATTACTCTCGGTATATCTACCAGAGTATTGGTCTACCTTTTCAGAAGAAAATGAAGTGAAAGACAATCTAGAATTGAAAGGCATTAAATGGCACTTTATACCCGCTAAAGCGCCATGGTATGGAGGCGTATATGAACGCATCATAGGAATTATAAAACAAGTCTTTTTCCGTATACACGGACATAATTCTATCTATGCCCATACTTTTCAAGCTAGCTTGAAGGACATTCAGACTATGGTCAATGAACGTCCATTATGTCCATCTTCTGATGAAGTAGGTCAAAATACTTTGACACCTTCGCATTTTCTTCATGCGAATCTCGGGTCTTTGACAATCCCAATTGGTCAGACAGTAGAGGATAATACTCCTACAGTCACTCAACTCCAGAAATTATGGAAACTTGACCAAGAATATCTTTCCAAACTTTGGTTATCATGGAAAAGGGAATATCTTTTATATCTAAGAGATAGACCACCAAGACCGATACCAAATGCGTATCGCACGGTGCCATTTCAACCTGAAATAGGAGACATTGTCCATGTCCTGGACTACATGTCGAAACCGGGAGTATATAAACTCGCGAAAGTCCTAGGACTTGAGAAGTCACATGACGGAAAGGTCCGACATGCGCAAATTCAGTTCTCGAATAAAAAAGTGTCTACCCGACCTTTAAAATTTCTAGCTCCCTTAGAACTAAGAATAAAGGATACTATAATGAGAAACTAGTTTCAACATTATCCGCAATTTTCAAGATTACCTGACACATGACACATATAGGATAGGTTATTCAGTAATTTCTTATAAATTTAGATGATGACCTACACTGTCTTTAGGGGGAAGCCTAAGTTAGATACTATGTTGATAAAAAGGCATACTTCTAATTTTTGGCACCCACTATTGTTGTCAATGCACCTCACGAAGGATCGCGGGCAATAGGTGACAGAGCGCGCAATTATACCATTCAATGAATGAGCTACCGATTTGCTAACTCCCAATTCTTCCTTTCCAGAATCCTTCATCTATGGTACCGACTCTTCATAAGTTCCTTATTTTTTTTGCTGTCCGGCAGTCGACGGAAGAGAAGAAAACTATATTTTACAGAAAAAAGTTCTTTTCTTTGTTGTTTTTCTTTCTCTTTTTTAGAATAATTTAGTATTATTTCCTATTTTTGTACCAACATTTTTTATTTTTTCAATAAAATTGTTTGTTTGTATATGTCATGTATAATTAAAATTTTAGTTTTTCAGGAACAATCTTGGAAGGTGGCCTCCGAAGGCTATCTTCGCACACCGCCCCCAGTATCGTGGTTCCGCCCACGAGGCTCCGGCGCACAGGCGATGCGCCGGGGTTCTCCCACTACCTCCGGTAGTGGACATACTGGTGTTGAGGCAACGCCAGTTGTGAGGAACATGTACGAGGTACAGGTGTGTGACTCCAACAACATTTTACTGTCTCCTGGACGTTAAACTCATATTATATGTATAAGACTCTACCCACTACAAATATCGTTTCAAAAACGATATTGTAAAATATAGTGAATTTGTTTCCCCCTTTTTTTCCAGAATACTTTCTCATCCACATTCCCAAACTGGACATTCATTCATATTCACTTTCTTCATATTTCTCTCTCGTTTCCAGTATGTTCCTTTTTTTTATTTGTTTTTTTTTTGCTCCATCTTCGTTATACATTTCGCAACAATTTTTTTTTTTTGGGTTAATTTATTCGTTATTTATTATTAAATTCGTTCCTTTCTTTTTCCCTGTTGTCTCTATTATTAAGAAATTCATCATTCGATTTTACCGTTAATTAATTGATTAAAAATTGATGGTTTTATCAAACAGACAACTTGATATTAAGTACAGGATTTGCTCCAGAATCTCATTATGGTAAAACTGGGCAAACTTTCAATCCTAGATTCTGAAACTGAACATTATCTATCAATTTGGCTAAAAGAAATAGCTCAAATTAGGTGTCCTATTCAAAAACTTGGAAAGCTCTTTTTTGTGAAGACTTTATCAAGAAAAAGAAATCAAAAATCCTTTCACAAAAGATATTCCTGGTAAGTAGTATGTTACTAGTTAAAATTATATACTTATACATATTGGTCGGTCATATTTTATTTTGTACGAAATAAATTGTTTGATAATTTTTTATTACGACAACCACATATTTTTTACAAACAGGCAGAAATGTTAACCAGCAAATGTGATAAAGTTATTGAACTTGATATAACAAAGTGGTTCAACGAACTACGTTAATTGCTACATTATGATATTTCAATTTTACATGATAATAATCATGTCTGGACTATGAATGAGACGTCGTTTTATGTAAATCTAGAAGGTGTGCCAGTCTTGGCTGAACATGGAAAAAATGTGTACAACTTGTTGCAGGGGAGAAAGAAAATTCGACAGTTTTAATTTCAGCTAAGGCCAGTGGAAAGTTAATTACACCACTGACTCTATTTGCGAACTAACAACTCCTAAGAACAGTTGTCCAGAGTAGAATTTCCAGTTAGAATTATGGGAAAACCAAAAACGGATGGATGACAGATGTGGCATTCTATGAAAATACACATCTAATGTTTTTTTCAAGTATCTAGAAACAGAGGAAATACAGCTGCTTGTTATTGTTTTTTTAGATGGTCATTCGTCCCACTTGAGATCACCACTACCAAAATTTTGTAAAGAAAAAGACATTATAATAGTTTGCTTGCCTCCAAACCCAACGCATATGTTACAGCCACTGGATGTTTCATTTTTTGCACCTTTAAAAAAATATTCGAATTATTTGCTCGTAAGGTATGAAGTTAAAAATCGGTATATAGTAATGAAGAGAAAAAATAAACGATACCTCTTGCATAAAATTTTTGATGCAAAAGACTTCATCAGAACAACTGTAAATACCTTTGTTGCGTGTAGTCTGCGCCTGTTTAGAAAAAATAATGTTGATTTCAATAAATAAATTCAAATAAAAGGATTGTCTCCACCTAAAGTTTCACAAACAGTTTTTATTTCCCTATCCGCACGCTTTGTAAATCACTTGGGCCATGTCGAATGAAAAGTTCGAATAGATGATCTTAAACAGTTTTAATATTGAAGAAAAAAATTACCAAAACTATGGTGATATTGAACAATATGGTTCTTTGTTTAAATTATTATGGTCCGAATTTATGACGAGCATAAGGGTGCAAATAAATAATAGTCGTAGTTGGGGAGACACTGAAATGCAGACTGAAAATTGTGCCGCCATTGCAAATGTATCAATGGAATCCTCTTTTCACGAAAATAAGACATCATTAATATATTGCCTTGTACTAATGGAAATTATTCGTTTCTCGACATATATGATATTGAAATCGATTTTCCTGAATTGAATTTGAATTTTGTGCCTTCAACGGATGAATCAGTACACCCTGAAACAAATATGCCAGCCAGAGAAAAACCTTCTTACTCAATTTTACAACCAGTTTCTCTTACTGAAGAAAATACTGGAGAAAGCTCAGCGGTGAAGAATATCACTCCTGATAAAAATACCTTTGCAAAAACCTACTATATGAGTTTGATTTAGGGAAACTTCGAGGAAGAGTACCCAAGCTCAGTAATATTGCTTGTGATTACTGAAATACATGATTTACAACTACTTTTGACTTCAAATTTAAATACTGTTTTTGTGGCTACTGTTGAAAGAAATACTGACAAACAGAATGCTAATTCAGAACTGGTAATATAGACTACTTTATTCCCACAAAAAGAAAGCAAGAAACGGAGAAGTACTGATGAAATTCTTAGACAGTATAATTTATACCCAAGTAAATAAACTGTGCATAAAAATTGGAGAAGAAATAAACCAAAGAAGCACTCGCCTAGTGTAATGTGACCCATACAAAATGAATCGAAATTATGGAATCAAAATATGAAGCAAAAGTCCAACCATGAAAGAATAAATCAGAAGCAAAAAATAATTGAGAAGGTGAAGAAGTGGTGGACGACACCCAACCCATTCTAATCTGTGAAGCAAAAGTCCTATCCTGAAAAAAAAATCTGTTGCAAAAAACAGAAGAGTAGATGAAAAAACAGTGAACAATCGGCCGCCTATTCAAGTGTATACGTGTAAGTGCAAGAATTCAAATAATTTTGTTAAGATAAATGGCTAATAATTTTTTAAAACTTCGTTTAGAGTCAAAATAAGGATAATGCAACAATTATATTTCAGGTATGTTAAGCAGAGACCGAGAATCCATTCAAAATGAAGAGCTCAGATTAGATTACTTCAGGTACAGTTTTTGAAGCAAATTTTATTAATTTAATGTATCGCAATTGTAATAAAAACACTGCAAGAAACTGGCATGATTCATTTCCGTTCATTTCAGTCTTACACATTCCTTCTCTGTGAAGAATCTATTGACTCAAAGCATTTGATTTTTTGCTCTAATATGATGAATGATACGAAAACAGTGAAAACATGGAGTCAACTTGACTCATTCATTCTTAGAGTGAATTTGTGAAGTAGGTACTCAACTGTAATTGTATTTACAAATAACATTGAGTAAGTTATTACCTTATTGAAAACAGTGAAGAGAAATAAACTGATAACTAATTATTTAATAGATACAAATCAATTTTCTTTTCAATCCGTTGGCCCTTTGGAATTTTTTTTTCAAATTTGAAGAATTTCTACAAAATCTGAGGATTTTTTTTTCAATTATATTATTCTAAAATAGCGGAATTATTGGGTAACCAGTATGGAAGCATTGAACTTGAGCACAACATGAACGATCTTGACAGGTGAAATTCCAACATTCGATTCGGGTTGGCGTTGAAAACATTGCAACTTATCGAGGATTGCTCCCTTTGTGCTTTCGCAGCAAAATATACTATTGTACTTCACGAAAAGAATAAAATATGCAGACATTTAATGCAGCGAGTGATCTGTTGCTCTACCTCCTGCATTTTGTGAAAGATCCATATTTCATGAAGTGGTAAATTACCTCCATCGAGTACCTGCCTACTTCATATATACGCAAAGTTTTACCCAAGTAATACGCCGGTAATGGCATCCTTAATGAGCGATGAAAATGCTCCTCTCCCATGCGTCCATCGAGGAGGGCTCAAACCTGTGACTACCTCCAACTTTTTTTTTTTAAACTTTCATCAGACCTAAGCGATGTATACCTACAAAAAA
This sequence comes from Ericerus pela, assembly GCA_011428145.1. Classification (NCBI taxonomy): domain Eukaryota; kingdom Metazoa; phylum Arthropoda; class Insecta; order Hemiptera; family Coccidae; genus Ericerus; species Ericerus pela. The sequence goes on along the minus strand of WOFM01000214.1, from coordinate 1,374,430 downwards.
AATATTTCCAAACAAAGTATTGCGAATATAAAAAAGAGTTTCTATCTTCAACCATAGATGCGTATAGTACTAAACTAATAAAGCTGCGTAGGTCCAACATACCTACTTTATATTGTTAGTTCAAGACGGCATAAAAGAAGGCAACCAGCGTGAACTTGGTGTGCGCTATCGATGTTTTGAATCAGTTCAGTGATTTAATACAACTGAATTGATAAAGGTCACTCGTTCGATTCACAAGGATAGCGTACATAAACGTAGTTTATAGTATGCCATGGGCTACACCGTAGTTGCCTACTTAACGCCGACATGTCCATACAGAAATCATACTTCTTTACTAGTCTAGTACTATACAGTATAGTCGAGAGTGTTTGTACATTTTTTCATAAATATCACTGGGCTGAGATACGAGATGGTAAAAAAAGGTATTTCTAATTTCTTCCAAATCATAATAATCAGTCATAATTTTGCATTATTAAGAAGCTGAACATGAATACAGACCTGAAGATGGGTAAAAAAATTAGCATGCTGAGATTTCGCATCATTATACGGGCATTTTATACAAACGTACGCATCCAATTTCATGCCTGTGCATACACGGTGTCCGAATGTCAAGTTTAGTGTCGCAATCAATAATAATAAAAATCTTGTTAGCAAGACTGAAACAAAGATCAAAACTTGAATGATGTGCTAGACCAAGCCAAACCTAACATAGCCTTGGCTTTGATCTTCCTTTTGTTCATCACTAATCTGAGCTCGTGTAACACATAAATCGTTCCAGGAGAAATGTTGAAGAGATGCTCGCCTCTTTTTTTTTTTTTGGAATTTTCTAAAACCGAAATAGGAAAACTATAAAATTTAATATTCAAGGAATCATGAACAAAACATGGTTACTAGAATTCTATTTTGTCTTTTTAGAAAATTGTTACATACTTATTTCTAGTTGGAACTGGTACCTATTTCTCTGTTCTCATTTTAATAATAAATTAATAATTGATGTTTCCATTAAAAGGACAAGTATCAAAACAATAATATGATTTACCACATTTCAAAAAGTGAAAAAGTACGACTTTATCACAAAGTTTAAATTTCGAAAAAGTTCGACTTCTTCACATACATTTTACCGGAATAGAATCATAAATTAATATAATTTAAAAAAATTTTCTTTTTTTAAATAAAATAAAATAGAAACTTTTAAACAAAAAATCAACTTGCAAGAGCGCATGCGTGAATCGTATTTTTGTCACTATGTCTTTCAATCTAATTCTAAACGAAGAAAAAACGTACTTTTTGAATGGGTGTTGCAAAAAATAAATTTTATTCTCTATTTTCGAACCTGCATCTTTGCAATAAAAATTTCGCTTCATTTTTAAAAAGACATTAAACTTTTCGGTGAACCTTATGGAGTAAATTATTTAGATGTAGGTGCCTTAGTTTAGATATAAGTCAACTTCAAATCTTACTTGAAGTTACCTTTAGTCGTTAATTCAGGATCACACATTTTTGGTAATTTTCAGCTGATTTTGCAATCACAGCGACAAATGTGAAGAAACATTTTTCAAATCACCTCGTGTATCTCCAGTAGTGGTGTAAAGGTCAAGCCTAGTGGAAGCTTGCAACTATTAATGGTTTAGGAATTTATAAAAAATTACAAATAACGAATTCCTGTCTTCCTCACGAAAAAAAAAAAAAAAAAAAAAAGCCCATTTTCCTACAGTCAGTATAATGTCGATAATAATGATTAAGGGGCTTGAAATTCGCAGCGGCAGCATCAGCGAAAGTGATTAAACCGGTTTACGTATGGGTGTATTATTCTCATAAATACGTCGAATTCGAGTTCAGATAATTAATTAATGTGCTCTCGTTTGAAGGCGAGTAGATACGACTTGAAAGTGTATTTAAAAATAATATGCACCGTAGATTTATACCTATGTATTTATTTCTCTCCCCACTCACCATCGTGTTTTCTTTCTCACAAAAAGTAAACTTATCATCACACATTTGATTGTTTTTTTCCTCTGATTTTCATAATTATTAATAATAAAAAAAGTAGCACCAAATTTTAAATTCTAAGGTACTTAAATTATTGCTTTTGACGCGATTCGAATTTTATTCAAACTGAAGTTTCTCTCTCACTGAAAGCGACGTGTCATCACAACACCTCTGTAATTAGCCGCGGGCGAGGATGGCGGCAAAGACGTGAATATTTTTATACCAATTTTAGAGAAAGCTTCGCAGGAGAGAAATTAATACGAAATTAATTTTTGAAAAGAAAGGAAACAATGAAAACAAAATATTCACTACCTACACTGTTGATGTGTACGGTATTATCGAATTCGAAGGTTATATATATATATTATATGTTTCGCCGATTCAAAAGTCGCAGGAGCGACTTTTGTAGCATCTGCTCTGGAATGCCCTCCAACTTATTTACCCAGTTTGCTTGTTTCGTTTTTAATCCCGTTTTCTTCACATCGTCGTACATAATATTATTAGTAAGTTATACCTTTTAGGCACGATAATTAGTGGCTGCATCGAATTTCGTACAAGGTCGTGTCGATAAAGGTGTGCTGCGTTGACAGAGATGAAAGATTCATCGAATATTTGTATTCGATGATGAAATGCGTGTAGAAAGCTTAATCCTTTATTGTGTTGTCGATCGAATCGCCTTTCATCGGTCTCTTCGCCAAGCTAATGATTTTAGAAATTAAATCATCAGTTTTGATTAGTTTATTACCTTAATATACGCCGAGGCCTACTCGTTTCAGAGTGGTCTTCGTGAAAATACAAAAATATCGATTAGGGGAGAGATAGACTGGAGAAAAGGGTTATCGTCGTTCGAACAACTAAAATTGACCCCTTCTGATGAATATTTATCATGCTACTAGAATAAAGACGTCACAATAGTTTATTTATTTAGTGGACCATGGAAACGCATAGGGACTTCAATTTAATCGAACTGAACACACCACCATTATGCGTTGTGACGTCCGAAAATGATTGTCACATGATTATTTGAAAAAATTGATTAGAAAATGAAAATAATCAAAAGATGAAATTTAGAAGGACAGCCCAAGATCGCAGATTGCAGGAAATACCAGTGTCTTAGAACAGAAGGGGAAGTTGACATATGAAACGAGCTTGCCTACATACTAAATAGAACCACGAGGTCCTGCCTCATGATATCTCACACAACTCCCCACAATGTTATTTAAAAGTCTTTAGTTTGAAAGAAAACGATCTTCCTTTACAGTTTGAATAATAAATAAACTAATCATTATAATTACCAATGTTACAACCAGATATTTTAACGTTTTACACTCTTGATGTTACAAATCTGTTGATGAGTTGATCTTAGTAGCCATGATGATCTGATATTAATTAGAAAGATGTTTTTACCATTTGATCCTCTAGTTTGATATCGCGATTGTAATGAACGATAATAAAGAACACAGAAAGAAAAAGTTGAATTCCCCAACTTGAAGAACTTTTAATTATTTGGGTATCATTTTGTAATAATGGTGATGTGATTAAAATTTGCCGGTTAGAAATGGAGTAAAATATATGGTGAGAAAATTCCCCATTAACCACTAGATTGTTATCTTAAAGATCTGGTTTCTTCCACATCATTTTATTTGATATATTCAGCATTGGGTTCCGTTTGTGTATTTGTTATATCCGATAAACTGTAATCTTAATTTACAAAGATGATCGGCTGTAGGAAAACATGAGGATAAATTGAGGAATTGAATTTAATCAGTTTGAACAGAACTCAACTTTTTGATTTTATAATAACAAATTTTTATTATTTATTAGTTGAGAATTAAGAATAGACCTCACAGGGTCCGGAGTGTGAGGGCCACTCTGATCCTGAATCAACAATCCTTTGGGATAGTGCGGCTAAACAACTAACCATTACGCCACACGGACCTACCTAAGGCTTCAGAAAGAAATTTTGAAACCGGGAGGGAATAAATTTACGGGCCCTCTTAGAGCTGTATTCAGGATTTATCTGAGAAAGGGGAAAGAAAATGAACGAAACAAAATTATTTAGTGTTTTTCTGTGCATTGAAATATGTATTTTTGTAGGTTTTTCTTCTCAAGTTTTATGGCTGTTCAACACCGAAAACCCTCCATTTTCTTTTCACAATTACTTGAAAACTGCTATTTATTTCAGAATTTGGGCCCTTCCGAGTTATCGAAACAAGTCCAGGCACGGTACCTTTTCTATCCTTTAATCCCCTTAGAGGCCCTGCACAGGCAAATGATTAGCTTTTTATTGGGCCAAAATGAGCAAATTACTAGGTATTTCTATATTTAATAAGGCAGAGTGAGTGAAATCGATGTTTTTAAATTTTATGAACCCTGTATTTTCTATTGTTCACCCTTCACTACTTTTTATTTTTTCTAAAAAAATCAAGTGGCTGCGACAACATCAGTCTACAGACGGCGCATGAAATGAATGATTTCTGAGAGAAAGTGTCCAACATTTTTCATCAGTAATGCAAAGAAAATGTTGAAAAGATGCCTAGACAAAAAAAGTCGAATATTCGTCACGTTAATGTTAATACAATACGAAAATATGACTGAGCTTATCAATATGCTGCAAATTCAGAACTATTACACAGGCTTTTATCCGCCGATACAAATGAATAACCTGGAATGCTAACTCACTTTCAGTCACTAGGTATCCACTTCCAAAATAGTTCTCACGATTTCAGACGATTTTTAATGAAAAAAATATAAATACAAAAGTAAATAGAATATTGGACTCGTTAACAGAGACATCATAAATGTCCACCAGCATCAACGTCTTCATTTCATAATCGTAAATCGTTGTAAGATTTCTTCGAGTAATTGAACTACTTTCTCAAAAAATTTCACGTTCCAAAAAATAAAAACTTTCGCTGCTATAAGATTTTTACATCGCATTTTATCTTCAGCATTTAATCAAAAATTTTGGCAATCGTATAAAGAATGGTCTTTTCCTTATACCTACGCAATAATGTCAATATTTTTGCCTAAAATAAAAAAAAAAACAAAAACAATAACAACAAACAAATGAGATGTGAAGAGTAACTGGAATGATACTTGAATTTTATTACATTGTGCATATACAAGTACACACATTGTACAGGTATGCGTAAAACGATATGGATGCCTTCCTACGAACACACAAACACACACTAAATTTCAATAGCTTCCTTTGGGAGGTTAAGTTTAGCCACACCGGAGTGTTCACGTTACGTTTGCGTTCCGTCGACTGTTTCACCAAGCATTTAAACTGTGGATGATCTCGGTTTAACTAAGTTTTACTTCAAATTTTTTCGGTTGACGACAGCTTAAATATCTAATGAAACCAGGCTTAGGGGATGACCTTTTTTTTTCCTTGTTATATCTGTTTTTATCAGGCCCGCAGGAAAACTATCATTCCAGGTTGAGAAAACATCATCATTGAAAGGGCATAGGTACGAATAAAGTCATTGTTAGGTACTAATACGAAAAAAATCTTGAAAATGCGGTAAAAAGAAAAAAGAAACACCTTTAAAATTTCTTCAAGATACAAGAATAGGAATTATTAAAGTTTGCGATCTTTTCTTTCATCATGAATATCAATGCCTTATTTTATGACATGGCCTTTTAATTACCGTAGACTTCAATAATTCCAGACCTTATATCTTGTTAATTGGAGAAATTTTAAAAGGGATATTTTTTCTGTCTATCACATTTTCATTAAGTATTGTTTTTTTGAAGTTCAGGGTTCTTTCTTGATAAAAAATGTTTTTTAATGATTTTTTTCATACATCGGCGTTGTCTACAGTTTTATTAAAAAGCAAACAGTTTTTCATAGGTAACTAAAAAAATATTTTATCGATTCTAAAAAAACTAATACGAGACATCACCCACCCTTCATTATTCGAGAAAAAAAATCATACAATCGGTTCAGTAGTTCTCTAGAAATTCGCGGACGATCATATCAAGTTATATATAAGATATGAGGACCCTAACTCCAAAACTCACATTATCCAAAAATCTAATTTTTCAGGAGAAGCAAAAAACGTGTGTAGGCCTTCCACTGAAGTGTTAATGCTCGCAGTTAACTTTGTTATGTTTCTTACCGATATAATAAACGATTTGACCAAAAATTTCTCATCTATGATATTCGAGAGAGAAAATAAATATTCCCATGTAAAGAATGGATAATTTGAGTTTTGACTCGAAGTAGTAATTTTTTCCACAAATATTACCATAATTAATTTTTTAGATGCTTAGAAAAAAACAAAATCTGCCACAGCAACCACAAAAGAAAATGAAAATTTTAAACAATGAATTTTGAAAGTGGGTTATTATTCATTTTTGAGGGAACAGTTTCCAACAGTCATAGTAAATTCAATGAAATGGACACTAATTCTCAAATAATATAGTTTATTTGTAAGATATTCTGTGCAGTAGAAGACTCACTTTTGGGTGAAAAATAGCAATATCCATTAGTTAATATGAGTTTTGGTTCTAAGGTACCACTTTTGGGCTATTTTCTCCTTCAACAAGGCATATTAGGATAAATTTTATGAACTCATGTGGTGGAGGAGGAAATTCTGTACATAAATCCATACCTAACTCATTTTTCGAAAGAATGGACTGGTCTATGTGAATTTTGAAATTGGAGTCCTGATATACATACATACGTCGAAAATAGAAGCTCCTTTTTTCTGAAGTAGATTAAAAATACTGAAGATCTGAACGATCGCATCAGCTGTTTAAAAAAAAAATCCGATTTTTGCCTGATTTGGGAAAGCCTACCCTTGACACCCTCAGGATACGGCTTTGGTTTTAATCAATGAAAACACTAACACATCAAGCCTAAAAAGGTAGGTTTTCTTGAACAAAAAAATCTAAATGGATAAATAAATACAATTAAAAAATGAAAATAACAAAAGTATTCACCTGTATGCAGAGTAAAAGTTACATTTAATGAAGTATCAAGAAAATTCATAAAGAATTTGTATTGCGAGATTATAAAATACGTACGCAAGTTATTAAATGATTGCTTAGCAAATAAAATAACAGCAGACCTGCTTTCCACACCACTTTTTTGTTTCATCTGGAATTATCTTCTCTTCTTAGCAGTGGGTACTAGAAGATTTTTTCAAATCACTTCCACGCATTAAAACTAAATTTTGCAGAATGAAAGAATATAATATGTATTCAATTTCTATACCTGATTTCGTGACTTTTGCTTGTAAATTAGGCATTTTAGAACCACTAAAGCTTAAAAAATGAAACATAATGGGATGGACCGGACGCACCATCCGGCCGATCTGGATCAAAAACAATAGGGTTCTTCCTTGTCAAGATTCAAATAAGTGTACTAAATTTCAAAACTATCTGATAAAAACTGCCATTTGTACTGTGGTATGTAAAAATATAACATACTAGCAGCCCATGGAGTCAGCTTTGCTTGACAGATGCTCAGGACCTTTGACCCTAACCCAACCCTAAGCTAAGTGTTCACTTATATATTACACAATAAGATCTGAAAAAATGAAATTGTCCCTTTTTTGGATCCATGAGGGTTGAATAATGGGTCTATTCATAAAATGAAAATCAAATTCAAATTTAGCGCCTCAAAAAACATGTACGTTAATATATTGAACAATAAAATATGAAAATCAAAATTTTTCCCCTTTTTGGGCTCAATGAGGGTCGATGAATAAGTCTAATGATAAAATTAACATCAAATTCAAGTCCTCAGAAAACATGCCTAGTGATAAAAAGACAATAAAATCTGTAAATAAAAAATCCTCCCATTTTTGGGCCCAATGAGGGTTGAAGAATGGATCTAATAATAAAATTGACATCAAATTCGAAATTGACCCCTCAAAACACGAGTCCGGCGATACATTATACGCAATAAAATATGAAAATAAAAAATTCTTCCTTTTTTGGGCCCATGTGGGATGAATGGGTTAAATGATAAAATGAGCATCATATTCAAATTTAGCGCCTCAAAAAACATATCGGATGATGCAAATTTAAGAATCAGGAAAAGGCCAATAAATGAAGCCCTAATAAGTTTGCATAATGTTTTTTCTCTGTTCCCTCTATACCCACGTAGTGCTATTAATCCAGCCTTCATCGATCTTCTTGTATAAATAAGTTTTCCGAAGCGATAAAATAATAAAATCAAGCCCAGAACCTTCCTCAGTTCATGAAGAATGCATGTACAAAAATTCATCAACATCTGTTCAATAGATTCTGAGATTACCCTTAACAAACACTTTTTCAAACTTCCTCTTTATATAAACATATGAATTTCGGCTAATAATACCAAAAGTTTCCTGGGGTCATGATACGAAAAACAAACCTTCTCTCGACCATGGGTCTCAATATTAGATCAATTTTAATACTTATGTAGATTTTCTTCGAAAACCTTTATAAAAATACCAATAACATTACATTCAGGTAGGCAACTGTCGTGATTTAACGAAAGCCTGACGCAAATCGCTTTCACACTTCAATGTGTGTGTGACTTTATGTAACATAATATGAAATAAAACGGAGCCGTGGTCTTCGTCGTACGTTTAAAAAGTGAGAGTTACGGTAACAGTAATTTCCCATAACACATTTTACCATTTTTAATATTCATTATCATCGATCTGCTTCTTCTTTAACCATTCCCTTTCATCCTCTGCTCCCCCTTCCCGATTTCCTACTATTTAAAATAATTTCTTTTCCGTCTGGGAGAGACCTTCTACGGTCATCGAATGGAAGGTGTAATCTAGTGAGGAGAGGGGTAGGCGTCGAATATCACATACGATTATGAGACGAAACCATTGAGATTCGGTATTTCTAAGGTAACAGTTTCACCATAACTGTTCTCGGTTCGGACAATGTCATTAACTCGTTCGTAATCTCGAAATATTTCTGGTTTAACAAATAATAAAGTTCCAGGAAGATCGAACAAAAAAAAACGACGACAGCAAAAAACAAAATAAGGAAGAAGCGAAGAAAATAGATCAACGAGCAATCATACGAAGAATCGAACCAGAAAAAAAAAGAATTTAGAGCAACGATGATAAAAATAATGTAAATGTTCTGGTGGTCAATTAATGGTGATTACTTTGTAATAATACGCGAAAAATGCGTAGAAAAAAGCATCGTTTTTCGTAGGAAAAGTTAATAATTTTTTACTTGATAAAAAATAAATTTGAAAAAAAAAAATTGAAAAAATCTTAACTTTACGTGAATTTTGCTGTCCACTTCTTAATTTCGAGGTTTTTTTTTGGTTTTTTGTTTTTTTTTTCGGTTTTTTTGTATTTTTGTATTTTTGTTTTCATTTTTTCTCGTGTGTTTTTCGTGAATAATTGTTATTTTTCCACTTCAAATGGAAAAATTATTTTTTTTGTGTAATTTGTAAAATCAAATTCGGTATGCCTCGGATTACAATCGTTTTCGTCGTTTTAATTATGGCAGATGCGAATATGTTCGCTTTAGGGGATAAAAATCAAAAACTACAAAATAACAACAATGTAAGTATTATCGCATACTTTATTCATAGTTTCAATTTCGACAGAATTTGAAAATATTTCATTCCCGAGAGCCGAGAGAATGGACCTCATTCGGAGCCTATTGAAAACAGGCGATCTATTAAACAGACTCAATCTGCTCGCCATACTAAAATATTTTTTGCAAAATTTAAAGAAAATCCGCGAATCAGAACAGCAACTAGAACCATACAGTGTTTTCGTAAAATGGTATTATAAATGCTAAGAATTTCAAGAACACTTGCCCTGTTTTCCATTGAACCCTCACTAGACCTTTCGTGACTTCAAGAATAGAGAAAGAAGAATTTATGCACAATTTTGCACCATTTAGGTAGGTATAATGTATAAAGCTGTCCATTACTTGATAAAGGTTTTGCAAATAAATGCCAACTTGATCTAATCGTCATACACAGAGCTAAATTTATGGGAAATTTTCTCCCTATGAACAAAAGTACATTCACTGTCGCAGCCATTTGTCCAATAGAATCATTATCCAAAGGAAACGAGAACATACTTTAGTCGTAATGAATTTTCCTACCTAGGAGCGTGGGAACGTTTTTCGTTTGGGAGGAAGCTGAAAAATCAAAAAACCAATAAATCTGAAATATCTTTGCAGCAGTGACAAAACCGCGATGGGGGCTACTTCTAATTATAACCATCCCTCTTAACCAATAGAATTATTTTAAGAAACTCTAGCGCAGTGATACTTCGCTAGAAAACCTAGTTTGCCAATTTTCAGTGACATTAATATTCTTAAAAAATTAAAAAATTAAAAAGAAAAACGTAAAAACGACGCTCATAACTCCTTGCGCCGTAAATAAGAAACAGATACTTTAACTTCTACCGAACTTGCACTCACTTAATGAAAATCCATCGTGAAAATTTTAGCCCAATCTCTCTTAAGTAGCTTTCTAAAAACCGTGAACCACAATTCTTTTTCAGTTTCCTAGAAAACTGCCAAACAATTAGGCGTCAAACTTCTATCAAGCTTGCACATATATGAGGAAAATCTATTGTGAAAATTTCAACCCGATCCTTTCAGCAGTTTCCTCAAAATTATAGAAAAACCACTGTTCCAGCAATTTTTTCCTTTTCCAGTTATCCTGAAAACTACCGAAAAAATAAGAAACAAACTTCTCTCAAATTCGCAATAACATAAGGAAAATATATCGTGAAAATTTCAACACTATCCCTGTTATAGTTACTTTAAAATTCTGAAAAAATTAATTTTCAAGGATTTTTTGTTCTCCAGTTTTTTTTAGAAATTACTGGACCAATAAGCATCAAACTTCTTTCTGACCTGGTCCTATATAAAAACTACGTGTCTTGAAAATTTCAATCTTACCTTTTGTATTTTTCTTAAAACAATGAACTAAAAATTCTTTCCAGAAATTAACTCTTTCAGTTTTCTCAAAAACCACTGAACAAATAAGCACCAAGCTCTCATCAGACTTTCACTAACACAAAGAAAATCTATTGTGGGACCACTACGAGATCACCATCTAGGTACCATTTTAAAAAAGTTTAAGAAAATTAGTTCTAAGTAGGGCTGTTAAGCTGAATGAATAAAACTTAAGCTAGGTGTAGGCTTTTGGCTTGCTCTTTAGAAAATACAGTTTCAGCTTGAAACTTTCAGCTTTTGGCTTCAATATTTTCTTAAATTTATGAGTATACGAGTAATTTGATATTAAAAAGAAAAATTCACAGTTTGACACTTTGTCCAAATGAGAGGAAGGCATTTGCAAATGAATTAAACAAAAAAAGTGTTATTCATTTTTTGTTTTATTTCATTTTCGTATTTGCTCCGTAAACAACGAAACAACATTACCACCTCCACATTATTTTTAATTTCGTATTTCCTCCTACTTTTTTTTAACCTTGTTATCTACCCCTTCTCTTACGCTTCACGCATAAAACATTGGTAAAAATTTCAAGAAGTATTTTCAATGCTAATACTAATGAAACAGCAGTGTAGTAGAGAAAAAAAAATTTAGAAGTGGAAGAAAAAATAAGGGTTTCAGCTAGTTTTCACCTTGAAAAAAAATATAGTTTAAGCTTACAGCTTAAAGCCAAGAATACCAAAAATTCAGCATTTTTGGTTTTCAGCTTTTAGATTTTAGCTAGCTTAATAGCCCTGGTTCTAATAGTAAGAATTTATACCCAACAAACATTTAAAAAATTGATAAGGAAGCTCTTTTTTTTTGAAAGTTGGAAAATATGATCTTTTTTATTATTTAGGGCACATGTAAAATTTTGGAGCATGTTATTTGATATGCAAACAATCGTTTTATTTATAATAATATTTTTTGGAGAGTACAAATGATAATTCGAACCTCCATTTTTCATTGGGGGTACATTGTATCTCTGTACCCCCATTCCTATGCCATTGTTTCTACCTTTTAAATCTTTTCCAAACATGAGGGATGTTCCTCCATAATACAGGACTTAATCAAGTAAATAATGGTTCATATGATCAAGTATAATGTTCCCAGTGTTTTAATCTCAAGTATATCGTTGTAGATGAATTAGGTCTCGAGATATTCCAGAATAAAATAATAATTTCATTTCCGTATGCTCCATTGTAACCATAGTTCAAATGGACCGATCATGAAAATTGGAGAACTCACTCGATGGTTTGGCGGCAAGTAGTTTTTGTGTCACAGGCCTATATGTACGTTATTGTAGCTCAGTTAGGTCTCAGGATCTTCCATTTTTCAATGAAAGAAGAATAAAAATAAAACGAGCAATTTCCCATGTTCTGCTTTAATGTTGGACCCTATATGGATCTAACCATGCAAATGCGGATTATTCGACAATGTGTAACTTCCCACATGTTTCAAGTCTACAGGGTTATTCAGTTTCATTGGCACTATACAAAATTCCAATTTGTTGCACTTGAGTACGACCAAGTCGCGGGGAAGTACCCATTTCTGGAAGTAAGTACCACACTTCTGCACTTTAACTTACACCACTGCCTGAATCTGCGTTCCTTGCGTGCTAAAGTTCATCTGTCTTCCTTTCATTCAATTTTTAATTGTTGTTTTCGTTCATTTATTGTTTAGAGAAACTGTTTTTGCTATAGTGTGAGGTGAGTTAATGTGCATGAGTGCGTGACACTTCTCGCTGCACCAAATGGGAATTTTGTACGGTGTTAGTGAAACTGAATAACCTTGTGTGTGTATATATATATATATATATATATAATTCACTGTATCTCGATTAGGTCTCGACATATTTCAGCTTAGGCCAATGGGGAACAGATTTTCCGGATTAGGCTAGTTTAATATAATATCGTGATTATTTTAAGAAAAATTTGAAACTGCCCAAAGTCACATTATTTTAGTAAAAAGTAAACAAGGTCAATTAGAGGAACAAACTGAAACATCGACGAAAATTGTGAATAATATGTTTATGGCTGTTATGTTTTTAAATATCACTAACATTCGTGAATTAGGTATTTAGGCTGATTAAAATAATGACAAATATTTTAATATCAACTGTTATGAGTAAACTACAAAGGTAAAGATTGTGGTGGAATCCGTAGTAAGTGCGAGAGTGAAATATTTTATCCAAAAAGATGTCAGTATGTGCGAGTACTCGTCTCACATGGTGTTTAAATACAATTGAGGACTCCCGAAAAAAAAGTGACACCACTTTTAAGACGAAATACCCGCACTCCAACGGAATCGCACAGTTTTCAATCTCATTGCAAAATTCGTATTTTTTGTGGTTTTTGGATCAATAATTATATTTATTTATTAAATTTCTGATTATTTCAATGGGCCTGAATTTGGAGTAAGAAAATTTGAATTTGGTACCACAGAAGTGGGGACAATAGCTTCAAAAGTGATACCTTTTCTCGCAACAACGTTTGGATGGACGAACATCCTCTATTATATTTTAATACGCTGTGATTCGTCCCAATCCCATTCGATAAGCACAAATTGGTGTGAACTAATAGGCACAAATAAGTGGCTAATAAAAGATAATTAAAGGTTAGTCCTGATTACTTCAACAAATTGCTAATATTTTAATATGTTTCAATGGCGTGCCAAAACTTCGATGTGAATAATTAACCACCAAGGGTCCAGAAATATCTTGTAACTACTTCTGTTTGCTGTTACTAACAAACGAGCATTTGTAAATTTAACGACTGAAAAGTGTGAACCGATTTTGGCATACCACTGCAATGTTTGGAAACATTTACGAGAATTTGGTTGCAGAATCTGGACCAACCTTATCATGTGTATGATCAAAATGGGAGAGGTTTCATCAGAAATTTTCTGAAAGTTGAAAAAATCAGCTAGTTGTAACTACTAGCTAGCGAAATGATGGCTTAGTTTTGTTAACCAATATCCTGTCATGTGGTTGATTTATTGCATAAAATAAAGAATTTGCTAATCGGCATAAACCAACGAACGACTGACTCATTCGTGATTAGATCTGCTTCTCGATTCAGTCATTGGAGCAATAAGAAATCTACTAAACATAGTCATTTCTCTGGACTTCTATCGCATAGTGGACGGTTAGGTGAGGAGTATTTTTAAAAAATTTTTTTTTTTTATAAATAAAAAGGAATTTTTCTATACCTTTATGGTACATTGGATTGGTATTTTTTATTGGCATTCCGGTACCGTGAAAGTGTTAGGAGTGATGGGTAACTTTTCTTAAATAAAAAAACATACAACTTACGCCTGTTTCGTTAATAAATAATTTTTAAGGGAAATAGTCAAATAGGTATTAACTGAAGAAAATTTATGTTCATTCCATCATTCAGTTTAGGTTGGTATCAATGGTAGCGCGACTCAGCAGAGATTTCCAGCGGGTACCTACAGTTCCTAACTGTTATATAAATTCATTCTTCAAACTTCAACATTCCCATTTAGAAGTAAAAAATCTGGAAGTGTGGCTAAAATGATTCTTTACTTCGATTCAACTCCAGTAAAAAATAGGTCAGCAAAACCAATACGCCCATGGAAAAATCGTGCTATTTGACAAAATCATTTTCTTGTTGCACTTTTTTTACGTAGGTTCAAAGAAAATTAACATATTAAAATTAGCGGTGGGGGTTGATGCAATTTTGGTTTCACGACTCCATGAAACTATTGATACAACTGCGATTAGTTACTAAAAAAAAAAATTTTTCCAGTTTAGTTTGCTCCCCTATTTTTTTTTTTATTTGCTTGGAAATTTCAAAAATTTTAATAGGCAATTTTCGTTTTTCTTCTCTCTCAAAAAAACGCCTTTAGTATGACTTCTGATCAATCTTACTGGTGTTAGCACATTGGATTCGTTTGGCTAGCCTACTGTTTCACTCGACGCGCGATACAGGTATTTCATGAGGAAGAATACTGAATACCTAAATTTCGTGTCACGTTGACAAATAAAGGTGTTACTGGTCAGTTCCTATATGTTTAATCAATTCCTTCATTCTCACAAACTTTGCGCTTTTCGGTGTTCTATTTACATAGGAATTTTAGCCTTTATAAAGTACCCTTTAGATAATTAGCGCCCATGGGCGACAGCCACGGACTGCGTGAGTATAGACTGTACCTACTTTGCGAATCACTGGATAATTAGATTTGGTTTGTCTCAGATTGCATCTTGACTACGCAACAAGCTAAACTGTTATTATCAAAGATAAATGTGAAAGTGGTCTAGACCTTGCGACTTCACTTTCTATCCATATTTCTGGTATTGCTCGTTCCTTTTACGTTGTAGTTCGTTACTGTGTTTTATTTGAGGGAAAAAAAATTGTTTTTACGGAAGAACAGAATGTGAAAATTTTTTTTTAGTGTGAGCTCAGAAAATTAGACGGAAGCGAGGACAAAATAATTTTTGGTCCACGATTCCACGTACTTACTCGGAGATAAAACGAATGACTAATCTTTTCTCACATAAACAAGGAGACTATTCGAAAGAAAGAGATAGAAAAAATTAGATTCATCTTAACCAAATAGTTGGTTTAATTGCTGCGTATAAAATTCATTAGCTCTCCTTTGGTAAATACCTAAAGTCCATTCAACCCTTTAAAGCTTCGGAGATTTATGCGACTAAAATGTGAGACAGTCTTAATTCTTCATTACAAAAAAATATTTAGAAAACGAAAATACCGCCAAAACATGGTAGAGAGATTTTGTTGTAAGATACAAAAATCAAAAAATCTAACGTATGAGATTCACGTGACGTATGGTCCGCTTTTAAATGGTCTAAAAATATTTTAAGAATCGAGTACCAATTTATATTAATTTGGTTTGGATAGGTGGGTAGGTAGATATCTACTTATATGAAAATTTATTTTTTCATTTGAAAAAAACGAAACAAAATCTATTATTAACTAACTGAGAAAAAATTAATCTATTTGATACTTACTTGAAGATGTATAAATCTTTATTGTTAGGTACCCTAATACTAGAATCTAGAATTTTCATGCATTATTCAAACCACAATAAAAGGGACGGGAATGAAAATAAGTAAATTCCAAAGAGGTTTTTAAGAAATTTCTTCTCTTGTGAGGTTAGCAGACCCACAGCCTTTTGACGGCTCCGCTACCAACGACCTCAATTTTACTGCTCATTGAACCCAAGTGAAAGTGGACAACATAGAAGGACTCCCAATACACATTAGCTATACTACCAAAACATGTACCATCACCCTATCGAAGTAACTACACTCGTTGCATTTTTTATGATGTCATGAAACTGCATTTACGTACACACTCCACCCGATAGAACAATTAGGCGAGCTGAGAAATCATTTTAATAATTTCTCATTGGAGATTTTTCGGTCTAAATATTCGTGATTCGGGTCATTTTGATCTATTAGATTTAGATTTATAGGTTTTACACCTTACACCGAATACTTTTAAGCTTTGCCTCTCAAATATAAATGAAAGCACAGCCAATCTTTTATTAGAGATGTTTAACTCTCACAGTTCTTATATTCTTTTCTTTTTTTTTTTCACACCAAGTTGTTAATCATTTAACTTTCATTTTTTCATTTTCTACTGTAAATACTGAAAAAGCTGCAAAATGGGAACATTTGTATCACTCAGCAATCAGCCATGTTTTGTTATGCTATTCTGCAGGATGCATTGTTTGTTTCAACATCTTACATTCTCTTCTAACGATAATTTTGATACAATTGGCTTTTAACTTTTTTTTTGTCTTTTTCAACTTATCTGATAATTTACATTCGTTTCAGAATGCAACGACGTTCAGCACCGGTAGAATATTTTTTGAAGAACTTTTTGGGGCACCGAGTATCGAGGCTGAGGAGAAAGAACCGTTAGGAAATTGCACTTGTGGTAAGATTTCATTTTAAAATACACGTTCAAGTTTTAACAACTTCAAAATATCATTTTCAAAAAGACAGAGAGCAAATGAACTTTTGGGACTTCTTATTAATAGACCGTTTAATTTAAAAAAAAAAAAAGTAGAAAACCAGTTTTAAGAATAAATGCTTAATTTTTCTGGGAAGAATTAAAAAAAAAATTTTTTTCTGAAAACATAGTACCTGCCAGATTTCCTGACCCAACTGACCAATGCTGTGACTGTGAGCCAAAGTCAACTTCATTCATCAAGCCGTGAAAAGAAAACTCCTAAGTCACAAACTGATATCTATTTTTGACACAATTAGTTTTTTAAGTTGATTTTCAAATTCCTTATTTCCAAAAATGTAATTCATCATAAATTTCAGATCGTTTTCTTTAATTTTTCTCAAGTTATGCTTGAATACGTGCTTAAAAAGTGAAGCTGGCATCTGTGTTTAGGAAATGATTTTCATTCTACTTTG
This sequence comes from Ericerus pela, assembly GCA_011428145.1. Classification (NCBI taxonomy): domain Eukaryota; kingdom Metazoa; phylum Arthropoda; class Insecta; order Hemiptera; family Coccidae; genus Ericerus; species Ericerus pela. Next base: position 1,357,094 of record WOFM01000214.1, on the reverse strand, counting down.
TGAGTTGATAAGTAAAGTTGGCTTTGTGTGAGCATATGTTCTGAAGAAAAGTTCTCTTCACACAAAGATGCGATCATATTTGCGTAACATGCCCCAATCACTCTTAATTAAGAAAGTTATTTTAATTGTTCTTTTGAAGATATTGATTTTTCAAGTTTTACCCAGATACCACTTTATAGAATTAGCATTGCACAAAAATAATAGGTTTGGAATGGGAACAAACTGTAACAGAATTTTTCAGGACTAAAACTTGAAAGGGTAAGTAGCCCCCTTTGACAAAGGTCAAACACAGTTATCAACTCCACATTTCACTTCTGATGTACATACCATGTTACACATACCATCCCCTCAATTATAATAGCCTATTTACTTAACCAATATAAAACAAGGTTTCTAATGGGGAATATCAGTTTTCAACATCCATGACACTTTTTTACAACTCCACATTTGAAGGAATTTAGTAAATATCAAATTTGGGTAAGGCATAAAGAACAAATGGTACACATGTGACAGCAACTTTGCCTGTTATTGATTGATAAATGCAAAACAATTAGACTAAGTTCCAATCAACATTTAATGACTTCAATAACAAATTCTAATATAACAAAGTACAGATTATACTAACAGTTGCGGACTTGCCTATGAAGCCCCTTAACAGTTATTAGTTACAAGAGACTGTGTAACTAAAAAAAGTTATCAAAGATGGTTATTGTGGCAGCTATCAAACATTAGTGTAAATAGACCTCATTTCCTTCATTCACCATTCCCTGGCACTGTGGCCAAGTGAGAACGGTGCCATATTTTGGATAATGGTGAGTAGGGGAGTTTAGGTATTCAACCAGTATGGGTTTGAATCCCTGTACCGCCTGAATACCTAAAGTGGTGACCCTGACATGATGCAAGAGATAGGAACAATGCCCTCTCTTGGACATGCAAGCCAGGTGGTAGTTTCATCCTCACCACTACCAAAATGTGATGGTGCTGTAGGTTGTGCGCCACAGAGTGGTGATGAGGGAGGGCACCTACCATGCTCCAGTGCGCACACCTATTACCCAGACGCCTTCATATTGGTCATATTACACTCCACTATACAGGGGGGAGTGGTGTGGCAGCTACCACATATCGACGTAAATAGACCTCATCTCCCTCATTCACCATTACCCAGCACTGTGGACGAGTGAGAATGATGTCATATTTTGGGTGGCAGTGAGGTGGGGAGTTTAGGTATTCAGCCAGTATGGGTTTGAATCCCCGTAGTACCTGAATACCTAAAGTTAATAAAGAAGATGACTGTTTAAAGGTTCATGAAGTGATTTCACATTTCATTTACAATAATTAGATCAACGACGAAATTGCGAGTGGATGAATACAAAGTAGTGGTAAGAGATGGATGATGTCATGATTGACCAATGAGATGATAGATTATCCTCCCACTAATTATGCGGGTTAGTCTGAATAGTTTTTCTAGAAGATCTGAAATGATTCTAGAACAGACTAGATACATTTTTAAGGTGATAATTACTTCCTTTCTTTTAAATGTAACGTGTCAACAAATTTGGCAGACAATTGAAGTTTACAGGTGTATATGACAAGTACAGACATGAATGTTTGAGTGAGAAAGCTATATTGGCTAATGCAATAACATTCCAGAGTGTCATCTGCATTTTCTTAACTACATTTATCATCATATAGTCTACAGGGTGAATGACAGTTTATTGGTGTGACAATATATAAATATGATTGTTAATGAGTAGAAATATATCATTATAACATATTTGACACATTCATTGGGTGGCAAATTGCATAACATTCGTCTGCAATAATATTATATTATAAATATTACGCATTCAAACACCTCGAAATGAATTTATTTTATTTTGTGCTTCTTCATTTACAGAATGTGGCATAATTAATCAAGAAATCAGAATTGTAGGTGGTATGCCAACGGGCGTCAATCGATATCCATGGGTAGCCAGACTAGTTTACGACGGAAAATTCCATTGTGGTGCTTCATTAATTAACAACGATTACGTTCTAACGGCGGCCCATTGCGTCAGAAGGTTAATAATTTTTTAAAAACTATATCTTACTATGTCTACTGGTATATTTTTACTTTTATTCTTTACCAGATGGTGTGTCCGACATTGTATTCATCTGTATTATGGCACGGTATTGAAGTGTTCAGCCAATGAATCGGTTATAGACTGCATGTGATTTATATTTTAATCAACTAAGAATAAGATAGATTCGAAAAGCTACGGAATTCAACATCCAACCAATTTTAATATAACTTACTGGAAAAACAGTGTATGGTGTTTTATAGAAAACGCGCATAATCCATCCTGTAATCATTCTTTGTTGGAGTTTGTACTAATTACTTAAAATGTGATTTTAGAACACTTCCTCCATGTTTGTTGGTTTTTCCAAGTTTTTTATCAAGTCTTTCTTAGAAGATAACAAAAAATAAGCAAGGGCTTTCTCGTAGTGATAAGCTGATCTGTTCTTCTGAGAAAGTTGCCTCCATGTTGATCTGACTTTTTTTTTTTAAACCGTAATGTTCTCTGAATTTTCTCCTTTAGGCAGGCTTAAAAAAAAAATTATTCATGAATTTTATGAATTTTTCGGTAAATTCTGATTTACAATAAGATACATAACTTCTTATTTTAAATAAATAAGTTTTTGTGCATCGTGTATAATGTCAAAACATGTACACTATGCTAAATCAGCAGATTTTTGAAAATTAAGAGACATATTTTTAATTATTCTCCATGTAATCAATATTTTTGAAGAAATATTGTTGGGTCAACGAGCCTGGGACATCCGGTAAATACTTTGGGTCTCCGAGTTTACTAAGGCGTTACTAAGGCCCGGTTGTACAATATTAAACTGTGGGATAAACTGGATTTTACTGACAAGACGCGTGGTAACATAAAATCAAACCCTACTCATCGGCAGTTCAACTATTTGGTACCACCAGCACTAAGAGAAATCAGTTAAATTATCTAATGTAATTTTGGTTAGGATGTGGCCACCGTAAATTACATACCACAATCTGTATGGTTCAACATTTCACCATGTTCATTTTTCCGACTTCGAAATGACTGGCCAAATACAGGCCTGTTATGCCCCACTCGCCTCTGCATCCCTAATGGTCCAATTGATTTTGTGTGACTATTAACAATTAAGGAACTCTCTTATTATAGAGCGTTATAATTTTATTTCGTAAAGTTGTTCCAAAAAGATATGGGTAATTCTAACATAATAATTTTTTCGGTTATCCTCACTGAAGCAAGTGGCGGCGAAAGCAGCGGTTCTTGCGTGCTTAAGCACCACTCCATATTTTCCGAGTGATGCTTTCTACAGCAGGGATAAAATTATTTAAAAAAAAATACTCAAAATAGAGCACATAATTTTATTTAAAAAATGATGGTTTCCAATAAAAAAGAAAATTTTATCAAATATTAAAAAAGGGCGTATTGATGAGATCTCGCTATACCTACAACAGATCGAATAACGATTTGGTTGATAATGACTTTAATGTGGATAGGTTCATCTTGCACCGTGACATACTCGTTAAGATGATAATCAACAAAACAAAATCGCATCGAAAAACATTCATTTATGCCATAGAATTTTTAAAATCAAATACAGATTTTACTCCTCTAGTTCCAGAAGTCTGTACATTATTATGCTTAATTCTTACAAACTGGTATCAACATGTATCTGAGAGCGGTAATTTTTTGAGCTAGGACGTCTTAAAATCGTATTTCCATCCGAGATGTACACAAGGGCTGTGAATTGTGGGTTTTTATATGTTTTTCGATACGTACCGCCACTTTCAAGGCCATATTTGAGGTATTTTTACGAATCATTAAATTCTGAGCAAAATGAGTCCAATATGTAGGGGCATATTTTGAATATTTAACTAAATTTAATATTTTTAGTGTATAAGAATCGAAATTTCCCTCTTTTTTCACCAACTTTTATACAGAATTTTCAATTGCCAACCATTCAATCAAGAAAATGCAAAGACAATTCAAACTTCAAAAAAAAAGGTTTTTTCATTAGCTGCATTGGAAACTGTGAATGTGGAAAACAGAATGCTTGAAAACTTCCATCTGAGTAGGGAAGAGAAAGAAAATTAATTTCTTCAGAGAAATTACATTAATTTTTATTATTTTTTATTTTTTAAATCGGTGTTTTCTATTCATTAATGGGTCATACTAGTTTTTTCCTTTAAAATGACACTCAAGTTGTTCGAGCCTATTTGAGCATATCAACGATTTTAAGGGAATTGTTATGAATATTTTATTTTTTATGGGATATTTTGAGAGAGTATTTTGTTTATTTCAAGCGCATTTAATTCACAAGGTGAGCAGCACTCGGGAAAATTCCAAAATGACACCCAATTATCTACCATAAGAATCAAAATACAAAAGACGACGTTTTGCGTCAAAAAATACCTTACTTTTATAATTAAAATATTCATTTATGACGTTTCCTAACAGAAATTTCTGAGAAAATTTATAAATAACAACTACCTACCTCCATGTCAGACAATCACATGGATTACCAAAAAATTTGGGGTATTTTTATCAATTCATTTCGAAAATTACTCATATTAACAAATATTAGGTATAGTATAGGAATACGGTTATCTAATAGTGCTAAATTTTTCACCAATGATGCTTTTTTTTTCAATTTCATACAAATTTATGGTACTTAATGATACACTATTTTCACAACTGTCCGGAGTTTTTTATTTTTTATTCATTTTAACAATAAATTTTCATTTCATTTTTACCCAACAAAATAAATACACTTTTCCATATTTTATCTGAAATTTCACGAAGAATTCACAAAAGAACGTATCAAAAATGTCGGACAATGAATGAATTTCTGAAATTTTTTTTTCCCATCTGTGTTATTCATGTACCTACTACTTTCATCAATTTAATTTTTTTTTTTTTTTTTTCACAGACTGAAAAGATCAAAAATTAGAGTTATATTAGGAGACCATGATCAAACTGTGATAAATGATAGTGAGTCGGTGATGAGAGCTGTATCGTCCATAGTGAGACATCGTCATTTCGACGTGAATTCGTATAACCACGACATAGCTCTGCTCAAGTTGCGAAAATCAGTCAACTTTTCGAAAAATGTTCGACCAGTATGCTTACCACCTGAAGGTAAAATAAAGAACAAATATATTTTCCTACATTATTGATTCAGGCATTTCGCAAACCACAATAATACATTTTTTTGCGAAATTGCATCTACTAAAATTACTAATTTTAAGTTTACATAAAAAAGACTGACGTGAGAAGGAAAAGAAGGAACCTGCCAAGACCTAGAATTCGTAAAAAAAAAATTCTACTTAAAAACTTCTCAAAAATTTTTTTAGTTAGCTCCGTTCGCGAAATTGGCTTCCCCAGTATTGCAATACCCTTATCACCGATAAATACTGAATACTGCACCTGAACACGGATGCAATTTTCAACTTTTCAAGAGCATATAAATTTTTTTTCCCTGGTCCGAATTTCCTCTCTACGTCCTTGATCGTAGATACATTCAACTGTCAATTACGTCAAGAATTTTTAATCTGCAGAGATGGTAACCCTAGCAAAGATTTTTCAAAGAGGGGGATTGAAAATTACCTTGATATTTTTACAGTAGGTTTTCAATTCAAAACACAAGATACCTATTCGTATGTCAAATGTACAGTGCCATTAAAAAAAAAGAATTTGGAATATATCCCCCATGTTCCCTACATACTTTAGCCATTGAATAATACATTAATTAACTTTGACATTATCTTATTACGTACGGACGCTCGAACAGCTAAGAGGAATAAAAGTAGATATCATCTGCCCCGATGGGGAGGGGAAAGTTAGGGCGCAAATAATCAAAATTTACAATTCTTATTGGTTCTTGTTACTTATCTGTTAGTGCCTAACAAATTAAAGTATTACATGTGTCATTTGTGCCCCAACCATTCCTTTCCTCACCCTTGCGGTGCTTTTTTCACTTTCTTATCAGTTTTATCAGTCTATACGTAGGAATATATAGTCAAAAGTTAATTAAACTAAATTTATTTTCGTATGAATAACAACATGAGGAAAACATGTTTACTGATAAGGATTTCGAAAAAATTCAATGAACTAATAGTTCTAGAATGCACGATGGAGGAACCGGCCTATGCGTAAGTTAGTCGAAAGTGGTCAAAAGTAGAAAATTACACCACGTTTAAGAGCAGCTGCGGACCTCAAGACCATAACTTTCACAATGTTGTTTCTCAAACGCCAATTCGCTCAAGATTCCTACAGATACGATAATAATGTTCTCGAATAATTATGTCCTAGGATTAGACCCAGCCGGACTAACGGGTACCGTAGTCGGCTGGGGGCGAACCTCTGAGGGTGGCAGTCTGGCCAATGTCGTCCAAGAAGTGCAAGTGCCAATTTTAACTCTTAGCCAGTGTCGTAGCAGCAAGTATAAACCGTCTCGAATAACGGCGAATATGATATGCGCCGGAAAAGGAGTACAAGATTCGTGTCAGGTTCGTAGATTGGTAGTTTAATAATTAATGCAGGTTTTTGATATTATATCATTACCATCGCCATCGAGAACGATCGTATTTCATTTTTTCATTTCATCTTTTTCCAGGGTGATAGTGGTGGTCCACTTCTGGTTAGCACAGGCGGAAATGATAAATACGAACTTGCTGGTAATGTGCATGTAAACTTTATTTTAACTATTCAGTAATGTTTTGTTTGTTGTTTTTTAATTACGCCTAAAATAAGAGGGACCGGTTTTAAGTTACGTCGACGAATTCAAAAATTTTAATTTAACAGAAATATTTCTCCTTACTGTGAATGGTTTGGCTTTCTTCGGTAAAAATCTTTCAATATACAGGATGAATCATTTTTCGAAGCACCATAGTTCTTTATGAATAAATCGTTGTTGTATCAAATAAAAACCTTTTTAGCGGCAAAAATACAAAAAAAAAAAATTACGCAAACTTACTAACTGTTAATAAAGAGGTGGGGAAAATTTATTCGCTCCATTGGCTAATATAAAATAAGACTTACTCGATTGTAAAACGATGCTTGATGCACATTGTGCCATTGGGTCTGAGTTATTATATCATCAAGGTTGGCAAAAGACTCTCGTAATGGTAAATAGAAAATATTAAGTGATTTCAGGGGAAAAAAGTCACATGGGCTAAGGTTAGGTTAATGCGATGGTCAAGTTAGCCTACTTTCCTACCCACCAATTACTTTCTTAGGAGCGGGATTTCAGTCGTACTCTTTAACAAGGTGGTAAATTATGAGCAGGGCACCCACCATGTTGGTGCTACATTTCAAGACCATTATATTTTCCTGGTGTTTCGAATAATGACTGGCTGTTTCATTATTATGAAAAATGTTTTGGGAATCAAACACTGATTCATTCTGTACACGTAAAGCATAGAATATTTCAATTAGTCATAAAAGAAAATTAAAATTAAAATAAAATAAACAAACCGAGTTAAGCGAAGTATAAAAAAGAAATGACTGACGACTGAACGTAACTTCTAGGCAATAATATTTTGGTCAAAATAGCGATATAACTGGTTTTTGGCTAGAATTTTTTTCGAATCTGCACCAATAGTATCATCCATTTTAGAGAAATTTTGACCTATTCATTATAACCCTGTGTAGGCTGCCTCATTTCGTGAAAAACAGAGGCTACATTTTGTTTTCACTTTATTTTCATCATCATTTTCAGAATTATGACATTTTAGAGTTTTCAACGGGGCAGTACTACTAACTTATTAAGAAGGAGCAAAAACTTCAAAACAAACTGATAAAATACGACATAATTATTAACATTGCCTCGAAATAAACTTGTTTCCAGATATTGTAGTTTAAGGTTCAAGAGAATATCCTAGTTCAATGTTTTTTCCTCAGTTAAAGGACTCAGTGCAACAGTGAACAAAGTCCACATTCTATAATTTTTGAGTTTAGTCTAGTTTTAGATAGTTGAACACGTACCTTTCTCTATGGAATAATGAACCTAGTAATAATTTACTTCTCTCCGGATATAGAATGAAACTAATTTGTACATACGATAAAAGTTTCACAGAATTAATTTGAACGAAGAAACTATAAGTTAAACGCATTTTTCTCAAAATTAAGTTTTGCACAGTTGGTCCATTTTCGTTTCATGAGTCCCTCAATTTAAGGCCCTAGGAGAGAAAAAAAAGAAGACTTATTGTCAGGATTTAGAGGCACATGATATTCTTCTTCTTCGAGAGAACATATAGCGAGATCTTTAAAATTATTTAACTAGGCTTGGATTCTTTAAGTATAGTATAATGTAGTGGAGGGCTGCTTCGTATATTTCTTACGTAATTATTTTCAGACATAAATGGCGTTTTCGGGGAATGAAATTACTTTGTTTTGCACGTTACTAAGTACATCCATATATACGAATGTATAGATATACATCTTACGTAATTTCGTTCCCCAAAATATTCCATGGTTGAAGAACGGAACTAGGACAATCAGCCCTCCATTACATATATATTACGTATAATTAAAACTTGGATTACTTCGAAAAATAAAGCAGAACATGTCGAAAATGTGCATACGTTGCCGACGGAGGGGTAGGTAATATCAACGACATTTCTCACCAGCAGAAAATTTTCGTATTAATACTATTAGATGTAAGGTATCATAAAATAACATGGGTGGAACATTAACCCTCAGATAAAATGTAGGCAGAATCTATATACTGAAAGAGTAAATAAAAGACATACAAATTTTCATAGTGGAACCCTATATATTTATCATTCTCAAGAAATGAATTTATTATGCACACAATTCAACAAACGCATATGAAGATCGGTATTTCAAATTAATCTCATACCTAGTCTAGTGTATTTCACTTCCCACAAGAAAAATATGTAAATGTGATAAAGCTAAGCGAAAACTTCGGATTTTTATACGAAAGATCGAACTTGAGAAGGTTCACTGTAAATTACACACCATTTTCGACATACCTACATCATGTATCATAGCCATGGGTCCTCATAAATTTTATTTGTCTCATTTTCAGGAATCGTATCGTGGGGTGTTGGCTGCGGACGCCCAGGATATCCTGGTGTCTATACAAGGGTCAATCGTTACCTTGATTGGGTGAAAAGAAATATGAGAGACACCTGCATATGCGTTAACTGATAAGAAATCAATACCATACCAGAAAAATGTGTCCATTACATACGACAATACCTACTACAGTATTTCAATGTAATTTAAATAATTTTTACGTTCACGAATTTTATATTCTTAATCGTTTCAAATGTTTCCATTCGAATTTCTATGATACCACTAGTTTTATGAAATGCCATCCTTAGCAAACGTCATTTCACAGTCATTTCCATAACAAAGGTCATATATTAATTGTGATCTCATATTTTCTTGATCGAAATCATTATCTCCGTTTAACGCAGGCGAACAAATTACAAAACAAAAGGTATTATTCTAGTCAATATATGAGTAAAGAGAAGAAAAAAATTATCAAATAAAAGATTCGATTGTTATTATTTCTTTTAAGAATAATCAAAGTACACCGTCGAATAATTATTTTTCATTGCGGTAGCTACGTTATAATGGATAAGAAAATTATCGCATAGGGTACCTACCTAATAACTATACGCCTACACAGGAAGTGAATTTTATCCGAAGTAGGTAAAAATACGCGTATCATCTGAAAAATATTCTTTAAAAGAATATCACCAATACAAATAGAACAGACATTAATTCATACCTAGTCAAAAATACCGACATAATTTTAAGCAAAAGATGATTCATCCTTCTATATGTCAATATTTCAAATTTAATAACATTAGAAAATCATAAATTTAATTCGGAATGATATTTTGAAAAACTGAATTTCTCTTGGTTACTTACTCGCTTGAGCCACAATCTACAAACTACATAGGTAGTGAAATTTGTACAGGTAAGAAAAATTTTAGATTCAATAATTGCAATCATACGCACTCTTTCTGGTCACATTAGAACCAGATTTAAAATAAGCTTGAGAAATAGTAAGAAAAAAAAATGTTTCGTCTATTTTCCACGTACATACATACATACATACCAACATACATATTATACAGCAACAAATAAATAATAAATTTTTCTCAAATAATCTTACTCATATTTTACGTGTAAAACTCTTAAATCAGAAAAGTAGAAATTTGAGCTATAAAATATAGTCTCCGGTTCCTGATTAATCACCTAGTCGAAGTAAAAACACCAAATTTTCAGTAAATAAAAAAAAGAAGGTAAGAAAAAAATTCTAGCGCAGCAAGCCTCGTTAAAAAAAGTAGGTTTTCGAGAGAGAAAATTATGAATTTTGATGGTCACATTAATTATTTGTAAGTTTATAGGCGTTAATGGTATGTTATGATTGCATGAAATGTGTTAGCTGCTGACAAAGTATTCGACAATGCGAAATTTAAAAGCATTTTTTCTTGAAAAAATAAAAAATAAATGAAGATGATCAAGTATGGTACATCATTATATAATTTAAAATAAAATCAATGAAATATAATAAAGTTATGAAATAAAAAAAAAATAAAACATGAGCAGGTATGTGGTTAATTTATATAAAAAGAAAAGTTCATGCAAATTAGAAAAAAAAAGGAAAATAAGCTTTCCGGAAGTACCGTCCGGTCGACCCGTACCAAAATCAATAAGTCTGGTCCTTGGTTTAGCACAAATGTTCGTATCAAATTTCGTGATTATCGGACAAAAATTACGACCTGTACCGCGGGAACACGAAATTGACTTACATATCTATCTATCTATCTATCTATCTGTCTATCTGTGTATATATATATATGTATATATACGAATTTGAGTTTTATACATGTATAAGAATTTGAGTTATTGGTGCCAAAATTTCCTGGAGGTCATGAAACGAAAAACGTATCCACACCCATCCCTGGAGGCGAATACCTGATACCGCACAATGCGTAATAAGTAGATTTTCTAAAGGAAACCTACTTAAAAATTCTAGATGATTTATTTTATTTTGCACAGAATAAGTTGCACAGATCATTTCCGTACGGATGATAATGCATTTTTACCCACAGGTTTTCAGAAAAACGATATAATAAAAAATAAAATACTGTAAAAGACAGGTAAAAAAAAAATGAAGGGAAACGCTACACTTAATTCAGGTAGTAGGTCTCAGTTTAAACGCATGCAAGCGACGACTAGTTGACGAACATGTTGGAGGAATTCATGTTTAAAAAAAAGAGGGAAGGTCGATACTCCGCATTGTTACGACTGATAATGGAACTCGGTAATGACCTGCCGCCCCTCTGTCTTCTCCCACCCGGTATCGTCACCATGAGGTTTGTTAGTCTGCTGATCTTCTGCTTGGTCTTCTGCACGTAGAACCAGTTTCAGTCCATAAGCAACCCGATGATGTTTTCGTATGACAGGCGAAAAACGCATCTAACCTCTGTGGTAAATATTTTCTGAAGAATTCGTGCATATGTGCCAGTGAACGCGGTAATTTTTTTTTTTTTTTTTTTTTGTAAAACAAAATCATAGTTTTTTACAATTTTTTAACCGATTCTCGTTTTTATTATTTGATAAGTATTCGGTTAACTGATTTTTTAGATTTTTTTTTCTCACTCTTCATATCCTAGTCATTGACATCCGCATTACAATGGCTAAACTGGTCTTTTTATTTTTACTTATTTTTATTTTTAATACGTGTCGTGGGCAGGATGTTGGTTCGAATGAAGAAAGTAATCCAATTCTGGATGCGGCTAAATCATTTCTAGAGGAAGCCATGGAGAAAAATCCAGACATTGGGAAGAGTGCTGGAATGGCAGCCCTCAGTGGAATTTTGCAGACAGTGAAGAATTCCGACACAAAACCGATTGGCGATTTACTCTCCAGCTTGAATATGCCAACCAGCAGCAATATAGCCAGTGACATTCTTACTGGAATAGCCGAAATGTTAATGAAAAATTCCCAAGGTTTTGATCCAAAAATGATCGGACAGGTGGCAGAAGTGTTTTCAAATTTGGCTGATAGAGGCGTAGGCGGAGATATCAACACAAATGAGATTCCGCAAAAGAATGCCAGTCCCGACTGGAGCGCCATTTTGGGGCTGGTGTCAAATTTGATTTCTTCAGTTGGCGACAAGAACAACAATGAAGGGGGAGCCATTGGTGGAGGCTTAGAGGGTTTGCTGAATCTGTTGCCATTGTTGACGAGTAACGCGCCGAGTGGACATGTTCATTTTGCAGACACAAATCTGGAAGATGAATCTGAACATAAACGACATGAAAAATCGAATTATCTGCCACCATTCATGCACATCATTTACGAATACTGGGACCATTTTAAAACGTCAGAATTTGGAGAGACTGTATGGCGAAAAAGTGGTTTAGAAGGAATACTTCAGTTATTTGTGGACAAAGAAGGCTATTTCCAGGTTGATCGTATCTTTGAATCGATGGAAAACATTTCATTTCGCCGGAAATGGATTAAAAGTTTGTCCAGTTTTGTCGGTGAATGGATAAAACATTTATCAGATCCCACTACACAAGCCAGGTAAATTTAATATTGCTTTGTCAGTCTACTTACAATAGAGTATTCACTAAACTATCAAAATGAGCAGTTGCATAATTGCCCGCCTGAATTCCATGAGGTTGTCTACCAATAAACAATGGGAATTTCTCTCAGAATACACGTTTGCATCGTTACCCACCTTAAAAGTGAGTAGATATTGGCTGGATGATGTAACGAGTGAATACTCCATAGTATCCATATATAGTTAATAATACTTTAAAAAATTTGTTTTTCAACAACTTCTTTTAAGCTACCTATTCCCGTTACTCCATCTCCAATATAATTAAACAAAATGAAAAAAATGCAAAAAGGCAACTCGAGCAGAAAAAACTGACCATTTCTTCCAAAAAGGATGTTCTTTCTTTTTACCCAGTTTATGAGTTATGGAGGGAGGTTTTATTCAATAGTTTTCTTATTATGTAAGTTCTATAATTATGAAACATACTAGATGTGGGTCTGCCCACATAAGAAATTCAACCTAAAAACGGTGAATATGTCCATGCAGCTACACCACCGCAAAAACAGACTTCCTAATATGTGGTTCACATTATCATAACCAATCCATCTAGGGGCATGATTAGAAGGGTAAAAAGTATTACCAGATCGGTTCAGAAAGAAATTTTGTACTCCAAAAAATTATTTATTTTCTGAATAAACTGTTCAGAAACATCTTTTTTTTTACTAAGGAGAGGAATTTTTTCCCTCAACTATGGAAACTGAGAAAATAATTCCCCAACATAACATTCCTAATTCATGAATATCAATTTTAATATTGATACAAAAAATTTTCTCTATAGTATTTCAATCATTTCTTTTTTTTAAATAATTTTATGTTTCATGAGTCTTTACAATCTTTCAGATTTATCTAAGTGCTCCCATGTACAATTTACATGCTAAAATGAAATCTTACTAGATATGGTAAATTTGATGTCACATAATGTAGAATTTTCACCTTCCCTGGCAACATTTCTGAAAAATCACTTGCAATCGAAGATACAAGAATTATGCAACGCACATAGAGGGCAGCCATATACAGGTTGTTAATGATAAACACAAAAACCCATATAGATGACTGTAGCACTGTCTACTTTGAGGGGAGATGTGTGAACGTATGACACGGATTGTGCGATCACATCATATCAGGTTCACCAGATGAGGATCACCTAGCATGGGTAATTGTACTAGTGACTCAAAAATTAAAAAGCAATGATGTTGTCCATATGGCTATGACTCTGATAACAGAAGACTTCCTAATATATAATTTACATCCCCACAACAGACAATGATCAACTTATTTGTTTTTATAGGCACAAGTCTGGTGAAGAAATTGTTGTAGGTAACTTGCCTATTTGTTTGACTTGAACTGAAGAAAGAATTTTATCTCCTGAAAAATATGGAAACTCATAACTCGACTCGTAAGTAGGTTCCGAAAAAAATTTATTTTTCAAAGACATATGATTATAGTAAGGTTCATATAGAAGTCTGCTCAATTATGTAGAGTGGAAGAAAAAGTCCACAAGAATGATCCTAGTTGAGGAAGTGTAATGAACAAGAAAGTAAATTGCAAATAAAATACGGATTGTGAGATCACCTTCAATGTGACATCAGGCATGGTGTAATATGTTTATGTTTGGTGAGAAACATACAGTGTAGCTGCAGGTGGAAATGAATATGTATTAGTGATACTGAAAGTGAACGTTTGTATATTATAGTGTTTGTAGGTCTAAAGGTGAAATGGATTGGGAGTACCCAATAAAATTGTGTAGTTAACTAAATTCTAGGTTATTGAAAGGTTTTGTTATGAATGAGAATTTATTGTTTTGTTCAATTCTAAAATGATTTTATAGTAGTATCTTCAAAGAACATATGTTGTAACTTGTGCTATTTAAATATGTTGATGGTTGATCAGAGCTATAACATTTGCAATGTATCACATCACCTTTGGAACATATATTCTTTGAAGATACTTCTATAAAATAAGTTCATTCAATTGTTCCATTTGTACTTTGTAGATATAAATTTTATGAATTTTTGTCACTTTGTTGAACTCAAGCATAAGTAAAGTTTCTGGGTTGAACTTTGAATTTGCTTTTTAATAGAACTTGTTGAGAACTTAGAACTTCAGAGCTAAATTGTTTCATCATATTGAACATATACCTTATGTGGATACAAACGAAATGGTTCCAAAAACTGGAAAATTTTGAAACTAAATCATATTTTCTTTTTCTTGAGTAAATTAGTACCGAAGAAATGTGAAAAAAAAATTGTAGGATTATACTCTGTTTACGTTGAGAAGTGCACATTTAGAAATGGTGGTTGGTTGAGGAGAGAGGAAAAAGTATCGATGCACATGGTTACACAATGATAAGCATCATTTTGTGGATTAAAGAAACATCGTTTTCCAAATAGATAATTGTGGATATAGCATATGACATCTTGCATTACTTAGTATGAACAGAGTATAGTAACCAACTCTATAAGTTTCAACATCAATGATACATGTCAAAATTTTCAATGGATGAAAGAAATGGGGAATTTTGAAAGTGTCACTGATTTCCATTTCTCCTTAACAATCTTTTTCCAATAAGTTGTTTAATTACAACTACACATAAATGAATTCATTAAAAATAAATAATGATAAATAAAAAAACAGCTTTGGAGGAAGTTCAAAATTCAACCCATATTCATCACCTTAGCAATTCATCAGTAATGTTATATTCAGTCCAATGAACATTGATGGAGACAAAATGCAACCCGTAATAACTTTGAAATTTTACATTGGTTATTTGTTCATTGTTGCCATATATTCATTGTTGAATTATTATCATGTGAAAATTGAATTAATGCAAAGTTCAAAACAAACTGATATTTCAGAATGTTGATACAAGGCTCAAAGATCATCTGTTGGGCGGACTAAAGCCCTAATTCTTATTATTTTGAATATGGTAAAACTTATTTTTATAATAAATTTTCAGAATAAAATTTCAAATTTACATCCATATTAGCTGTGGAAGTCTCTTATTTAATTTTCAGAAGATTCTTAGAAAAAATGGTTGCAAAAGAGCTGCAATCAAATTAATTACAACCTATCTTTATAAACCGTCTTGAAACAAATTTTAGAATTGTTTTATGACTGTTCATATAATTTCAAGTAGAGTGGGACAGTTACATTTAAAAAAAAAAACCTGAAGATCATTGTTGGAACTGCCATACCTTACCTAATATAAAATAAATTCACCAGTTATAGTTGGCTGTGAGATGGTTGTGCGGTTAAGTTCACCACTTTTAGCTGGCGAATATGTAAGTCCAAGGTTCAATTCCCCAAACTGACAAAACCTACATCTGGTGACCCTTGACATGTGCTGGACATACACACACCCTAGTGGTGCATGGGTGCATGGTGGAACTCACAACTCTCCTTCCTAACTTGAGTTGCTGATAGATGGCGCCCTATACAGTGGAAATAGAACCCATATAGGTAGTATAAGCCTGTGTGTATAGGTATAAGAGGCATTTCTGGCTCCATCCAACCTCCCTTAGCATCTAATGTCATTCATTTTGTATTGAGTCTCTCTTGGGGGGAGTGTGTGGAAACTGTCATACCTTGCCTAATATAAAATACATTTGCCAGTTATAGTTGGTGGTGAGATGGCCATGTGGTTAATTTCACCACTTTTAGCTGGCAAATATGTAGGTCCCAGATTCGATTCCCTAAACTAACAAAACCTAGAATTATATTTTCACTCTAAAATATAGCGGAAATTATCCTTCGTAGTACATTATTAAAAAAAAATTCGCATCTATCTAATGTGAAATATTTCGATAGAAGCAAAGAAAAAAAAAATCAAATAATTTTAGAGGCGATTAAGGAGGCAATGACCCTGGGTAACTTTTTTCCCCAAGCATTATGTTGAGTAAATGTTTTAGAAACTTAAAATTTTACCTCTCAGAAATTCTTATAAAATTAGGTTTCAGCAATGACCACCAATTAGTACTTACACATATAAAATTTAGGAATATTGGATCAGTTCTTATCAGAAAAATTTAAGAGTTACAGGTAAAACATTTTTAAGATCTTGAAATAGAATGAAGAAAAGGGAACAGAATTTAAACTTTGAGTAAATGTTTCAGCTTTGAATTAAACTTTTCTTATGAAAACTTTGAAAGTTCAAGTATTTTCCACCAAAAACCCTAAGATACATGGGTGGACTGCACAGATGCAACAATAGCACAGAAAAAGTCAAAATTTCTAGATTTTAAATAAATTTTTCAAGTGCATTTCCTAATGACAAATTAAACGTCCAATTTCCCAAACCTGATCACTAAAGAGGGAGGGGGTTTAAGTACTCCAGCAAACTTAGTCAATTTCAATGTTGGCTTGGTTGAAGATGCATGAAGTATCAAAATTTTAGATTCGTTGGTAATTGTAACTTCTATATGATATGATAGTTTCAGTGAGAAATTAATTCACATACTTTACTGTTAGAGTTGTCGAATCAAGTCAATTTTCAGTTTTACGTTTCTCATTAACTGAAATTCTTTCATTTGATTGCAGGCTTACTCTCTTTCTTCTCTTAATAAGTCAGTTACTCTGACTAATCATTTTCTAATTGTTTCAAAATGAAAATAATGGACAATTTGTTACAAACTTCAGCTTCTCTTTGAAAATATTCAAACTGATAACATGTATAACCAGACTCGATAAAACATTTAGTTGAAAAAAATATTTTTCAACAGTTTAAACCCAAACATCTCCCACAACATTGTACTGAGTATGGTTACGATGGATTTGATTTATTATTTCACTTTTTCAGGTTCTAATTCAATAAAAACTGAAAAGAGAAAAAAATTTATACTTTCATTAAACTTTGAAACTAAACTTTCTCTCCCCATTCTAATAAAGTTCATTATTTATTTTTTTCATAAAATTTAATTTAAAACTTCGTCTCAACATCTGACAGGTTAACAGAATTTTCTTTTTAGAATTTCGTTCGTTGGTTCGTTGCACCAGAACTTCTATTATTATTATTATTATTATTATTATTATTATTATTTCAAGTTAACATCACATTAAAATAACCAGCTGTCTGTCTCGATATCAGGTAACAGAAACATTTTTTACAAGTTCAAGTACTGGTTTTCATTCGCGAAAATGCAAGATGACGATTGAATGTTCTAGCACAAGGATGAATTATAGTCAAGGAAGTGCCTAGAGAATACCGTTAGTTCAAAGCAGGTTGTCTTAGGTTCAGCTTCGAAAACGCGGAGGAAAAAATAACAAGTGATCACAAGTCATGTTTATGTAATGTGTGTGTATATCATTTTTAAATAACTCTACAGTTTCTTCAGCTTGCGTGCTTGTAGGTACTAAACAAATGAATGACATCTTACTGACAGATTGATATTTGGTGAAATGCATACAATAGTCCAGGAAAATTAGCATTTAAAAATACAATAATTTATAGAAAGCAGAAATTTGGTGTTACATCTACTTCACCATTCTCAACAATTCCCTCAAAGTCTCAGCATGGAAAATACCCGACACAAGGGGGTAAAAATGATGAAGTAAAGCAGTTTTTTGCGTTTATCTCTGTTAATTTGTACCTCAGTGGAAAATTTTTCAAACAGAATTTAAAGAAGGCTAGAGAATCTATAAAGGTATTTTACACTCTTTTTGTTAGGCGCGTAGTTTTTGTATAAATCAAATACCTATATTTATTGGTTAGTACCCATTTAATACAGTAAATATGTGCAGAGTAATGCATCTATACTATCCCAGTATATGCTTTTAGTTCGTCTACAATTTTATTCACAGGACATAGATACAGGTAAGATGAAATTCCACCTTACCACATTTCAGGACCACCTTTTCAAGCAATATGTAGATTATGGCACTGAGTACATATTACTGTATTATATGCACTATGCACGCGATCTAATGAAAACGGATTTTAATAACATTTTTAAAATATCTATAACATAGGTGCAAATAGGAGGCTAGAGGTACCATCTGAAAAAAATTAACTAGGTCCCAGCAAAATTTTTTGGAAAGTTCGTTGTAATATGGTAACACCCAAATAGATTATACGACAAGGTTCACAAATGCAAAATATACAAGCAAAAAGAGTCATAAATTTTTTTTTGTCAAGGGCCTTGTCTTCTTAATTTCAGACCCTTTTCTCTTTTTGTGACCATTTCTATAATATTAATTTCATCGTTCGGAAAAATAATTCAACTCACGTTTGGACTTCAAATATAAAAATAAATTCTGAAATTTCATTTCTACCTCCAATCCCAGTTACAGAATGAAAATAAAATTGTTCCATAAAATAATTGGTAATTCTCATAAATAATTTTCAGAATTTATAAGGCATGTAGTTAATTAGTAATAAATAAATTAGTAAAATTCCTTCTATTTCAGGTATATTACCAATTTAAAATATATGGGAAATAGTTTTCTAAAAGCTCAAGGATATTCGAAATCCGTTTACTTTGATCCAACTAGACCAACGGATTCATTTATTTTAATTACTGACGCAGTATTAAAGAGGCACTTCGGTTTGAAAGTCAACTCTGGAAAATACGTAAAACCTGCTATATCCTACATTCAGGTATGTATATGAATATTTGAAGAATCTATTGAAAAACTGATGGTTTATGTTATTGCATTGGTGGAGAGGTACAACGTAAACAGGCATCTAAATTCGCTTTAAAAGAATATTCTTCGGAAGAAAAAAAAATGTTATAGCTATCCTGTCTACACTCATCAATCTGCAAGCAACCTCCAAACATTTCTGGGTAAAACTCATCAAATTAAAATTAAAATTACCAATGTCATTATTAGTCTGAAGACAAGTAAAAACGTTATATTCAATTAAATTAATTTTTTTGGAAAATTTTTGGGAGTGATTTCTTAAATATAATATTAAAACTCCTACCGTCTCATCTCTAGAACTAATTTTTCTTCTATGAAGTTTTGAACTTATTCAAAATTGGTTTTTCAAGAAAATCTCAAAAGCTTTGGGACATATGAAAAATTTCACGGGCAAAACATTTTTGTTATTTAATTTACTACAAAGTTGATTCATATATATCACTTCATTGTGTCAATATTCGGCATCCAAAAGACACCTTGAAATTAAGTACATTTACTGAATGTTTGCATTTTTTGTTAACACAATAATTGCTGTAATTTTCAGTTGATTAAGTTGAAGTTGAGTATGTACCCAGATACATTCTGTGCCAAAGATTCATTCTATCGAATTCAGTGCAAATCGGATACACATTCTCCCACCTACCATAGGCTACCTATAATTTGTCTTTTTTTTTCTTTTTTTTTTTTTTAAACACTATAAGGAAAGTAACATTCTAACAGTTTCCAAAAAATTTGGTATATAGGTGAGTATTACAACATAGAAGAACTCCACTGATTTGATTTTGACTGCTTCATTTGTTCTCAAGTTGTTAATTATTTTGTAGATTTGTAGTAAATTAAGTCAAGAAAATATTTTGTCTGAAAATTTTTTAAATACTATATTGTTCAATTTTTCAGATTTTTTTCGTAAAATCAATTTCGTGGGCGTCTAAACCCCCTTAAACAAATTAGGTCAAGAGGCGAGCGGTGCGTTTTTTAATATGGTGTTTATGAGACCACACTCTCAATAATAACCTGTCAAAAAAAATTTATTTAATGTCTGTCTTTGTTCAGACTGAATACAACTCCAGTGTAATACTCATATATGTACTAAATGTTTCAAAAATTGTTAGAATATTGCTTTCTCTATGGTATTAAGAAAAGTAGTCAAAAAAACACACAGTAAAATTGGCCATTTTTGTATGGGATATAAGTCCAATTTGCGTCCAACTTGATATGGTAAATGTGTGGCATCGTAGAATGTATCTACATACATAATTTCAATTCTATAAACTGAAAATTACATAACTAATTGGGATAACAAAAAATTCATATATTCAGTAAATGTACTTCATTTGAAGGAGTTTTTTGAATGTTCAAGATTGACTCAATGAAGAAACGTATAATAATCAAATTTGTAATAAATTAAGTCAGAAAAATGTTCTGTTTTAAAATTTTTTAGATACCTACGTACTACAGTTTTTGAGATTTTCTTGAAAAACGAATTTGGAAGAGTTCAAACCATCATAAAAGTATTAGATAGAGAGCTGAGGGTGGGGTTTTGAATATTATTATGTTTAGAAGACCACTTCCAACCATTTCCCAAAAAAATTAATTTGCTTGAGTAAAATGTTTTTTTTTTATTGGCTTAAACTATCACTTGAAAATATTACGCTGAATGATGAAAATATTTGAAAAATTTCTTATCTGAGAAAAAGAGCCATTAAAATAAGTACTTACCTTGTCCTGACAACTACGACAGGTACATATCATAATTCAGAAATGCAGAGTCGTAGGGCTATACCACAATAATTTTCTACTCTAGAAGGGAATTTTTTTGCTTATCATAATTTTTTATTCCTCTGAACTAATATTCTTTTTAAGAAATTGAGAAAAACCTGACTACATTACTTTGATCATGCAAAAAATTGTGAATGTTCTCTCAAATTCGCAGAAAATATTATGAAACAATCACCAATATGAATATAATAATGATGATAGAAAATTATCTTTATAGGATCTGTTTAAATTAGGCGGAAACAAAAATTTATTAAGCATGTCTCATCTGAGCTCCCAAGACATCAGCAATAAATTATCAGAAGTTTTAAACGGAGAATTAATCGAACCTATTCTTCGGGTATGGAAAGCGTACAAATTTTCATTAAAAAATCCACAATGCGATAAAAGACTGATTTGTTTCTTGAATCAAAACAGTAATTCCGTCACCAAGAGCGGACTTAAACCTGGCATCATAAAATTATCAAGGTAGCAAAAATTAATACGATTATAGTTCGTTAAAGATGTATTTTCTGCCCTTTGTTCGCATATTAAATTAATGGTGAGCATTCATTCAGTTTAATTGCATCGTGGTACATATCGGGAAGAACAGGAACACCCTTTTGGAAATTATATAACGCAGCAACCGAAGATCATATTTGTGAGGTATCTCTACGATTTGCTAAAGATTCATTTCGGCATTAAATAATACTGAACTAACAAATTTTATTTGTATTTTCCACCAGACCCAATATCCGGGAGACTGTCAACGATTTTTTGATGAAGATGTAAAGTTTACGACTGAAAGCACACATGGAGAAGAACTTTAGGGCTGAAAAGTGAGAAAAATTATGTATGTGTATAATGGAACAACTTTTTTCTTCATACCCACTGATTACTACAGAGAACACTACATAAATGTTAGTAATAATTATTTACCTATGTATGAATATTATTCGCATTTAGTTCAATTATGACAGTGAGATTAATAAAACGAGCATCAAGAGTGAAAAATGTTTCTTACTTTAAAACCTTTCATTCAATCACAGTTCAAACAAAGTTTTAAGAAAATTATTTTTATGAAATTGCTATGGCCTTAAATATGCTTTTTGCGTAACTACATTTAACGCTGATGAAATATTTCATCAACATTTTACACAATTGTATACCAACAGAGAAGAAAAATTTCATGAGTCTCTCTAAATTGTGCGAAATTTTATCAGGTAATACATATTGTGGTCTTGTAAGAAGTTGGTAAAAAGTAAGAGATGCTACTCTTTTGAAAGTTGGGGAAGAAGAGAGAAAAGAATGAATTATCCGGATTAATGAATGCGATGATGTTCAAAAATCCGGGTGAACCACTCTCTTTCTCTTTATCTTCACTCAGTTGTGAGCTCCGGTTACAATAGATACATGTAGATAAAGAAGGAATCGACCACTTTCTGATACCATCTTTCTTCTAAATATAATTACGTTTCTTCGTGATTTATAAGTTACTCATAGGCTAAATAATTTTAAGAAATTTAAATCTTGCGATACTTTACTTGATAACATAAAAGACATAAAATAAAGCCTTATCATACCTTTTTCCAAAAAATGAAAATTTATAACAAAAAAGGTTTCTGGAATAAAAATATAGAATGAATATAGTCATTTTGCTATCCAACTGGCTTCGTGAGCAGGACCTGAAATGTCAGACCCAGTTTTTTGAACCAATTGTTGAACTAGGTTGACATGAAAATTACCAACAAAGCTCAAGGAATTTTGTGTTTAATATAAAAACTCCACATTAAACCCTAAATTATGCCTTGCGTAGTACTTAGTCAAGTCTACTCATATTGAAAATTTTTCCAAATTTTTCACAATAATTATTCTAAAATCAAGTTCAACATTTTTGGAAACACTACATTATATTAGCATGTATGTAGTTTATTTGATTAAAAAGCTCTATGGATTTTATGCGGTAAACATAGAAAACTGTAGCTAATAAGTATAGTCTCCAAAATAATGCATCTCTGAAAAGTACTCATTCAAATTTAGGTATTTAAATCACTTTTTTTGAACAAGGTTTCAGCTCACTTCGTTTATACAATGAGAAGATGGGTTATATAAGTGTAAGGATGAGATTTATAAGCCATTCGCAGCCATTATATAAAGTAATATGAAAACAATCATTAGTTAATGATGTGACAAAAAATTATAGATACATATGTAAACATAATTTCTTAAGGTTGGAATGAAGTAAAAAATTGTTAACAGAAACTTCATAACCTATTCGTGAGCCGGCAGCAAAAATTGTCGAATTCGGAATAGAATAAAAACTAATTAAGACTAACCGATTTTTGAACTGAAATATTAATATTAAATTTTACACCGAATGATTAGCCTAATTTAATTCTTCAAGCCTGGATCGTAAAATAATGAATTCTTGCTTAAAGCTTACTTGTTTGCAATTTTATCGTAACATGTTCATAAATTAACCATTTTTGGCTTTTTTCATAAAATGGCTAGGTAGCTCTTTCTTTCTTTTGATGCGCAAAACTAAAATGTTAGTATTTGTCAGACTATTGGATGCCACCGTAGATAAATGATACAGAAATACGAAAATACAGAAATACAAGTTATAATAGAAAGAAGTAATAGAAAAAAAAAAGTGATTATTTTTTTTTTTCAAAATTGTAGATCTTTTATCTCCTTACCGCCACTTGCAATAAATTCTTTATTGAACTAAAATTTTGAAAATAAATTTTTTTTAACTTTTAGAGAAATTTTTGGCACAGTGTATAAAACGAACCGCAAAGAAAAAATTCAGACAATACAATTTATTTCAAATAAGGACCTCCCTACTATACTTATAATATACCTTGGTAAGAATGCGACTAATGTTTCATAAATAATTTTCAATTTTGAAAAAACTGATGAAAATATTTTCTTTTTATTCTTCGACTCAAAGCCTATCCCTCAATAAATAATGATATGTATTTCTACGCAATATCGAAAAACCTTCATTTTAAAAAGATAATAAAACTTTAAATCTTAAAGCCTCTAATCTAATGCTTCCTCTTGAAACGATTTTATTGATACAAAAAAAGTCTATTACGGCCCTTCGAGAAATTGAAAGAATCACATAAACAAAACTTCACCAAAAGTAATTGTGATCACCATATGACTCATTTCATAATGCACAACATCCTTGGGCGTCACTATAGTTTAATCTGGTGACAAGGTATTTTAATTTGGATAAAAGACGAATAAAATTAGAGTGTTATTTCTTATAACTCTCTATATCTTTGGTTCAAATAAACAAGATCAACCAAATGAGAGCTTAACAACTCAGTTTCAAGCCCATGTATACTATTCTAAAGTCTAAAGATATTCCACGCTTTAAGAGAAAAGAGAATATTATAATGAGAGTTTCGTTTCACATATTCTACCATAATTTCGGTCTAAATGTGCCGAATCAACTAATGTTGCCTATATGCTGATGAGTGACATTCCAGCTCTTTTAATCTTGCTTAGAGGTCTCAAGATTCCACAGTTTTTGAATAGATTACGAAAAAATTAGTGAGTTTCGTATGATATTTTCCACCGTAACCTTGGTCCAAATGGACTAAATCATGTAAATGGAAAAACTCTTTTATCCATCTGACATATGCTGTGTGCTAAACCATAGGTTCTATTCAAATTTTCATGTCCTAAACAAATATTAATGGGGATATTGTTCCATGAAACTGTCCATGATTGAAACTAAGTTCTGGTAATTAAATGCTAAATTGATTGGATGTCTGTATGGATCATCTCGTAGAAAGCCAAATTTGCTGGAAATAGACTTCTTTTGTACAAAAGTACATTCAGTGCTATAACAATTTGTCCTTCAAACACTTTCTCTCATGCAATTTAGAGTTTGTTTAAATCTTGTGAAACTTCCTTAAATTTCATTTCCTTACCAAACTGGTAAAGTATCTGACTATAACTTCGGTAAAAAATGGACAAAATCGATTAGGTATACTGCATAATGGCCTTTTTGATCATGTGCAACAGCCTACTCTCATTGTTTTAATCTTATGTGAGCACCGTCAGATATCTTCAGCATACCTTCACCTTAGCAATCTTTAATAAATTAATGAAAATTGTATATTCTGCACCAACAGATACAAAAGATTTATCCATCCATCAAGAAATGAAGGAGATTTGACAGCGTATAGGAAAGAAGACTCCTAATTTGTTGCTGAATAAAGTTCATCATTATTTTTTGTTTACTTTCAGTTCTTTTTGATCTCTTCTTTCCATCTGCTATCTTCTTCATAAATTTTGATAATTTTGCATTTTTTTCTTTACTTTCTATGTTTTTATAGTACCTATTTCTTCTCATTTAAGCGTAATTTTGTAAACGGATGTACTTTTGTTTTTTAGTGGAAAGGAGGAGATGGAGTGAGTTAGATATTTCTACAAGTAGCAACACCACATATTCTCGAGGAGGCATAGTTTTGGAAACTGTGCCTTCACATTTTCACGTAACATGTTCAGGCTGTAACACTAGCCTTGTTTAAACTTGACTAGATGTCTAGCTACTAGTCAGCTATTTAGGATACGGTTCTGTTAACAGTTTAAGTCACTATGCTATTTTAGCCATTAAAAGTTAACTTTTAACTAATCCTAAAGAATTTCATTAAAATCTCACATGGTGATCTGCCAAGCTGAAAATGACTTTAAACAATAAAACAGCGTATAGTGACCATAACTATTCACATAATAGTACCCCAAGTAGCTGGCTAGTAGCATGAAAACTAGCTAAGTGAGAACAAGGTTAATCATTTGTGTCTTTCTTCTTGGCGCGATGTGTAATGTAAATCTGTTTATAGATATAGTTTTGTGGTTTTGCTCCTCGGAGTTTATTGTGATCTTTATAATATAATAAAGTGCCTTTCTGATTGTCTGTTTATACTATAATATCTCCCCTACTGGGCTCAAGTACCTATTCACATAGGATCATAACGATATTGAAGCACACTTCACACTTAGTACGGCCAGAATAGGTAAATTGGTTCTTCGATTATATAACTTTATTTAATCGGCGCAATATAAAATTTTTACAGTTCTGTTTACCCAAGTTAACCGGGCATAAAGGACTGGTGGACTTACACTATGAAAAAGAGTAAAAGACTATCTGCCAAGAATTAAAATCAAACCATAAAAAAAATGAGATAATATGTTGAAACATTGCCAGAAAGTGATTCAAATGAAAATTTATTACTACAACCAGAATCACTTCACAGCTCAATCTTGGCGATGAAATACTGGACCGAATGGAGAACCACAACGGAGTCAGCGGAAACAAAAAATAATTCAGAAACAGTAGAATTTGATTTCACTGGCAACTAGAAATAGGTACCATCGTTAGTGACTATCTATACTTATTATGTTATGAATGAAGATGGTGAAATTTCAAAGAAAACAAGTCACTATTGTGTCATCACAAATCGGCGAAATTTCGTGATAAATCTATGCAATTTTCAAAAGTTCATCAAAAATGCATGAAAATTTTGTTAAAATTTTTGGAGAATCTGTGAAAGTTTGTGCCAAAATTGCGATCGTGTAACCTATACGTTTTGATAACGAATAGTGAAAGAGAGTTGCAATTGAATTTTTCCCAGTGAGCGGTTCTCCCGGATCGCTGAAAGTTCATCAACATTATCAGAAAATGCGACAAAAAGTGCGTCTGCCCAGTGTAGTTTTAGTAATGAAGGCCGTATATTAATAATATAATTATGTAGGCCCATGCATACGATAACTGAAATTAAATCAGGCTGAAAAAAAAGAAGACCCAACTCGCCATAAATCATTAACCTGGCATCGGTGGTTGAGAGTGCTTGTTGCGTTAGTAACATAAATTTATAAAAATAAATATACTAACAACAGCACGGTGGCACATCCCATGAGCATAGTTTAGCGGCATCCAACAAAAAGTAATTTAATTCGGTTAACGAACAGTCGACTACACCTACCTTGCGTTTAAAGTGAACGAAGAAGAATTTTATCTCAAACAAGGTTAAAAAAGATTTTAGGTTTTTCCTTTTTTTTCTCTTCTTTTCCAGCACTCTCCTTTTAAAGCAATTTGTTGCGGTTCAACCGAAGCATTAGTGAGAAACAGACGTACAATTTGGCAAAAAATATGATTAAAAAAGTATAATGAGATGCGGATAGCTATAGTCTACTGATTTCTGCTTCGGTTGAAACAAATACATATACAAAAAAAAAAAAAAAAAAAAAAAAAGAAAAGCATCGAAAATGAAATTTGTGTAAAAAATTCGGCATATTTTACCGAAATACTGGAGAAAATCGATATATATACTTGCTACAGCTCCATCCGTATAAATAGATACGAGAATATCCATTGCTAGGTACGATGGTCATATAACGAATTTTAGGGTGAAAAGCTTAAAACGGGGTGAACGAGAGTTTCAGGTAATTTGGCACTGCAGCAGCGGATAATGGGCAAAAAGGAAAACGTAGACTGGCAGAGGAGACCAGGAGGATGGGGTGTTCGAGTGGTTTAGCTAATGGAATACCAGAGTCAAGCGTAGGTATACATTTTAGAGAAGGCAATGTAAGCTTTTTCTGTTTGTTTTCACTCGTCGAAGATGAAATATCGTACCTACGTATGAAACGTCTTTCGTTGATCGAGGATTAATAGCTTTCGAAGTACTGCCCCCTTCCCCTTTCATCAGGCATTCCTATTGCTCGTTATCCTATCACATTGAGGTTATACTCGAGAATACAAGGGTGTTACTTTTGTGTTCTTCTCTTGACCATTGCCGAGGGGGGGGGGAAAGACACGACATTTCCCTCAAAATTCCAACAACCAATTCGCCAAACTTTGAGCGTGAGTCGTCCACTACGGGTAGGCCCATGCGAGCGCGAAGTCTCACGAAAGTTTGTAAATTATTTTTCGAATCGAAGCGAAACAAGTTTTCAAAAAGTTGTAAAAATTTAAACTTTCAACGAGACTAAAACACTTGCAGGGATGCCGTCGGATGGAGGCCGAACCTTGACCAAAACAACTTTCATTATACAGATAAGCCAACTGCTGAAAGTTGAAAATTGAAAAATATTATAACTTTAAAAATTTTTACTGCCCTCGATATAATGCTAACGTTGTAAGCTTTGCGAGGGAAGCGCGGCTTCGAAACTAGCGAAAATATCAAAATTTATTCGCAGTAATTTCTGCCAAAGAAACAAGTTCTCTGGTCGTAAAAATTTCAAAATTCAACACAAATATATTTCATCTGCAGGCTGCAGGGGTAGTTCAACAGATAAATGCATTCTTTCAAGCGAAATTTTTAGGTAATTCTGACCCACACATTTTTTCCATATTTACGCCGTCGAGGGCACTGCCATAATAGGCCTATAGGCGTGAAAATTTACGTCCAACGACGATGAAGTATTATTACGATGCGTATTTTAGAACTGCTGAAAATTTTGTGTGCTAAGCCATCAGCCACAAGAGCAGGTTTACTGTAAAGCCTATCAGCAAAGCCCACTTTAACTGTTCGAGTACGCCGTACACGTTTTTATAAGAAGGGAATCGGCTTACACATATATAAGACGCAGTCTACTCCCAAAATGATTTGTTTCACTCTGCCAGCCTACAGCTTATTTATAAAAATCTGCAGCCCAACATCGAGTAGTTAATCTTTTGACGAGTGTGGGAAAAATGCCCGCAGCGAGGATCAATAAATAAATAATTTCGAACGCCACCGTTGGGTTTGGGTTTTTTTTTTTTTTTTTTTTTTTTTTTTTTCATTTTAAGAACCTGTAAAAACGATTACAATAAACTTCGTGAGGGCTGTATAGCCTGGGTATAGTATTACGTGGTAATTGCTAGCTAGCCTAGTATACTCGTTTTCTGCAAAAACAATTTTCATCTCAGTAATCGCAATCGTTAGGTATACCATTCGTGAAAAGATCACGTCGAGTATTTATCTATTTCGTCGATTTTCAAGCACTCAACTATTTATTCGTATCAAGTATTCATTCGGTGACAACGAAAAACGACGAGAGAAATAGATGTGGTTTTTAAAGGACGAAAAAGAAAGCGCACGCTGGTATTACGAAGAGGGTAAATGGAAACATTAAAAAATAATTTTCACGAAATAAAAATTGCACCATCTAGTATTTTACACATCGAACAGATACCCGTTAAATTATCGTGGAGGAGCAATAAAAATTATTTTTTATCCCTCCATGCACTCGCATATCTTTCACACGTAAAACCAATTTTCTTCGTTTTTTAATATTTTTAAGAAGATTTTTGAAAAAAATCTAATTATTAAAATTGCCTGAGTATTTGAACAAAAGTGGTGGCAACGGGTACTTTTTCGTTTCATGATCTCTTGAGCATTTAGCACTATTTTTGAGAATTCATTTTTTTTTTTTTAATAAGTACCCCCTTTGGCATCGAGTCCATTTCTAGGCGTAATTCTGATCGGACGGTTTCGAAATTTGAAACACATATTCGTATTCGCCTAAGGAAGAATTCTATTGTTTTTGGTCTGGATCGGGCGTATAGTCCGTCCGGTAAAGTCAGTTTATATGCATTTTTTTATTGAACAGCATACAGGTCGCAATTTTCAATCGATAAGCCTGAAATTTGGCATACTAATGTGCATTTGGTCAAGGACAGTATCTACTAATTTTTGTGTGGATAAGCTTTACGGTACGTCTGGTAGGAGCAATTTTGTTGAATTTTTGGCGGATTAATGGCTCTAAAAGGAGTAATTTTCAAACTATAGTCACAAAATTTGGTACAGCTATTGATTTAAAGTATACGGAACATGCTTGCAAATTTGGTTCCTATCGGTATTATGATTCATTCCCTGGGTCTACTGGAGGTGTTAATTTTTCATGTTATCTCGATAATAGTTGCAATTCTCTTTCAATAGTCCCGAAATTGCTTCCATACAAGGACTAGACCTACCAATTTTAGTTTTGATTGGTTAATTTGTTCCCAACTTATTAGTTATTCAGTGTGATTTTCCCTCTTTAACCCTTCTCATAATGGTTACGGAA
The DNA here is from genome assembly GCA_011428145.1 of Ericerus pela. Taxonomy (NCBI): domain Eukaryota; kingdom Metazoa; phylum Arthropoda; class Insecta; order Hemiptera; family Coccidae; genus Ericerus; species Ericerus pela. The sequence goes on along the minus strand of WOFM01000214.1, from coordinate 1,326,971 downwards.
AATTCATTTTCTAGGCCTTCATCGAGAAAAACACTCGTTTTAATCTAAAAACAACCCGATCTCAGAAAAATATGAATTATCGCACACCTTTCACCCGCTTCCATAGACTAGATTTGAACATGGACACTAAAATCTCCGCTTATACTTTCAAAACCAGCACGTAGACAACAGCACTGTACTTCGTTTTGCAATCTGAGAGATTTTTTTCACATATATTTTTTTTTCATTATATAATCTAAAATTCTTGTCACTACAGGAAAGAGAACCATCGGATTATTTCCTAAAATCGTGCTGGTTAGAACTTGGAATAATTTTTCTTTAAAAAGAAAAAAAATGATTTTTGATACAAAAATTAAAAATTCATTAATAAAATATTTTGAAAACATGATACTGAATTAGTACATTTTATCGCATGCGTCGTATTTGTGCGATATTGATAATTTTTTGCAAAAAATATAAATATTTTATATGTTACTTTATTAGAAGAATGTTGGTGATAGAGGTGATTTTTAATAAAAGAAGAAAATCTACTTTTCCTCGCGAAGCTTGCTGCGCAAGAGTTTTTTTTTCGTTTTTCTTCTTTTTTTTTCTTTTTTTTACCGCTCTTTCCGGAAAATTATGATTATAACGACACTTTTAGAACGTGCCGAAGAGGGTTAAAATAATTTAAATGTTCGAAATTCTTTTGAGTACGTTTATTGCCATCATGTATATGTAAGTATATCATTTTATCCAATTGTGGCGTTTCGAAACTTTTAACTGCAATCATTTAGCCATAAAGCGAAATTTATTTCGAATAGCTGCCATATCGCAATTTATACGTACGTACATATGTACGTGTACACACGCGCGCGCGCACACACACACACACACACACACACACACACACACACCACATAATATACAGCTTACCATATACTGGATGCATTTGCGGTCAACTCGTTTATTTTCCGCATTATATATTATATTAATGCGTCGGATTTTCAATTTTTTTTTCCACCTTTCCTCCATCACCCACACCATTATTTTGCACTCCACAGTACGGTGCGAAGATAAGTAGGGAACGAATGAAACAGATTTTTTTTTTCTTGTTACAGAAAATATTTCACCGACATGCTCGTATTAATTTGCGGTTCAAACTTTTCACATACAGCCCGGTGTAATACTCGCTAAGCTAGAAATTAAATTTATAATATATAACTAGTTTTCCATAGGAGCTCATGTTTGAGGGTGAGTGACAGATGGACGACTGGGAGGAGAATGGTGCTGGGTAAGTTACGCTCGGATGGTATGCATGACAAGGTAAGGTACCTATATATTTGTAGTCCATGATGACTTCTTTTCTCGGTGTGTGGATCGCCGTCCCACCATCTTAAACCAGAAACTTGCTGGGTGACTGTTCTCACTTGTATCTTTTTAGCTATATGTTGGTATGTTTAGAGTCGCAACTGAAGTCCATTTCAACGAACAATGAGGAAAATCCACACAGAGAATGCACTCGACGTTACAGATTTTTACGACTTCTTCGACTGCCTACGTAAATAAGGTGACAAACATTTTCTTGGAACAATGGACATAAAAATTAGAATTGATGGTCGATAATTAGAGAACGACCGCGTTTACCATAATCAGTGATCGATGTTTCAACTATTGACATCGCCGGAGATCATCTGCACCTCTTTTTCTCCAACCAGTTCTTCTTTTTGCGACCAACAAACAGCTCTCTGATTCAACACCTACCATCCTCGAAGAAACCTTTCGCTTCTCTCGTTTTTTTGGACGTAGGACTCATTTTTGTTACACTTCAAGAATGTAACCCTTTTTTTTTCACCTTCTACATATATAGTTCAATATTCTTTCGTGAAACGCAGCTGCATCAATGAGTGAATTATTCCATTAGACTTCCTATAAAGCTGCAAAAAGTTCAACTTCTTCCATTTGTAATTTTCTTTTCTTTATTGCATTTGTAAATTTATGTTCTTCTTAAAGGTAAGCCCGTCTATGTCCAAAAGAATAAAAACGAAAGTTCGATATCTATCGTAAGGACCCACTTTTCTAACCTGTGTTGTCAAACTTTCTACACATCTCATACGAACACCGAAAGATGCTAATTCGTTGTATCGTTCTTAACCGTTTTTGTGGTGGAGGATAAAGGGTCTCACAGCTACGGGTATATACAAATATATTTTTTTAATTATCAGGCAAACGAACCACATACTTCGTTTTTGTTCCAATTTTAAGCTGTTGAATGATTTTTCAAATTATTTAACAATCTAAGTAGCCACAAAATGGAAAGTAAAGGTAGATGAATTCATTTCACATAAGTCGTTGTACTAATATAAACACCAAATCTTCAGCCCTTAAAATCTCATCAATATGATGAAAAAGGCCTGGAAATTCGCAAATTTTCAAAATTTGATGTGATTAAAAACCTGCATTTCCGGAATCATGAAAGGTTGCCCTTTGAATATTATGTTAATCTCATGGGTATGTAACATTGTACATGGAACAAATGAAGTATTTCCCAACTCTACCATCTAGATTGGACAAAATCCATTTCTAAACTTTGCTCCATTCCATCATAGACCGTAATCACAGTAGAACAAACATACAGATTGTATTTAGGATACAGATGTTCCTGGGCCTGGAGTGAAAGATTTTGTAAGAACTTTCACAGAACTGGATTTGAGAAGTTTCATTTTTTGTAATTTCCAATTTTCGGCTACATTTCATTTAATTGAGACGATTATGGAAGATCCTAATTTTCACACTATACTTATCTGGCTGATTATGTGGAATTAATTATTTGAATGTAATGAGAATCTCCACAACACTGGTATTTTCATCTAGAATTCAGGTGTGAAATTTGGCATTGGTTTTTAATAATAGACTATAGTTTTTCTAAATTTTCTTTTACACTACATTCATGGTTTTCTTGTTTTATAATACTTGGTGAGGTAACCAAATTGGATAGTTTCCAACTGTGAACTCAGAAAAATTTTAAATTCATGCCCGTGTACGCATGTTTATGAAACTGCATTCAGGGATGTTGACATTTCACAATTATTTCCAGTTTGATAAATAAGTATAATGAAGTCTCACATTGCTTTACAACTTCCAAACTTCATACACTATTCACTGGTATGGAACAAATCTATAGTTCTCATTGAATTTCTCCCTATGGTAATAAGGATTTTTCAAACAGGGCCTTTCCGGAGCCAAAATTTCCTGAATACAAAATAGATTATTATTTTCTTTTCATTCAATAGGTCCTACATTTGATGATATGGAACAAGATTAATGTTCCTTTTTTCTTTCACCCATGAGAATAATTTTATTCTGATGACAAAATGAAGAAATTAGATTTTTCATGATTCTGGTTTTTAATCTGAATACTATGGTAATACTTTTTTCATAATAGTTCCATACAGTATGTGATATGAAGAGTGGAGCTGATAATTTCATTGAAAGTAGCTTTGTAATTCCTATTATGGTCCTATATTTTACAAATTTTTAAATTTTAAAAATTTGTTATTCCTAGATCCATTTTACCAAATTGAAAAGTTTTATAAGATGATAATTCTCACATTATAGCAATTTGTCTAATTATGCGGAATAAATTCCGATAATGGTAATAAGTATCTTTTGAAGTGTATCATTCAGTATGCAAGAATGAAGTTTTATTTTGATTTATGATAAGAGACCATTTTTTTCCCAGTTTGGGTAATATTGATAATAAAGTCTTGTAAAGTTTTACAGTTTTTTGGCATCAAACCATAAACACTAATATGGAACAAATGTGCTTCCCTTCTTTTTTCTTCTTACAATATAGAACTTTGATTCAAATACAGTTCTGGGTCAAGAAAAACTTTTATCCTAAATCCAATCTGTATGTGTGTTCTGCTGTGATTACTGTCTATGATAGTATGGAATAAAGTTTAGAAATGGATTTTGTCCAATCTGGACAGATTACATAAAAGCAAAAATGGATTTTAAAGTTATTTTCAGATTTTCATACATTTTTTAAGTGGAATTGAGTAATACTTCATTTGTTCCATGTACAACGTCACATACCCATGAGATAAATATAATATTCACATGGCAACCCTGGACAACCTGTGATGATTTCGGAAATGCAGGTTTTTAATCATATCAAATTTTGAAACTTTGTTTATTTTTGGGCCAGTTTAATCATATAGATGGGATTTTAAACGATGAAGGTTTGGTCTTTATATTAGTACAACTAAATATGTGAAATGAATTCATCTACCTTTACTTTCCATTTTGTAGTTTAGAGGTTAAATTACTTTTCATTACCTTTCAGTCTCTTGTAAAAGAATTTGTTCGCGTGTAACCCGACAATATAGACTTTACTGCTACGATTAGTCTTCATTAATGACTCAGTAAATACCATTTCAAGCGTGAACTGGTCAATTTCTGCGTACATTTTGTTTTGAAAAATCTTATACGCACACGAAGGTCTCAATTTCGTCATCAAGATTAATGGAAAATATTATTCATTAGAGGATGTCTGGTCAAGTGCAGATCAGACGCCATGTCAAAAAATCAATCTACTGGATTTTTGTATACATATACTTTTTTTTTTTGTTTTTTTCCCCTCCGCCATTGTTAATTCGAACATTTACAATTGTTAGCTGAAATATCGTAGAATTTGGAGGAGAAAAAAAATTCAAACTGACCAACCAGCACGAACAAATTTCGCTAAAAATACAATTCAACCGTCCAGGTCGACTCCCTCTGTGAAATATTATGGATTACGTTTAATCGAAGTCTGCATAATTTACACGCGCACTCATAAATCTAATTTCGTTTATCGTCTAATAAAAGAAAGGAAGAATGAGAAAATTAAAAAACAAACAAAACAGCGCAACAAGCTACGCTACGAAAAGTAGGGTTTCTTTTCAAAACTAACCGAAAAATCGTAAGTAAAAAGGCAATAAAAAAGTTTGTATAAAAATTACTTTTTAAATGAATTGACAAGGAAATTCGTAATTAATTGTATTGTCAAGTTATAAATTAGACACCAGAAAATTTGAGTGAGATGGAATAGACGCAGGTTAATTGGTGGCTGCTTCTTCCACTCAGCTTTTTTGATTCAACTAAATTTATCTTCTATTCTTAACAATAGTTTAAGATTTGCTCAAATCACCCCTGAACATGAACCATAGGATTGACTGCAAACCAAATTTGGCAGAATATAGTAATAAAATATATTCAAAATCTACCAAATTTCGCGTATTTTACAGTCATTAACTGCCAAAGATGCAACATAATCGGATACATAGGACGTATCATACGTCCGATCCGCACTAAAAACAACAGACCTCATCTTTGTCCTGATCCGTATATGTATATGTACCAAATGTAATAATCGGACAAAAATTGCGAATTGTACTGTGTTTCATAGAAATGTGTATATTTATATACATTTTGGTAGCCTTTGTGGCATTCAAATCGGTTGATTACTTGCTGTTGATGCAACAAAGTATCAAAACGAAATTCGTTTTTCAAGGACTAGGTGTCATAAGAGGGGAAAATACCAATTTTTGCACGGGTGCCACTTGAAAAATGAATATGGGTTCTCATACATAGCAGATTGTATTCATCAGCAGACAGCACAGGTTGTTACACACCGTATATTATACATATAAATTATAAAGAATGTACCTAACGTAGTGGATCCATTAAACGGCAGTGCTAAAATCAGCCCCAGTAATCGTCACATCAACTTACACAAGTAATATTTAAGGTTCATTTGCTACCAGCACCACCAGTATCATCAAAAATAAAATTTACAACCATCTCTATCCGATCACCAAATACCTACTCTCTAGGAAATAGAGAAGTCCAATCTAAAAACACCTTTTATCTATGGTTTAAACTGATGTATAATTTTGTCTTATTTATTTAGTCTCGTTTGTTGAATGTTTAAAGGTACTAGGACAGGAATTAAGAATATACGAGCACAAGGTAAGTAACATTTTGGAGAGAATTTCTATTTCTATTTGATTGAATACACTTTTATTTATTTATTTAATACTTTATTAGGATTTCCAGAAGCATGTATTTTTAATTATCACTAAAAATAATAGTTGCCGATTATTGATGAATGATCTGTGATAATTAACTTATCAATTACTCTGTATTAAATGTTGAAAATTTCAAATATTTTATAATTAAAAGATATATTTTATCAGGATAAAATGCAGTACCAGTCATCAATCATTTACTGATAGTAGGATAAATAAAATACAACTTTACAGTTGTTAGAATATATGATGATTACTGGTATGCCGATTACTGGAACAACTGATGTAATACATTCCTTAGGGATTTTTCATTTTAGAATGGCTCCGAAGTTTACCTACACAAAAGTGCAGATGAGCAGTGCCAAGAATGATGCAAAGTCGATAATATAACAAATCAGCAAAAAAAAAAATGTACCAAGAACTACTTTATCTGAAAAACTGAATAATAAAACACCAGTATTGTGTAAAATGGGACCAGAGATTGGTAGCAAACATCGAACTTTGCTTCTTATCAGATGACCAAATAAGAAATGACGTAATTCAATGACACAACTACATATGTACATGCATGTATGTATGTCTGTGTATGTATGCCAATTTCCCTATATAAGCTCACAAATCTGGCAACAAAATTGCCAGTGTTTGCTCAGAATTTGGCTCTCTCATACATTCGTGTATGATGTGGCAGAACACACAAAGCTATTGATTGCCTTCTTGAGTGAATACTTCTTCATGACAAGGTATTCCACACTGGTGACCTCAATGTGATTTTTTTGCTACATCGTGGGTGTCTAGAGGCATGTTACACTTTTACAAAAATTTGGTGCAGTACCCAGGTGAGTTACTCGCTTGTCATACAAATAATTTTAATGACCTAAACACCCTCGGCTGTCAAAGTAGAGGTCTAACTTAAAAGTAGGAAGTCTATACCGCTCTTTCCAAATAAATTTGCAAGAAGGAAATAGGAAGTAGATATGGAGAAATCAAGTTAGCCTTGTCACCTTTGACTAGAGACTTAGAAGTTTCTGTAGTTTTAGATCAGCAAAAAAGAATTAGAAGACCAGAAGTTTTACGACAATTTAGCAGTTTATACTTTGCAGAGTGGTCGCACATTGAGCCAAGACTATGACCTTCCCACACCAGACCCACAAATATAGGAGTCTGCATTCATTCTTGAAGAAAATTTTGATTTTTTCAAATTACAACAGAAGTTTAGTGACCTAACAAAAATGTCACTACCAAACCAAATGTCATCAGTATTGTCAAATGCTGGAGGAAGTGGTCAACCATAGTTGATCCCTAAAGTATTGGCTCAGTTACTGCAACTTCTACAAACAAAGCCGATGTTGAACCCTGCTTTTCTTAAACGGAGGATAGAGATTCCAGAATTCTTACCAAACAAAGTTGATCTCTAGCTTACTCTCCTCGAAGGTAAATTCAAAAACTAAAATTTATGAAATGAACAAAAATACTTACACATTTGTGGAGATATGCCAGCTGAAATAATATGTCACATTCCAAATATCATGGAATGCTCTTTGACTGAAGTAGCCAAATATTTGTGGTTCTGCAGAAAAATTAAAAATGTATTTAGGAAAACTAAAACCAAATCATTGATAACATTATAGGTGGTAAGAAGATGGGAGATGATAAACCATACATCTTCATGGCCAAAATGTGGGAAAAAGCTGACAATATAGTAGCCTCTTCAGTAATTGGAAACCAGTTTTGCAAACAATTACCACAAAATATTGTGCAGTGTCTGGCTACTGAAGATTCCACAATAATTAATACTTCTATGGACCTAGACCATCATGCCAAGAGTGCAGATAGTGCACTAGAACACTCAAGAACAAAAAACTTGATCCGAGCACTATCTATAGAGAATGGTGAAACAGCTCAACTTAGAGCCAAAATTGCTAAGTTGACCAACAAAATAAAAAGAAAAACAACTCAGAAAATAATGGTAGACAATTACATATGTATGTATGTATATATATACGTGTGTGTGTGTGTGTTTGTATGCGTGTGCCAATTTCCCTATATAAGCTCATGAATCTGGCTATAAAATTGCCAGTATTTGCCTAGGATTTGGCTCTCCCATACATTTGTGTATGATGTGGCAGAACATGGAAAGCTGTAAATAGCTTTCTTGTGTGAATACTTCTTCATGACACGGTATTCCACAGAATATATAGCCAATACGTTTTTAATGTGGTTGAAAAAAACTTATGCAAAATTTTCAATTATTTTGTTCTACAATGGCCATATTTTGCATATTAATTATTGTCTCTCAAAATTTTGCAAAGAAAATAGTATTATCAAAATTGTACTTTATCCAAATGCCACACATGTTATCTAACTCCTCGATGTTGGTATTATTAAGAGTTTTAAAACAGAATGATGAAAACTTATTTCAGAATTGAAGTTCAAAGATGAAGAGTTTAAAAAAGAAAATTTTTGTGGAAACCTAGAAAAATGTATTGATCAAGGTGTTACAGAAAATACAATTTTAAAGGCATTCAAGGCCACTGGAATTTTTCCTTTTAAACCAGATAATGTCAAGTATGATAAGCTTGTAATCTTTGATAAGGAGAAAGTAGTTACACCTACTAAATCTTCTTCTTCATCGCTAACAGATTCTGAAAAGCACCTTACGCCTGAAATATTGAATAAATTTAGAAATAATACAGAAATGGTTTTTGGAAGGGAGAAAATGAATACACAAAATTATTTAAATTCTAGAGAAGCCTAATACTGTCAAGTCCGTTAATAGAAACATCAAAGGTGAATGATACATAGTGCAATAACTTTTTGGTAACTCCACTGCCTGAAGAGTTGCTATCTTCATCTAACAATAATTTGGACTTACTAAAGAGCTGTTGGACAATGCTGAATTCATCTTTAATTACTCTATTATGGAAGCTGAATTTTCAGATCATAACGTACTTCAGACAATAATGATAAGGGTCTTGATGGAGAATCTGTTGCATTCCTTCTTAATACACTCCCTTCAAACCAGTCTAATCAGGATGCAGAACTACATAGTATATCTGAAGATGAGTTTTTGGTGCATGATCTAGCTAAACTAAATATCCCCTTAAATAACTCCCCAGAAATTTAAATATATGCTTCTGATAATGAAATTCCTCTTTCTCTTAATTCCCCAGTTTCTTCAAATCCCATTATTTCAGAGACTGAAGCACCAACACTGCCTTTGACTGATCTACAATCCCCTATTCCTTTTCCAATAAATGTTGTAGCTTCTACTCCTGCCAAAAAACACTCTTTCAGATGATGATTATAATAATTTGCCAGAATGGCATTTAGGTTATACTTTACAGGTTCCCTCTCGTTTTAAGAATAGCCTCTTTTAGCCAGAAGTTGATAATATTCAGTCAGCTTCTTAAAAAAAAATTATACCGTCTACTGCTACATCTGATAAGTGGATAAAGTATTTTGAGAAAAAAGAAAAAAAGAAGCGTGATAAAAAATTGCAGGTAGAGAAACTAACTTAAATGAAAATTGGACAAAGAAGAAAAGAAAAAAGAGAAGGTGATGTCAAAAAGTAAAGAATTAGTTTCACAGAAAAAAGCAAAAAAGAAGAGAACAGTGTTTAAAGAAGCTGACAAATTGAATGAATCGTCCTGGTTTTGTGAAATTTGTGAGTTAGAAGTAGAAGAATCCATGATACAATGCTCAGATTGTAAACACGGTACCATGAAAAATGTGTTAATGTCTCAAAAAAACAAAAATTCTTTATTTGATATAAACATGATCAATTTTTGATATTAACAATTATTTTTAAGCTTTAAGCTTGAATTTTGAAACAGTTATAAAATATAAATAAATTTGCAGGCTATTTTTGAATGTCGATTATTGAAGCCTGTAGCAACTATCATAAGAAACTGTACGCCGATAATAGGTGAAATCAGTATTTTTGATTAATTAAAAAAAATTGCATTTCTAAATCTTATGTCCTATGAAATTTGAGTCTATATGACATATTTCCATTACTTGATTGTTATACTATACATCTATGATGAAAAAAAGTATATTTCTAATCATTTTCAAAAATGTGACAACAGTGTATTGGCATGTTTTCAACCACAAGAACAAAATTTGAACGTTGTTATCAAAAGGATATGGAACCACCTGAATGCCATTTCGTTGAGTAAATGACTAAATATGTACGTATACGAATGCCATCAAACAGTGCCATAATAATCTCCAGGTCATGAAACGAAAAACGCACCCACCTCCACCCATGGGTCTTAATACCGACCAATTTTAATGTGTAGTCTTTTTTCGAAAACCTACTTGAAAATGAACTCGTTCAATTTCTCTCGGTGATTAGTTTTCACTCGAATTATTAACGCTGAATTTTCGCTGCTTGAAAAAAAGTGTCCTCGAAAATGGAAAATTCGTTTTTTTTTTTCTTCGAACATTCTTACACACACTAAAACACCGAAACGTTCACATACACACATTCCCAAATACCAACACAAAAACGCTTGGGTTTTCTAATAAAGTTAATCAATTTAACTTTAATTTGCATCTCTCCTCGAACAAATAGGGAGTGAATAATATCTGAAGTACACTTCGTCAGCTGGTTTGCATAAATGAACACTAATTAAAGAATGAAGAGAAGGAAAGAAAGGGAAAAAAATAAAGGGAAAGAAAGGAGAAGAACGAGTGAATGGGTGAAAAGGACCGAGGAAAAATGAGAGAAAAATTTTTTTTCGGCTTCACCAGGAAAAAAAAAAAAAAAAGATTTGTATTAGGAAGAAAGAGAAGAGAAGTCGAGTGAAATTCGGTAGGAAAATGAATTATAAAAGTTTGAGTAAGCGCGAGGGGGGAAGGAAGAGAAATAAGGACAAACAAAAAAGGAACAAATTTTTTTTCCACGAACATGTCTCGTTTGAATTCAAAACTCATTTGCGTAAAAAATAAAACCGCGAACACAACTGGGTAAATTTTCATTAAATTGTGCTAATTAGAAGCTATTTTGCACAGCGTATCACGTTTTTTGTACGTGAGCCAATATACATACAAGCCTGAAGGTGTTCGGCAGAGAAGATATGGTTGCACAGATGGAAATGGGTAAACTGCTACACAAAATTCTGAACGGTGGAAAGAAGTTCTGTACGCACTCGGATAGTCTCCCGCACGTTCGGAAGAACTAAGTTCAAAAACAAAGAAAGCATCGCGTTGTAGTATGCCACCTTAGGGTTACTCGTGGGTGAGCACACAAGCCGCAACAAGTCGATCCAGAAGACTACACGTCATATTTTACAGCCTGGCCATTGAACTCATGTGGGCCAGCGGGTCTGTAACACGTCTAACGAGGAAAACAAACACGGGTGTCCGTAATTTTCACGTCATTGTAGGGTGCGAATAGAACAGTTCAACGTTATATTATGCAACAAATTCTTGTGTGCTTCAGTTTTATTAAGGGGCCTGAAAGGTTAAAATGGCCATCCATCATAAAACTGATGAACTCCAAAAACAGGTCCCGCAAGGAGAAAATCATGATTGTTTCGGCTGGATTCGAGCTGACATACGCACTGTATAAGAAACAACATATGCAACATTTTCAACAAAACTTATATTTTTTTCGTCTAAAATATTGAAAGTCAGATCGATCCACCAACCATCACCAAAATTACCAACAATCTGGTTAGAAAATTCGAAATTCAATTAAATTGAAGGTTGACTGACGCAAAATTTCATTTATATCGCTTATAATGTTTTTACATAATACCCTCGTGGAGCAAGAAGACACCATTTTCGAATAAACACCAGGATTATCAAGCAAACCAAATATTTCGATTAGGTTCAAAGACCAAAACCGTTCACCGAATGAAATAACAAAACTACATCCGTGCATTTCGGTCTACTGAAAATTACCGAACCTGAAATTAAAGCTGCGGCCACTTTAAAAATTTTCAGAATGCATTGTTGCCAACTCGAAACAGCTACAACGCTGTGTAGCAAGGTAAAAATGATTTTTGTAAAATTAAAACGGTTATTGCCTCCCATTTCGTTAAATGGTGGCATTTTGGGTAAGTTGGATTGTTCATCTTGATTAAGAAATATTTTCGCTAATGGCCTCAATGCATGGTATGAGGTTAGATCACAAAAGTGGTTGTCATTAGTATTATTATTATTACTTTTTAATTAAAAAAACATTACTATGTATTGACTGTTGAAATATTTATACAATATCACGATGGGTTCGGAGTTTTTATAAAGGAACCATATAACACAAGTTTGTGAAAAATAGTTGACAAAAACTGAGGCTCACAAGCATTTAATCGACATAATGAAGCACATGCATCATCAGTGGGAGAAATTATCAGTCCATACATATAACATATTTCTCTCTCTCATACACATACACACACACGCACACACGCACACACACACACCACGCATATATATATATGTATATATATATAGATGGATTTTGGGCAGAGGGGGGATAAGGGTTAAGAAGTTTTATCTTATTGCGAAAAAAGCGAGAGAATAATTTTTTAAGATCTCTGGGAAGCCAGTGTGAAAGTACCCTACCCCTTCAAAATTATGGTAAAACGAGAGTCATTCTCTACAAAAATAATGTTTTTTTAATGTTTTCTGGCCAAATATTACCTAACCTCTACCCCTTAAATATGATTTTTCTTTTTTTATCAATTTTTTTGGAGGATAAATGTCTGTTCTGCGATTGCTGAGCCCCCCCAACAGCCCCAGCTAAATTCGCCTGTGAGCTCAAAGAATCAAAAGAGGACCTCAAAGAGGCTCGATTGGTACATATGGAGAGGCAGAATTTGATCATTGAGGAATTAATTACCATAAGTCACCAACTGGAAAACCATTGTTCAAGCAGTTCGACCTGCAAAAAATATCTGAAAATCTTTTTCGGATAAAAATATTGAAGAGTGCAATTAACTGCTGCCTAAGTAAGGACATCCGTGGGAAGAGACGGATTTTTTGACAAAAAAATGGAGTCAAAACGAACTGTGGCGACGCTTAAGATTATATACGGAAAAAGGTGTTCAAGAGAATTTAAATCGTCAAACAAAGAAGTAGGGCTCAAATGAGGTAAATATTACAAATGAAATACAACTTTGATGTTAAAGGAAGATTGCCGTCTCTATAATACTCTAAATAAAAATTTTAAATTACTCGCTAGTTTTTTTTGTTTTTTGTAATACTTAGACGACAATAATACCTGAAAAAATGCTGAGGTATAGTACATAAATATGCACCATCAATACCACACGAGTTCTAATGAGGAAGTGAGACAAGGACGAAAAGAAAAAGCAATAAAAAAGAATTAGAAATCATTCAGTTCCATTGAAGACAAAAAATAAGGCCATACAGGAAAAGCACTCAGCACAGAGAAATTGGAGGGAGTTAACAGCGAGGAGTGGGAGTGATGTAGGCACTTTTTCTTTTTTTTTTTCCAAACAAATATTTTAGCTAAAACCAGAATTCGTTCTTTCCACCGTTTTGTTTTCGTTTAATAATATTATTTGTAAAAACGACAACCACAATTTATCCACATTTTGGTAGTGTTATAAAAATAATAAAAAAAAAAAAGAATCGAGTGTAATTTTCTCCCGTTCTACCCTTTCTTTTTCTCATACAGATTATAAATAATAAATGTAAATAGAAAAAGCATAAAATTTTTTTAATGGCATAAAACTACGAAATGAAAAAAAAAAAAAAAAAAAATACTATACCATGCTAAAGAGAAAAAATATGGAATAAGTAGCAAGCAGGAAAAAAAAAAGAGTAAAAATAGTAACCGTCGCAAATCCTCGATCCTGTTTGTCCTTTTGTTCGGATTTTCATATGCATAAAATGCAAATATTCGGGGATAATAAAAACTTTTCCCTAAAGCAACTGTTGTAGATTTTTCAGTTTTTTACTTCTGTATTTTTCGTTATTCAGTGCTTCTCAATGGTGAAAGAATATCGTTTGACTTCTATTTTTGGAATTACATTAAGTGAATCGTTTGTATGGTTCCAACATGTCGAGCTTCTTCATTTGACTATTCATTTATGACGATATTATGTACTAATATCGAAGTTCGTATTTGCAAAAGCCAGAATACGAAAAACATTTCAATTTAAAACGGAGAATCTTCGTTAAAAGTTCGAAAATTGATATACATTACGTACTCGCAAACATGCATAGATAGTTACTTCGTTGTAGATCACTCATTAGAGAACCTGCCAGTACAGGGGGGTGAGGACTTCAGTTGCCAAATGTCAGAAAACCGAGCATTCCTATTTCTGATAAAAAATAAAAGTAAATTATCAAAACCATTTTAGCCAACGAGTTGTTCAGTGAAATAAGTTTTATTGCTCAAATCTTTTTGTAAAAATATGTAATAAGTTATATTTTTCTACTCGAGACCGACAAATACCGTGGTGTCATTAACTTCGCCACAGAAACGGGCATAAATATAGTATTCTCACAGCTCATAGAAAAATCAATGCTAGAACTGCGTCTGCTTCATGCTTCGAAGAAGCAATATGTTGCGAGTGTAATTCATTAATTTGAATCACGACAAATAAGATAATTTCTTTTTATATTATCTTTTATTAATATTTCACGTTAATTATTACAACACTTCGAAATTATACTTAATACTATTTCTTAAGACTAATGAAACCTAATGTTCACAACAACTAGTGTGAACCCTAACGTGTCTACTTGACTGTAGGTTTAGGAATGATCATGCCTCCAAAATGAGGACACGACATCACCTTCGTTTTCATTGTTTTCAATCAAATATGGCCGACCAAAAAGGTGGCGTGATACAGAACATCCACCAAATATGATGACACATTACAGTCAGCATATCTGGTGGCGTCTGATCGTGAGAAACAAGTTAGAATATAGACAGCTATTATTCTAAGAATTAAGAATAATAGTTGCCTATATTTTGTTCGACACGTTTCTGTAGACGAACAGATTCGTCTGCAGAAACGGGACGGAACACAATAACCAAAAAGTAAATTTTACATATAAAGCTCATTACATGCAAATTAAGGGCACTTGGTACAAATGTAAAATTATCAAAATTACAATGCTCATCAGTTGGCAGCGGAAATAATACTACCTAACCATATTTACAATTACAATTAGAGAAAAGAGTATCCATCCATGAGAAAATATATTAGTAAGTATTACTAAAAGCTGATGATCTTCTTCATGTCTACGTTTAAATTCATTACGTAATATTACGAATTACTGCCAGGCGGATATTAGACCTAAACATACGAATAAAACATTTTCATCTGCAAAAATTTTACGCATTTTTGGATTCATTCAGCTTTCACTTGAGATACGCCACCAGAGTTTATTGTAAAAGGAAACGTTTGATTTTAATCCATGCTGACAATTCATTCGTGTTTATTTTGAATGTAATGGTATTGTTGTTTGAATCCAAAAAAACCAAAAAAAATGACTGTTACTCGAAGTTTTTATTCCAGAACGGTTTACGAAATGTTGTAACCGAACTTAATGGATATTTAATGCACCATAACATAGCTGCTACGTATACTGATGACTTCTGAACACAGATTTCAGAAAATAGCGAATGACTGACTGGATGTCGAAGAAAAATGTTCTAATGAATGATATAGAATGAAGAAATAGTTACTTCAAAGTTGAATTACTGTTTTCAATTGAACTTTCCGAATTGAAAAACATCCAAATTGATGAAGTAGCCGCAAGTCATGCCATTGAATTATTTGTGTCCTATCTTATCACAGTCACATTAATCCCCTTTCAATTATTTAGAATTGGATTGGGAGAAAGAATATATAGCCAAGGGGAATAAAACATTTACCATTATAACAGTTTTAAAGATATTTAAAAAAAAAAAACAAGTTTTATGTACCTTAAATTTAGAATTATATAGGTTTTTTACCACCTTTTTTTTTCTTCCAATAAAATACAAAAGATAAAAGAGAAGTAATATGTCTATTGTAATTAGTTTATATCTTAAGCCTTCGTAAATATAACTAGTGCACTGTTGTGGAGAATACATAAAAATGGTGAATTACTAGAAAGATTTTTGAAATTCATTCCTACGGTAGGAAACAGCTGTGACACTGAATCGAAATGATATGTATTGTAGAATACCTTGTCGTGGGAAAGTATTTTCACCAGAAGGTAAATTCAACAGAATTTAAGCGTGTTCAGCCACTTCATATTTAACATATGGGTAAGCCAAAACCGAGGCAAACACTGGCAATTTTAGAGCCAGTTCGGACGGTTTTTATATTGGCTTATTTACACACACACAAAAACACGTACGAAATACGTACGTTAGTGAGAACGGCCCAGTTACATCATCCCCTATTATGATAAGAGATGGTTGGCTGGTTCGTGTACGGATTATGACATCATTCTATTGTTGAGATATGTCACAATTTGGTACTTGTACATTACCTGCATGTACTTGCAGGTAATTACGATCGAACGTAATTCGTGTGTGTTTTACGTCACAAGGACGAATATTTGCCAGCCTTTTGAGGCGGTGACTGTCATCAAGGGGTCCAAGCCCCTATCCCTCATACATGTGAGTCCCCACATGTATGTACACTTTCAGAATTTAATACTGACATTGCTGACTGACATGGGCAATCCTATGTTGGTGTATCAAACATGTCAGGATGTTATGGCGGTCTTCAAGCGTTATCAAGTCACAAAATTTGTTAGCAAAATTGGTACCTACCACGTTCTACTTGGTTTGTTCATCAGCTGCTGAATGCTGCGTTGAAGTTACTTTGTTCTTCATTGTATGTTTGCAAACAAAGTGTACATACACTCATTTCTATCGACAATACGAACTTCTGCAAACTGAATGCCAATAAATGGTGGGAATCTCAACCTAAATTGCCGAAATATATTTCATTTACATGCTGGCCTGCCAGACGGAATGTTGTTTGTTCGCTTTCAATCTCTTACAAGGTCAGTTCTGTTCAGTTATTAAGAAAATTACAAAAAATGTCAATAAAAATAAAAATGTAAAGGATAAGGTTGGTATTCGTAGTTGACACTTAGTGTTCACTAACCTAAGGGTCAATTTAAAACTTGCAGTTCTCATCTGTATTTCTCAGTGAAACTTTCGTTTTTTCATAACTTTAATTTAGTTTGTCACAAGAAATCCAAGTTTCTCATCGCATTCTCAGCTAAACAATTTTTCCCCAGTTTCACTGCAGTTTAAAAACAGTTCCTCAGGCAAGTGAACAATTAGTGTCAACTATGAATACCGGCCTAAGCCTTGAGGATTACTGAAGACCTTTGATAAATTGAAGTTTGGCATTCTTATATTATTCTGAAAAAAAATTTTAGCTGCATTTCACAGAGTAGATAAGTTTTTGTAAAGAATTGAGGTTGATTTGCAGGATGTTGTTGACCCATATGATGGTCTCATCAATTACGTAACTAGTCTGCGATATCGATAGGACCATTAGAAAAAATAAGGCCAAATGAAATCTAGTTGCCGGAAGTATAAAGGTGAGATATAAAACGGATAGCTTAATATGACGAAACCGAGCAGAATGAAACAATTTTCAAAGCTAAACAAACTTTCAGAATTAAAATGTTTTTGTCCGTTATGCCTACAAATAAATTAACAATAGAGTTGACGATCTGTCATGTGATCTATGTCGAAGATTTCCAATATGGATATTGTTGGACAAATATACATGGTCTATGCATATTTGTCATATGAAGGCTCCGGGTGAAAGATCATTTTTGGCGTTAAAAAGAGTGAAAAATTATTATCATAACTCATTGCGCGATCCTTGGTTGTTCGAATACTCATCATTCTTCATTAATTCACGACCCACTCGATTCTGCTAATTCTGAAAATGTAATTAAAAATTTTGCAACTGCAAAATTTTATAATGTGAACAAGTAAGTAATTGATTTTTGTACGTTTTGGAAAATTGTAACGTTTTTTTGTTGTCATATTGATAACAATTTGATAATCTATATAAATAATAATGAAATGCTATTCGTTGGGAAGCTCACCACTTGAGAACGGCTGGAGCAATTTGGCTATTTTTTTTCTACATGTTCCTAACAGTCCAAATATGGTTTTTATGGAAAGAAAAATTGGAAAAGTTGCCAAAAAAATTAGAAAATTCAAGAAAAAACTGAAAGCGATCAATTTGTGATTTATTTCAAAAATAATGATGGTAGAAAAAAATTTTCAGCGACGATCTCCCCGATTTTTTTTACGACAAATACATTTCTACAATCAGATTTCATCACAAACAAATTAATTATGAGATAACGACGAAGAAAATTCGTTAAAGAAAAAAACTGTGTGCTCTGCATATCACTTTATAGTATATAACATCCGTGTATGAGTTTGTGAGTGCGTATGCTCTCCAAATTTAGCACAATGTTTTACAGGACAGTGTGTGCTTGTGTGCGAACTCGCTGCTACATTGTCTGTTCTACCTCATCACCTTCTTTGTTGAAACGGTAACCTGCGTATGCGGCATTTATTAGGTTGCACTATCTATGGGTAATGCCACAAAGCATTTGTTGTATAAATAATTCTTCAAAACGCCGACAGATAACACACCTCTTGATTTCACCTGTCAGATCCTTTGCACACACAGACAAGTTGCACTGGTTCGTCCATTTTATTTTTTGATTAAGTTAATGAAAATTTAAATTTGCCCCAACTGCTTTGAACTTGAACAACTGAAAATTGCCAAAAAAAGTTGTTTCTTTGCATGCGATGTGTACTTTCTTATTAACTTTTACAGTCCTTGTCAGAGATTATTATTATTGTAATTATTTCGCGATTTAATACATTTAATCAAATCCCAATTTGGATTCGCGATAAATTCACTTAACTAAATTATAATTTTTTTCATGTAATCTCGATCGATAGCAACGAGATATTTGGTTGATTCTTTTATCATTTTTGAAATTTGGACAGAACAACGTTTGTCGGGTCAGCTAGTAATTGTAATATAATATCGTTTTCTTTGTAGTAAGTAGGTACCTTATGTCATTTTGTATATTTGTACGGATTTCAGCAAAACACCACTTTTTTTCTGGCTTGTGAAAGTGCCCAGAAGGGACTTTGCTCAGGGGGACCCTGTCGTACCTTGACCTGGTACTGAACTTGAATTGACGATTATCAAGAACTTTTTCAATTCTCGCATGAATTAAAATTTGCCCAAATTTGTAATGTTCTTGCTTAAAACCAAATCATTGGATTTACACTCATTTCCTATCAATATGAAAGCTTCGAAGCACAATATTTCAGCATATAAAAACCAATTAAATTATTACAAGGAACGTTAATTTGGTATTGGCTATGTAGAGACATTCTTAATGAGCCACATAGACCTGAAAAATTATGAATTGTTCTTACGTTGGTTTGTTTCATCAGTTGAAGGTCATGTCTTTTATGGATATTGCGCTACTTGGAGTCCGTCAAGTCCCAAGTGTTATGCCACTTACAACATCTCGAGAATGAAGCACGCTGATACGCCGCTATAGACTGGGGATAAAAATCTTGTTTCGCCACACTATTCAACCTTATACGTTTTGCTAGTTGCATACCCTAAATATTTAGGAAAAATACGATAAACTTTAAAAATGGTTAAAATTATAATTTAGGTATCGAGAAGACTAAAACACGGCACATTATGTAGTTTTGGTCGTTGAATTAAAATTTCCATTAAAAATTGTTCTCTGATAAAATGATTTATAGGTGGGTTACTTTGAGCCACTTTTTATTTGGACTTGGCGATACGTGGTTGAAAGACGCACAAAAAAAATCGATTTTTAAACATTCTTCACATGCTATTCACTGGAGACAACGTAGTCAATTTGTACATACCGAAGATCAGCTCGATCGGAAAACTACAAGATAATCCTAAGTAAATTTGTTTTATTTTTTATTTTGTAAGATTAACCCATTACCTTAGTAAATATGGTAGCTGATTTATCAGATGCCTCATTCTATTGTAATATTTTTGCAAAACAATACTTCAGTTTTCTAAAGAAAGAATTTAGCAACCAAGTTTTTGAAAAATTGGCATTCTAAGTTGTAATCATTATTAATAAATGATGTAGCTACATCGAAAAATTGAAATTTCCTTTCCCGGACATCCTATGCGCCTATGCCTTAAAGGAATAAATGATAATTTGAAATCTTGATGCTTTCGTAGAAAAATACTGGCCAAGTCTAACGGAATAGTTTCGAAATTTTATAACTGAATAATCGATCTGAAATTTTCATCTTATCATTTTCTCCAAAATTTTCATTAGATAGTAATTCTTTTTCACTTTTATAATCCGATTAAAGTAGGCACACAAACAACGTTACCTACCTACGCCCTAATTAAGGGCGTGGGTTATCATAAAAACAGCGAAAATCTATCCCATCAAAGTTAGATTAGTGCATCATTTCAAAAATGGAAAAATATTGAGAGACATTGAAATTCTCGTTATCGATGCTTGTCGCCTTCGAACTTTGTGAAAAGAGGAAAAAAAAAAAACTACAAAAAAAAAGAAAGAAACTCGTATACATGGAGTACACTATATATAGAAAAGGACATAACGATAGCCGGAGGGGTAGTTAGAGGACGACATAAGTATAGACGCTTTAGAAGGGACATGAAGAAAGCGGTAAGAGGAGAGCATGAGAGAAAGAGAAAAATAATATATAAAAAAAAAAGGAAAAAAGGACAAAAAAGAAAAGAAAAAAAAGGACTTTTCAAAACGGAGAAAACATAATATAGATTTCGGCATTTTTTGGTAACGTTTATCGTTGTGGGGGGGCACCAAACAGGGTTATTTTTATTTCTGTCATTTTTCATTTCGTTCTACACTTTTTATGTGGGAACGAAAGCGCTATTTTTGCAAATGTTATCCTCGTTCGACGATAATTTTGGCATTATTACTTTTTTTTTTCCCTTCTCTTTCTTATTTTTTTCGTCCTTTTTCCCCCGTTTTCTTCTCCTACTTCATTCACATCGTCCACAAATGCCATATCGCTACGGTAAATAGCTTCCCTTTACTTGGGTGTGTATTTTTGGGGGGTTCCTCGTATTTTTTTTTTCTTTCAACCTTTCTTCATTTCGTACAAGCTTCCGATTATATCTTATTTGGGCGAATATTGAAATAGGCGTAGCTACGTATCAAATTCATATTTTCGAGTATCTTTTCTAAACAGAAAAAAAGGTTAGAGAAAAACAATTTTTTACCATTACTTTTTTACAACTTTATTTTCTTTTAGTTTTTCTTTTAATTTTTTTTTTTTTTTTTTTTTTTTTTTTTTTTGCAACTCAAAGAGAAGAGGAGAGTACCTTACAAAGTAATTTTAACATTTTCATCGGTTTTGAATTCAAGAATTTTGTTTTACATTGCTTGGCAGAAATTCGATTGAATGAAAACGACATTTTGCGGCCTACGAACGTGAATATCGAAAATGGAAGTGTTATGAAGCGAATTGTAGAACTTTTTACTATGCAAGGAGTTTGTGGGAAAAATACCATTTACATGTCTGCCACGGTCAATGCACATACTTATAGTGACGTTACGAATTTCGTTCATCATTCTTTCATATCTGCTGAAAATTTTACCATAGAAAACGAAGAAATTGAAAAAACAATACCCAATTTTCAAACAGTTAGGTACCCAACAGCAGGTTGGGAAAAACTACGTACTTTTACAGCCACAAAGAGAGGTAGAAGAAGCCAGTCAAAACGTGAAATTATATACGTCATAAGGGTGCCAATACCATACGTGTGTTTTAAGTGTCATTCATGATACAAGATGCTGACACCTTAACGTCGATATTGGAATAGCGTTACATCAGAATTAGCTGAAAAGTAGGGGATTAAATCCGAAATTTTCCCGCCAATCATCTCCGATAGTTTTCTAATTTCTCGAAATAGTTCAAAATATCTGTATCTATTGTATGTTGGCGCTCCAAGAAGAGCCTACAGCCACTGTAATCCCTCTTGGATCCGTCACTGGACCCAACTGCCGAACTTCTGCGATAGTGACACTTGTATGTTGGCGATGGTGGAACACATAGGAGGCACATTTATATACACCTAATGGAATTCATAAAATTGGATGGTACATTTGTCATAGGTTTTGAAATTAAAACGTCTTAAATACATTGTTAGAATCTATAGTTATCATCTAGAATAATAGGTATATTCGATTAAAGTATTGAATATGTTTATGCTGTATCAATGGAAACTCATACTGAACGTTAAATCGATACTTACTTTAAGGGTAAATGAAGATACTGATTTTGCGAATACAGTATCGACAAATAGAGATAAGCAAATTAAAGACAAAAATGTTGTAAAACTCCGTTTCTTACATAGTTAATGAAATTAATAACATATTCGTGAAATTTTTTATTTTTCTCAGTATCCTGCAACAGGAGACGTGACTTTATTAATTGTGCTATTTGAGTGGCACACATCTACCACATTCTTCCACCATTTGAGACAGGTGACACTTCACACTCATTAATATACGAGCCCTGAGAGGCCAATTTGCGGTGCTTTGGCTTGTACCAGCCTTGGATTTTTACTGGCATATAAGTAAAACTGTAAAATTTGTTGTTTTGGTGGAAGCAATAAACATTTGTTTTTCATGTCTGTCTGTGGCTGTGTGAATAGTGGCACACGCGCATCGAATATAAAATAAAATATTGGCAAAATAATTTACGGGAATAATAATGTGAAATAATTTTTACGAACGAATTAAATTTGGCCCACTTGTATGTTCATTATAGTAATAATGTCATTTTCATGGAACCTCTGCAAATGATGCATGTTATAGTTGAAACACAAAAATACCATTACATTTACATTCATTTCCAGTTTATAATCCATGTGTGCCTTAATTCATCTGTTGTAGTCTAATTGACACTTGAAATAGGTCAAGTTGACCAAATTGGATCGATAACAGGTATTATTTCAACCGGACTAATGTCGCACTTTTAGCATCCACTTAACTGATAAAAGTGTCGAATTCAACAATTTCTCCTCAGCACATTAGCGCCAATTACCATAGGTTAATTTGAATTAATTTATTGAAGTGTTTACCTACGTACTTGAATTACAGTGATAAACTTCAATATAACAGTTTAATAGAAAATGTCATAAGATTCAAACTGAGATCCCTCTTAACCCTTTAGCCTCAATACATAATGAAGAAAAATAAAAAAACGGAAGTGCCCTCTTGTAGGGAGAAGGGCTCAACCCTTGTTGTTAGACGCCCATTAATTTCTATGAAAACCTACGAAACCCCGGGCCATAATGTCAATAAAAAAAAATCCATACTCACATTAAAAAGAAAAAACTCTAGCGCAGCAAGCCTTGCTAGAATAAGTAGGTTTTTGAGAGAAAGAATTACGAATTTTGATGGTGTTGTTCGTAATCTCTCTCTCTTCATTCTTCGTCAATTACAAACCAAGCCTATGTTAGCGCTCCTACATTAATAATATATAACTAACTGTGATGATGTGGAACTTTTTCTACATCTACATTATTATTATTATCATTTTATGGTATTATAAAGTTCTGAGAGAATTGTACAAAAAAATAATTTGACTGTGTGTCACGAAGCTCTGAAAATTTACTACGAGCCCGACCCCATCGTTTTAAAGCTCTTTATAAAGCTGCAAAAGTATTGAACCATCCTCGAACCAAATACAGTCAGTACGGATGCGATGTCAACGGCAATAAGAGAAACACAGATAGGCACGCAATCTGTTGCTAAAGGAAATTAAATACGAAAACGTGACCGGAAATGAAAATGACGATAAACCCTTTTTTTTTCGTCGTCTTCTGCTTCTTATGCACCCTCTGCCTATCCAACAACACGAAAAAACCTTGTCGTAAATAGGCTAAACTATGAAGCAAAGCTGAGGGATCTAATTTCCTCCCCCCACCAACGTCCACGCCAGTTTTCCTTCATTGAAAACTTATTTCCAAACGATATTCGAATACCTGACTTAAATTTCCTGTACAACTTTCGCAAACCCTTTTTACAAATCAAATTACGAACACGATTAATGTGAAATTATCGACTTCCTCGAATGGGACAGCAACTCATGTATCGTACTTCTGGTATAGAGAAACGAGAGTCCAGAGGAGAGAGAAGAAGTTAAACTTGAAAAGAATCATTTCGAAAGGGTAGTTCTCCCAGGGGGATCCAAGTCCAACAGAAAGAATTACACATTAATCATGACATTTTATTTATGTAGAAGAAAATATTTTGACTATAAGAATAAGTAATGCCTCGGTATATGCGCCAATTGGCTGCTTAACAAAGAAAAAAAAACTAACGCAGCATCAGCTCCGTTAGAAGAATTAGGTTTCAAAAAAGTAGAAAATTAGTAACTAAAAAGTTATTAATCGGTAATAATTGACGATTGTATTAAATTTTGCAACGGTTGACCTAAAATTACGCAGTTAAAAACAGTTACCTCTTTCAAAATTGAAACAAAAATAGATTTTTCGGAAGTATTTTCCGGCCAATCAGCACCAGAATTGGTAGCAAGTTGCAATAAATTATGGTTAGTGTAACGGCCAAAAGAGGTGGTAAAGTACCTAGTTAGAACCACTTTCAGTGTTACACCATACACGAAATATCACGTACTTAAAAGCAGTAATACTTCTAGAATAAGTTCAAGTTTATCATCCACAAACTATAGTGGACCTTAACATATGGTAGAGACTCAATAATATTTTAAAACACACGAGTGAGTTTACACATTTAATAAAATAATAATTTGTACATCACAGTACATACACATACGTTAATATTTATATATATACAATCACAATTCAACAAGCAAGACTATCTGTTCACTAGAGACTTCTACTAGAGAAGTATTAGGTACTTAGAAGTAGCTGTCGAGGAACTGTCTCTTATTCCACTGAATCGAGGGATTATATACTCATTCGGGGTATGAAAACGTACGTGTCGGATAGGTAAAGTGAGGTAGGGTGTTGTTATTATAGGGTTGTGCTGACTCGTCGAGTACTCGAGGGACAGGCACAAGTAGGTCATGAATATACAGAAAGTATATCTATATTCATAAAATCAAATACGGGTAATTTAGTGGTTGTTTATAAAGAGTTATAGGATGATTATTGTTGATAAATATCTACGTTTTTGGTATTCGAGAATGTGTGGACGAATATGTTCGTCATTTCTAAAAATAGACGAAAATATACGTTACAGTTAGTACTTTTTGCAAATTTCGCAGTTATTGGCTCAAAATCAAGCATTTTATATCCAAAATAGTATCAAAAATAGCAGCATCAGTAAGTACTGTCCAACCGATCGATGCCAAAATTAGTAATGTGTTAGAATAAGTCATAATAAATATTTGCTCCGAATTTCGTCGCTATTGTAAGAATTCTATAGTCAGAATAAAAACAAAAATAGCGGTACCGGAAGTACTTTCCGGCCAATCCACACCAGAATCAATAGGTCAAGTTTTTGGCTTAGTAGTACTAATCTTCGTTCCAAATTTCGTGACCATCGGACAAAAATTTTGACCTGTACCTTGGAAACAAGAAATTGGTTTTTATATAATATATATATATATATATATATATATATACTATATGAATGTACATATATATTATACATATGTAGGTAAATTCACAGGTAATGTGGACGACTTTTTATTTAACAACAGGCAATGCGAATTTTTGCAGTATGTCGGACTTTTTGAACCACACATTAGCACCCCTTTTTTTTCTCAGGAAAAAATGAAGATAATATTTTGCCCTTAGAGATTTTGTGGCATCTGAATTACCCGTAGCCTTCCCTTCACGTCACCATCGACTGTATACTAGTATACGATAGGAAACGGCTCACGAACTCTAAGTTTATAATATCGATAAGATAAACAAGAAATACGCCGATTCCCCATCGGGAATAAAATTCCCGAAATATAATAAACATAAAGACACGTCGACCGATGAGTATTTAACGATATGGTGACGTGTAATAATAAGATATCGATCATCGGTGAACTATTTCTAATCTCTTTGACTGTTCACGTTTTAGGTTAATAGGTGAACAGTCAGTCTCGTTTTAGACGTGATCGTTTTTAGTCCGCCGTGAATACGAAATATTATTCACGGCAAATACAGCTCTTTATACGGCAGCAAGCCACCTTTTTATTGTTTTCACCGATATTTTCGAATGTGAATACCAGTAGTAGAAATTAAATAACTCGCGATATTATTCTTTCAAACTTAAAACGAATAATCGATCGAGATTTGATGGTTCACCGAACTTCGAGAACCATGTGGCGATGTGAAGAATAACCTGCACGACCTGATTGTAGTTACCATAACTGTAAGTAATATTTTCAATTGTAATAAAGTATACACTGTGATAATGGGTCGGCCAACTTATTTAATTCCACATACGTAAATTCGCCCGATATACTTCGTAGGCCTTGGGAGCTATCGCTGGTAGGCTGGTGGCCTAACTGTTTGAGCTGGTTTGTGGTTTCGACTCTACGATTGATCGAGACTTATTGATATACTTCGAATCGTGATATCATTCCCCATACTCGGGATGTACGTTCGTTTTCGGACGTCACAATTTATAGTCTTAGAGCGCCAACTATGTAAAATCGAATAATTAAAACCTTTCAAGTTGATACTCCCCTTCACCCCCCCAAGATGTTTTAAATCATATTCCACAGCTGTTTTCCTGATTTTCTCGTTTAAGATTCAATTCTACGGAAAATTTTATTCATGATTAAAAATGTTTTCATCAAATTTTCAAAAAATTAGATATTCGTCACAGTTAAGGAGTTGGAAGATGTCAAACATTTTACTGCACAAATTTTTGTTTTTAGGGGGCTATAAAAGGGAGTAGCATCAACTTGAAGGGTGGAGACGTTTATGCATCATGATGTCCACTATCCAACACAGACTCTGTATAATACTTTTTCAAAATTTTCAGAAAAAAAAAATGTTATTTGAAGTCAATAATTAAATATGAAAGGGTAAAAAGGAACAGTATAATACAGATACTCCCTTTCTGACACAGCTGAATGAATATGTGCAATAACAAAAAAAAAGTTCGCCACTTAAAGCTGTTATTTTTTATAAGATATAAGTTATTTATGAATTTGAATTTTTGGCGCCAAAATTTCCCTTGACTTATGAAATGAAAAAAATACCTACCTCCATCGTAGGTCGTTCAATGAAACCAAGATTAATATGCAGACTTTCATAGAAAAACTAAATAAAAAACTGTTCGGTTTATGTCAATAAGACAATGAGTCGGTCGTCAATTGCAGCCGCCATTTTCCATTTCAAAATTGATATCTACGTTCTCTTTCACATAGGCTGTGTCTCACAGAGTAATGGGAAATGGCTGAAAATAGAAAATTGTTGGTTTTTTTGTTTCTCTCACACGAACGTGACACTGTTTAAACCACAACGTTGATGACCTGTTAAGTAATACGTGTGACGACACGTCGATGAAGTATAAATTATTATACACTAGAGTTCGATTGTCAGCAGGGGTTCAACAATGCAAAACCCTTGCAGGGTTATCGCGGCCTTTAAGAAGTTCAAAAACTAGTCAGGAACATATAACGTAATAAATTTTTAATTATGAGATTTATTTTTTGTTTCAATATCTACTTCAATCACAGCTTGAGTTCTTGATGATAATTAGTTTTACGGTTAAGAACTCAACTTTAACTTCTGTCAAAATAAAAAAGATATATTCATTAGTCGTCTTTAGTCTCATAAAATTTGGATAGGTACTTGCTCGTCCAAGGGGAAGAAGGAAATGAAATTCTTAGATTGAAAAAAAAAAAAAACACAATGAGTGAACCATAGTACACGCAGCAGAAGTGAAACGTCTTCATTTTCAATTTTTCAAAATCCACGTCAATAAACGCCTCTCCTCCCACCATAATTAGAGCGCATGATAGAATTACGTCTTCAACGAAATAAAAAACTTATAGCACAAAATTACTTTGCTAGAATACTCAGTTCGCAAATTCAATCAAAATTCAAATTTTAACTAGGTAAAGAACCAACTTTCAAAAATATCACCAGAACATTTCTTCAGTCAAACTTCACAAGTTAATCATAGAAAAATGATTGATGGGGTGCGAACCGAAAAGGCAGCGCATAAAGATTTTTTCATGTGTAAAAAACTGATTTCACTTTTATTGGAAAATCCTAAATTGGAAAGAATATTACCCATACTCATATGTTTGTGCACATTGTACACAAAAATCCAAGGGCGAGGAATTATTAATGTACAAGCGATACAAATAAATTTTTCTTCATTTTGTTGATTTACTCGCGGGTATTCGAAACAAGAAAAAATACTGTTTAAGCTAATAATAGGTTTCTTGAAAGCTTCGAGCCAGCTCTCGGACGTCATCATTAATCTACCAGACAAAGATACAACTGTGGAAAATAAAATATTGATCATGATTAGACCATAATCGTACATTACAAATGAAAGAATTCTTTGAATTCAAAATTTATGGATTTCAATTTCACTTTTAAAAAAATAAATAAATAGGTTTTTTTTAAAACTCACAACAAACAGATTTCTAGATTAAATAAAACGGTGCAGGTTTCTTTTTCAATTAATTTTTTTTTTTTTTGTGGAATTCTCTTGCACGAGATAATTAGAACGAAAAACAATAAACTCATACTAGTACAGGTGATTTTAATTTTCCGATCGTTATTCCCTGATATTTTTCCAACGATGACTACATGAAAAGTACCATCTTCATTGTTGATAGAATCATCATTCATTCTAATCGCAGACAAAGAGATCATTGTATAGGCAAAAGTGCGATGAACGTTGAATTGTATTGACTGGTGGAACAGCTATTTACCTCCGAGTTTCTGGTACCTATATAAGAAGCCAACAAAGATTGCTGGCGTTTCATTCGGGTGTTCTTCGTGTTCGGTGTTTTGTTGTGGTGGTGTTGTTGGTTGGTTTGGTTTTTTTTTTTTTTCTTTCTTGGATCTTTCTCCAAAGATGCTCGCACAAGTAAGCCAATTTTTATCAACTTTCAAGCCGAAATTGAAAAAAAAAAAAAGAAGTTTTTTTAATTTGAGCTGTATCTAAGCAATTATACATACTTAAATGTATGTATGTTTGTCCGCGTATTTCTGGAGAACTACTGGACCGATTTTGATGAACTTGTTTTTAAATAATAGAGGATAATCTCATTGATATCCCATATTATTTTTTTCAGAATCGATGTGATTGGTTTTTATTTATATTAAAAAAAAAGTTTGTTTCAAAGGAAAATCGCCTACAAAGCCAACCTACCGGGAAACAAGAAATTACTAAAAACAATTTTTTTCATCAATCAGAAAGAAATAACTTCAAAAAGACAAAAATAAAAATTCGCAAAAAAGAGAAAAATAACGCATATAAAATTTCTCCAACAAATTTTAGGGATTGGAATTATTGGGATTCATAAATAATTAAAAACTTTTGTCATGCTGTTATTTTATTTGCTAAGCTATTACTTATTAACCAGCGGTATTCAAGTCTTCCAGTAAATTATAACTTGACAATACAATTTATTATACCGATAGGTAATTATTTCCTTGACACTTTTCAATTCTCAATTTTTTTTATTGTGGTTTTCCTTCTGATTTTTCGGTTGGAAAAGAGGTACGTATTGCGCTAGGGTTTTTATGTTTTGCGTTAATTTTTTTAAATATTATATATTAATTGGATTCGAATATTATGGAAGCTTTAAGCGGTAAAAAGAAATGATATGAAGTCCATATCATTCTTCAGAAAACGATACTCAAGTATGAAATTTTACCAAATATTTGAGGAATTTAATTTAAAAACCGTGCAAAATAATAAAATTTTGATCCCAGACATCAAATCAGAGCTTAAAAAATACATCAGAATGATTGAGAAAAAAAAATTTTTTATCGGATATAATAAAGCAATTACAGAAATTTCAATAATTTCAACCAATCCGATTATCTTGAGGACAAAATCATGGCAAACTTTTTGATGAAAATAATACATACATACAATGAAAATTTTGTTGTTTAAATTGTGCTTCAAATTTATTGCGATTGAAAAAAATTTTTTCTTTTTAGTAATGGTGCGGAAGTTTCCATATTTTTAAATTTTTCATTAAGTTTAGATACAATGAAAATTAAGTACTGGTTTTTCCATTCTCAGTTAAGAGCTCGATTAGTTTAACTGGCAGATCGCGTTATGAGTTAAATAGGATTTCAGCACTAGCTGACTGTAAAATTTCTCAACTGGTATTGAAAAACCGGCCCTAAATCAATTATAGTGAAAGCAATTCAGAAAATAAGAATATTTTATGTAAAAAAAAAAAGCCCATGAAACGTGCTTATTTTCGCAAAAAATTTTGAATACGGAGAGTCAGCAATCTCTCCCTTAAGTTTCACGACAATCCAACACATTATGGGGATTGGAGGAAATTTACCCATTCTGAGCCAAGAACCACGAAACATCTTCAAACTAGTGGATGGATTATTTGGATTGTTTGCTGTTTTCAGTAATTAAAATATTATTTTTGAAGTCTCATTCGTTGATTCTTCCATTTTCATCCAAAAATTCGTTTGAACACTTTTTTTAAATTTTCAGAATTTAATTTTGGTCATTTCTCGGTATTTTTGGCAACTTATATTCCAAATTAAACCAAAAATGCACATTACATACAGATAAAATGTTACTAATTACTCTGAAATCGTTATTTAAATTTCGCTTTACTATACCCTATTCAACAACAATTCATATGTTCTGATTTTTTGATACGACAAGGTTGAATTTATTCTCTTCATCGACTTCCAATTCAAAATTCATAGTTTCATTATTTGAAATTAATAAGTATGTAAATATGAAATAAACACAACGTATAACTCCACATTTTTTGCTTCTCAATGCTAAAAAAAAAAAAAAAAAAAAAAAAAAGTTTAATAATAAAATTTCAATATGAAAACGGTAAGTGAACTGAATAACTGAATTACAGTCAGAAAATAACAAAAATGTCGTCAAGATCCTAGTCTTTTCACATACAAAAATAATTTAAGTCGATTCATTATAGGTGCCTACTCCATTGTTATTATAAATATTATTAGATGCTTCGCATACGAGCGCACAGCTACGTTATGGAGAAAGTAGTATACAAATTAATCCAGACTCCAGATTATTAATTTTGACAATGACGTAAATCAACGAATAAGTACCACTGGCATTCCAACATTTATACATGTTTTTTGACAATTATTGTAGAGTCTAATTCTGTTGCTTACCATTTCGATGACAATTTCGGCTCCAGCTCCGCATCCGGAACCAAATCCAGCGCCAGCAGCCGATCCAGCCGCTAAACCTGGCCTAACACCGCTCGTCTACACCCCTCCATTAGCCGTCAGTTATAATGCATTTTCCAGCGTTCAAACTCATCCATCGACATCCGTAATCCTTAAGAGTGGTCCAGCTGCGGTAGTACCTGCCGTGCAGACATTACCTTATTACACTGTACAACAAGCTGCTCCGGCTATAGGTACGTTTAAATTATTTCACAGTTTCAATTAGCCATTATTCTCCTCCGTTTCCAGAAGGAGAAAAAAAATGTTTTGGTAAATTGTGATTATTTTTCCAGGATACGCGCTAAATTACCCATACGTTGTATTATAGAAAAATGCGAAAGCATCAAGTTGACACATTAACACGAAGAATCTTCCAATTTAAGAAATTTTTTTCAGTTAAAGAAGCGAATGAAAAATAAGAAATAATTATTGTAATAATCACGTTTAAAGTGTACCTTCCTTCTATTTATATTAGTTAAAAATAAATTTAACGAATACAATATTTATTTAACACAAAACTGAAAGAAAATTGGAAAAGTTCCACTCGCACCCACACCCACCTCCAAAAAAAACCCGTTAAAATGCATTCTAACATACATAAAAAAGAAAAAGGAGAAAAACTGAACCAATGTTTGAATGATAGAGGCCGATCCCAGGTGGTCTTATTTTATTATTATTTATTTCATAATAAATGAGGAAGCAGGCTGCTGCACAATTTTAGGATTTTAAAATTTCATAATGGCTTCTGACTTCACAATTTTGAGGTTTTCTCGTGAATTAAAAACCTGTTTTTCTGACATAGCCCATGCTAAAATTTTTAATTATTTTTGAAGAGGCACTGATTACGAGTTGAACTACTCGTATTTAATCATGTATAGGAAAATACTCTGTTGAATCATTTAGTAATTAGCATGTTTTTTGGATAATCCTCTTTCAAAATTTCCACTTATATAGCCTTGTATTGCTTAAGTAGACAATAATATCATCAGTTTTGATATTTTCGAGTTTCTTTCGACTTTAAAGGAAAAACAATTTAATTATATAAGTCCCTGCTCGAAATTCTTAAAATATGGGCATAGGTGCAAAACATAATTTGTATTCTAGAAGATGAGCAAATTAAATTATACATTTCCGCATCACCGCACTGTTGAAAACCTATTAGGGGAAATACGGTGATTAGCAAAACTTAACAAAGGCCTTAGTTTTCAATATTACAGATAAACCCACTATCCTTTAACTCGAATGATTTTAAATAGCATATTTTCACTCCCGAAACTTACTAAGAAAAACGTAGATATGAGGAATTTGCTTCGATTTTTTTTTTTTTTTTTTTTTTGGGTGGTGGGAAATTCTGGGGGATAGGCTATTTCCTTTTGGGGAAGCTCTGCCCACCTCGGAACCCTCTAGCTTTGCGGATGATCGTGCGTTACACCTTATTCCGTTATTGTCGTTATATGTCAGACTACAATCCTGATGAGCAACTTTGTCATGCAGAAAGTGCAAAAGCTAAACCAAAACCAATAGGTACTATAAATACAACAGTAAAATCGAGACCAATACAGATAACGCAAAACTATAACCAAGAAGGGTCATGGTTTTGCTTTTATCATTCATATGATGACAAAGATTTAATCTGTCATTGTGATATTACAATATTACAGCGGCGGATCCAGAGCGTCATTTTTTTTTAGGGAGAATAATGACCAAAAATTTTATTAAATTGAGCTTTTTCTTCTTTTTTTTTTGCCCGTCAACAAATTTTTGACGGATTTTATGTAAATTCTGCGGCCATATTTTCATTTTCTCCTGTAAATTTCCTTTTTTTCTCTTTTTTTTTGGCGTTTGGAAGGAAATTTTCCCATTTCCCCTCGATTTCCGCCACGCTTATATTATATTCATTTTCAATGACAAAAAATCACCGACAAAGGCATTAATTGTTAATGGGAGACTACGATGGTCTTACAACATATTCTTTCATCATTGCATTTCGCTACCATAGTTCAGAAACGCACTGATATGAAATCGAAAAAAATTAAATAAAAATAAAAACGTTGCATACTTTTCTTCGGACTTCGGACAACTCGGATCTGAGGTAGCGATTAGTACGTTCGACTCATAAAAAAAAAAAAAAAATTGTATCTCATCCGAACATACTTTTGCTTCTGTTATTTTCTTCACCCATTCATTTGCTTTAGGTTGGCGTGCACGGTGCACCGCACTGTAGTACACGTTTTATTTATATTTTAGCTTTGAAAGTTTTTGGGTTACGCACACAAACGCTAAAGTATCTACCAACAGTGAATGGGAGGAAAAAGTGTGGGAAAAGAAAAAGGAAAAAGCTTTTATATAGAATTTATCTTCAAAGTTTTCCACAATTTACGGTTTTCCCATAATGAAATGAGTATTTTCATCGTTACGAGTGGAATATAAAACGGTAAGCGAATTGGAGAGAAAAAAGAGATGAAAAGAGGAAAGAAGAGGGGATTTAAAAGAGTAATTCATCTACCGAAGACAAATGAAGTAACGTCTTTCATTGCGATGTTAGAACTGCAAAGAAGAATTTTCATTTTTTATTGAGCGCTTATTTTCAAGTCTCATTCGACCACCTTGAAAAAGCACGAAAAACGAATTAAAGTCCAACTTTGAAAAGTTGGTTTTATGACGACACAATAGGATATTCTAACGCCGTAAACGAACACGCTTATGCTGGCCGTTATAACGTCGTATAAATAAGCTGAAAAATGTCCTCAAAACAAAGTACAGAAAAAGAAAATAGAGGCTTAGCGAGAAGGACCAGGGTCGTTTCCGGTAACACATAATTCGAAGAAGACAAAATTCTCAAGACCCTTATGATTTGATCTGATACTTTGGCTGGAAAATGGAAATTACATACCCGCTAAAATGAACGCTAGAAAATTGACTGGAGCAAGAAAAGCATTCGTGTATATGTATATATACGATCGCCCCCGAAACAATCTCGTTAGGCTATACGTGTCTCACAGAAAAAAGACAGCCGTCGAAAAACTCCCAACGTCTCACGAAAAAAGAAAATTGAACGGATGCCAAAAATAATTTTTTACTTGTCAACGAATCTACCGATATGCCTAACTTTCTTTTCTCATTTCGACTGGTTGAAAATTTTGGAAGATTCTCAAAAATTGAAAATCATTTCTCGTCAAAAAAATTAAAAATCAATTTCAATATTTCTCGTTCTCCAGTGGAGTGCATCGCCTACTTCCAAGTTATTTCTCGTTAAATATTATAATGTCATTATAATTTCCCACATAGTCCGCAAAAATGTCGATAGTAACGGCGCTAGTAATGGCGTCGGAAATGTGCGGGTAATTTTGCAAAAATTCTGCATAAATCGCCATTCGGTCAACAACCTGGGAACTTAGCTAAGGCAACAAAAGAACCCTATATGGAACTGGCCCAATGGTCGGAACACACAAAAAGTCGTAAATAATTTCGTCAACTGCTAATTTTCACCAAAATTCGCACTTCAAAGAATGCCGCCGCAAGTTTTCGCAGCTGCGCAACCAGCCTCCACTGGTCTCGCAAAATCATTTTTTTCTGCTACTTTTGACGCAGACTATGTCAACAACGTTCGTAATCGGGTACTCCCAACGATTGTTAAACGGTGATGGTACCAATGCTGGTATGATCTCGCTGGACCAGTAGGGAAGCGCCCCCTCAAGACAGAAATTCGACCCACCACCGCTGCACGTCTCCCTCTTCAACGAAAATTGGCTCGCAAAAAGATTTTTTAGATTTATGATATTTTGTTTTTGAAAACATTAATTTATTGTGATTTTATCATTGGGGGGGGGCGAGGGGCAACGGAATATAACAATTTTGTGCTGAAGAAAACAAGAAGAAAAAAAAGCGCTACCCTCCCTAAAAATAAAGCGAGGAAGCTTCAACAAAGTGGCTTCACAGCACCTCTCAGTGGTACACAAAAGTGGAAGGGTTGTAATCCCATATATTAAACCTAATTTATAGTGTTTAACGTATTATTTAAGGTATTGATGTCGTACAAATTATTATTTTATTAAAAGTGTTAACTCAACATTGTGTTTTAAATATTATTGAGTCTCTCAAATACGTTAAGGTCCACGATAGTCGTAGATGATAAATTGATTATTTAAATTATTATAGAGGTATTAATGCTTGTCCAGTATTAATTATCTTGTGTATGGTGTAACACTGAAGGTGGTTCTAATCAAGTACACTACCACCTCTTTTGGCCATTACACCTACAATCTTTAATATGGTTTGACATTTCTACTTTTTTATTTTTTATTTTTGAACTAATTATTTAATTTTCTAATTTATACTTCAAATCATTTTTGTTTTCAATTAACGTACGTATATCGTGTAATATGTGTTACGCTCGTCGTAATTCTTTAGTTGGAAATAAAACCAAAAAATAATTTTGAGAAGATTTTCATTCAAATGGTATGCTAAAATTTTAGAGACTGGTAGGTGGTACGTGGACTGAAAATGGTTGAGAACCCCTGAACCCCTGGGGTAAACAATCTTTAATCGCTTATCGCCTATTTAATCGATAACTTAGATTCAAGAATAATTCATAAAACTTGAGAGTAATGTAGGTTCATTCTATTTGAAAAAATTTCGACCTATATTACCGATTTCAATATCAAAATTGTGAACTTCGATAAAAACCGAAGAATCTTAAGACTTGATGATAATTGTCTATTTATTCAATTATATATTAATGTCCCTCTCAACAGCTCGGAAGGGGTCAATTACAGAAGAGGACTAGGAACAATACCTATTATAAACGTAAAAAACCAAAAACCATAACTGAATGACATAAAAGGGAGAAAAAATCCAGTAAAGAAGACACGAAGAAGCAGGTACACCAAACTCTTATCAGACTTGGTCCCATACAAGAAATACCTTTCGTGAAAATTTTAGCCCTATTTCTTTCTTTAGTAGTTTTTTCAAAACCGTGAACACAAAATTTTTTTCAGCAATTCTTCTTCTCCAATTTTCTCAGAAACTACAAAACTAATAGGCAGCAAACTCATATCACACTTGCACCGACATAAGGATAATCTATAGTATACATTTCAGTCCGATTTTTTTCGTCATTATTAATCAGTTTCTCGGAAAAATGACTTTTCCAGGAATCGTTTTCCTTTTTTCTCGTAAAATAGGGAATCAATACGCACCAAAACTTCCTTCAGACCAACTTCTATACTCTTGTGAAAATTTCAGCACTATCCCTTCAGCAGTTTTCTGAAAACCGTGAGCACAAAATTCTGATTTTGAATACGTTGAAAAAAAATTTGGTCAAATTGCGAAAATGGTACCAATCATTTTATTTTCACATCGGGTGATTTTCATCATCCCCATCCCTAACTTTTTTGTGCGGTCGATTTCAATACCTCGTTTTCAAGCATACTGTGTAACAAACAAGCAAAACAACGGCCATCATGTCCATATTACACTCTCTATTTCTCAAAAGGAACTATATTAATTAAATAAAATGGGGCAAAAAATAAAAAAATAAACCACAAAAGAGGAGAAAAAATGTAT
This sequence comes from Ericerus pela, assembly GCA_011428145.1. Lineage (NCBI taxonomy): Eukaryota > Metazoa > Arthropoda > Insecta > Hemiptera > Coccidae > Ericerus > Ericerus pela. Next base: position 1,289,932 of record WOFM01000214.1, on the reverse strand, counting down.
AGGTCTACTGGTGGTACTAAAAGAATCCCAAACCACCATTTTGAGGGAAAATATCCGCCGAACTTTTAATAATAGCTTTGCTTGTAATACAGAAAATAAATTCCGTATCCGAACCGATGTTACAGTAAAATAAATTAAAGTCATAATTGCCACATTATCCTATTAAGGGTATTTTTTTTCCCTTCCGAAAGAATAATAATAGTAGGGAGGAAAAAAGAAGAAAAAAAAAGGATTCTTTCTACATTATCCTACACAGCTTTTAGGTTTTTATTTTTGCACCCTGGCACTAACGCACGTTCCGCTCAATAGTCTAAAAATTAAATAGCCTCTGGGTACAACCCCTTCCCGCTGAAAGATACTTTACGATTTTCATAATTAGTTTTCACCCCACTCCACGGTCCAAGTATCTTTTAATAATAGGTCTACGATGGGGAAAAAATAACTTTTTTTCTCTCTTCCGAACCAACATAGCGTTGCGATGTAATTTTTTTTCCAGAATTGAAAAATTTATGAAATATGGTCTCGCGTCGTTAATTACGGGCAATATTCGTTCGGTCGTTAAGCGAAATTTGAATTCAGCCAGAAAAAAAAAAGTCGAGAATGAAGTTGTTGCCTTTCTACCTCATTAGCTGCGGCTATGAAGACGGATAATATGGATAATAGGCATCGAAAAATACGAAATATAGGTCCAATTTTAATTTCAAAAAACGTTATATGGTCCGTTATTACTTATTTTTGACACCAATCATAACAACAGGTCATTGGTCACTTCTTACGATGATTATTTTTCACACTATCTAGCCTACCCTCATTCGCAAATGATTACTTCTGGAAGCGAACTAACGTACCAAAGAGTTCATTTTGATCATCTGCAAACTGGTCTGGAGCTACAGAAGACTAAAACCAGGAAAACCTAATTTCGAAGATTTTTAGACACACCTCAGCCTAACCAAAAAAAGCGACCATTTGGCTGGATGCCATTGATTAATAAGTTTCATTTCATAATCAGGTTTCGGATGAAGAATGTTATAATGTGGGATTTATGTAACTAAATAAAATAATGGCAACGCTGGAGAGATACCTACAGGAAACGTTGGATGGTTACACCATTTGAATCTTCAGTATCTTCTTTATGCTTTTATCTTAGTAATGTATGTTCACATGATAGTGATAATTAGCGACGAACAAACGAACAATCGAGACCATGGTAATATTGGTATTTTTTTGGTCTTAATTCGATTATCTTGTTCTTGGTCTCGGTATTGGCCTTACGAAGTCAAATCTCTTACAGACTCCATCTTGGTCTTGAGTGGTCGACTATATAAAGACAGACAGCAAGATCGAATGCTCTTCCGCTATTCTGGCTCTTCCCTTTCTTTTTGGTAACAGGGTTAGAGAGTTTAAACGGCGAAAATCAACATAAAATTCGTAAATGCTCGCAGGGATGTCTCGAAAACAAAATTGGCAATTATCGTAGCCATGACAGCGAATTAATTGGTTCGACTGAATTACCTAATTCTAAATGGAAATTGCGCCACCACACAGCCATCGAATAAAGGACGCACGTTAATTACAAGTTAAACTAGGAATTCATTTGAATCTCGTTCATAACATTTGTCCTACATTACGATTTCATCACTTCAAACACCAATGCGTAACCAGTGATTGAGAAATCCAACATTTTAGCGTATTTTCCAAAGAAAATACAACTATCGCAACCGCCAAAGACGGGAGCTGGGGAAAAACACCCGTCCTGAGTCATAAATCACGAATATAGTATAAGTTTGCATACAATACACACACACACACACACACACACGTGCATGTGTATATATATATATATTATTCAGAATTATTACAATTCCGCCTCACAATATGGAACATCAAATCGCATTGGTGACATATCCACGACAGTATACTGACGCGGATTTGTTTTGTCTGTACATCGTATCCTCTCTTTTATTTATCAATGTATTCTAAAAACAACAAGAAACCAAAAGAGGCTCATTTTTCATGATTCGTAGATATGGTACACATATGTCCGTTGAATATCTTTCATGGTAACTTAGTAGCTATAATTTCATTTACCTCCTCCTATTTTTTATGAAGGGACAGGCCCTGAATTACATCTCAAAACACAGTGGCGTGGGAAACGGCGATACAGCGGTACAGTGTACCCTCCCAACAAAAACTGGATGTAAAAAGTATCATTTGTACCTTCCAAAAAATACTGTTAATAAACAAAACGATTGTTTTCATAACAATTATCATGTTTCTAAATTTTACATGTGATCTAAAGAATAAGAAAGATCATATTTTCAACAACTTCCAAAAAAAAAGGGAGGTTCCTTATCAATTCGATCTGTATACTGTTTATAGCCTATTTCTTGAATGTTTTTTTAGTATGTGTATGCAAGTTCAGTAGAAACTGAAGTATCTTTTCCTTATTTACGGCGCTAGAGGTTACGAGCGTCGTTTTTGCATTGTATTAATTGAGGTTTTTTTTTTTTTTTTAATTTTTTTCTTTTAAATATTGTCATTGAAAATTGGTAACTTGGTTTTCTAGCGAAGTATCACAGCTAGAGTTTTTTTTAAATAATTCTATTGGTTGATAGCGAGGATTATAATTACCAGTGGTCCCCCCCCCCGTTTTGTCACCGTTGAAAAGATATTCCAAATTTCTTGGTTCTTTGATTTTTCAACTTGTACCCCCCTAACAAAAAACGTTCCTACGTTCCTGGACGTAACTATTGGACCTGGAAAGCTGAAATTTGGAAAATATGTTCATTTTATGGCGCAGTCACTCACTTATGAAAAAATTTTTGAAATTGAACCCCAAAGGAATAAAAGTGGGTCAAATGTATTTATACAGATTAAGCACTATCTGTCACAAATTGTGACACGTAGACTTGCACTTCTTCAAAACATTTTAAATACAAATACTTAATAACCATTTATGGTATTTTTCTGAATTCATCCTCCATTGGGTTATAAAGGTGATTAATAGCTCTAACGGCCTGACTGATTCTGATGATTCCAGATTCATTTGAAAGAAGATTGTTCAGAGATAGTACTATTAAATTATTGCTGAATGTACACGGATTACCCAGCAACGGCTAAACCGATTGTGATGGTTCATTGTTCATTTAGAAGAGGATAGTCGTAGTTTAGAGGTGGCCCCGTATTTAGTTTTCGTTGAAATCCGTCCGTAATTAAAATTTAAACCTATTTCCGCGAAAATTGGTATTTGGAAGTTTTTTGGTTGCTAATTACGAATCCACTGTTAGATTTTGAAAATTGAAAATTGCTGAAATTCTAAATTCAACAGATCTGTGTGAAACTGTTCGGGTAGACGTAGTGGCAGATGCTTGACTGGGTTTCTTGTTTTTCGTATTTTTTATAAAACTGAAACTGAAAATTAAAAAAACAAATAATAAAACGTTTTTTTTTTTTTTTTTTTTACAAAAAAATAAAACTGACTCGTAAAAAAAAAATTGGCAGGTACCGCGTAAAATAAAAAGACGAGACATAAAAAAAAGCACTAAAAAGTGAAAAATAATTTCGTAAGTGACTTACTATTTTTGGCCTACAACCCACTCCCTTTAGGAGATATTTGCAAAAAACCGAAACGAGGAAAACACTGTTCGATGCTTTGACTATACACATACTGGACTGCTAATACTGATAAAAAGCTGTGTTCAAAACAAACAGGCGTATCCCTGTTCAAAATGTTAGTTCATTATCAAATTTATTAATACTTAATGTCTTTTCCTTTGACTAGGTCTCTTCTTACCACAATTATTGCTTTTAATTACGAATTAAATCGGTAATGTTGTAGTTTTGTAAAACTCAGAAGTTCAAAAATTTCAGTTAAATCAATTTAAAATTTGATTTATTAATGCGTATACTCTTATTGGTGGATATGCCTAAATTTATGCCAACAATTTTTTCAACTTTAAATTCCTATTTTCTTTAATTACACCTTCTAATTTTTCAACTTTCAAATATGAATAACCTAGAACATATTCCGAATGATCGGGAACATTTTGAGCCTACCAGTACACTAACATTTTGACCGGGGATACGGGTGTCTGACTCAACTTGACCGGTTGTTCATTAGACTCTGTGTTATTCTTATCAGTATTAGCAGTCCAGTATGTATATAGTCAAAGGTTCGATGTCCTGCAGTTGGCCGACTCCTCGTTCATCTCGATTCTCGACCAACGAGCGCACGTTCTCACGCGCCGCGAACTCATGTCAGCTCATGTTACGTCTTTTCGAACGCTTTACCCGGAGTCCGAATTCTTCGAACGTGGTTATCCGTATCTGCGGCTCGTCCGTCTCATTTTGCGCTCGCTAATGGCATCAACCATTCCGATCGCATTATTTAATTGCTAATACCTACAGATTTCTACGCGATAACGCTCACACAAGCTCGTGGGCAATCGGTACGACGTTAAATTAATTTCGACGAGTACCGAGGTTTTGCACGTTGCACAAGGGGGAAGGGGGGAGGGGGAGGGGGAGATCGCGTCGTCGTTGAGAATGCTGTAGCGGATGGCAGCTGACGATAATTTCATTTGGGCGAAAACGGCGGCGAGCGGACGTTGCTTTGGGACGGGCGTACAGTACAGTGACGTGCGGCTCCATTGTCGCGTGCACTCGCAGCGTACCTTCGAATGCAATTTTGTGAGGAAACGATGCGCCCGGTATCTTGCCACGACAGCCGACCAAGCTTATTATTATCAGCTTATTAAAGAACCAGTCGGTAGACGCGACAAAGAGCAGCGGATGCCGTCGACTGACGTTCTGCGAATGGCGCTAACTTCTTTCATTGACGGTTTACCACCGCTTTTCGCAATATATATCTCAACTCCCCGGGGTTTGGTGCGCGGCTGAGGTTCTTAGACGTCGAGCTTTCAAACTTTAATACCCGTTAATGTTCAGGTGCCGTTTCCTATACTCCGTGTTCCGTTGGCGCTTTATTGTATTGCTGCGGAAAAAATGAAATAAAAACGAGAGACTCCCTGCGAAAAAGGGAAGAAGTGCGCTGACAAATGGAAAAGGCACAAGGAGAAAGGCCAAGTGCAGTATATATCCGTGAGCTCGAGACAGAGGTCTTTAGTCGCAAATTTCAAAGCAAGTATAAACCAAATAGGTAGTGTAAATAATAGACGTCGACGACGAAGAGGAGGTGTGGGGGGGGGCTGTATTCATTTCTCGAATATACCTACCATGAGAATTGGGGGTACGACCGAAGTCGCCTTATTTAGTTTTATATTTATTGTTAACGAGATAACTCGAAAATGATTTATCGTTTTTTTCACGTTATCAGCAACGTTTCTCGTTAAAATTATGCGACAAATGGATTCGTAGAGAGTTATTGTGCGCCCGAGTAGAATGAAATTATTTGTGGAAATCGGTTTTAACAGCGTAACTTCCGCTCCAGCTTGCGAGGAAGAAGAAAAAGGAGAAGAAGAAAAAAGTTGAATAATTTTTTCAAGTTTGCGTTTGGTTACTCGTGGGAATTGAGAGAATGAAAGGGAAAATACATTTTTTGGAAACCGAATCAAAATTTTTTGGCACTGGAAACGAAAATTAATAGAAATACCAAAGTTCTGAAATGAAGACACAATGGAAATAGTTAACAAATTGCTATCAAGACCAATAATGGAAACATAATGGCAACCAAATGATGAATCAGTTCAGTTATGGTTTCTCACTTGAATAATTTATAATCTGGAAAAAAATTTGAAAAAAAAAAAAAAAAACTGAAATTTCTGTGAAAACACTGAAAAAATATTAATACTACCTACGTATTTTAGCAAAGTTTGGGAAATTGTAGATAAAAGAAAATTTAAACAAAAATGTAAATGGAACCTGAATAAAATATTTCGATAAGTCAGGAAATATTATGGAAATGAATACCAAAATTACGGAAATGAAAGAGAAAAATAAGTTTAGGATAAAACTCGGATTTTAAAAGATACGCTTTTATAATAAATTATTTTTTTTTTAAATACAAAAAATTCACATTCCTGATGGCATTTGAATACAGGGTAGTAGTAGTTGGGTACGTATACTAGAACTCGGCATGTGGTCCCCTCGAACCTGCGAGTTCTGTACATACCGGTTAAAAATGGAATAACCCCCTCTCATCACGCCTCTCCCACTGATGCCAAGTGTGAAGTAATAACCCGCAAGGACAAATCTGCCCCACATCCTGCCTCACCATAGTTGTTGTGTGGATTGTGAGGAGAGAGCGGGGGATTGAAAAAATCGATATAGGTTGTTGTAGATTCCTTTTTTACTCACACACATCTTGGACTTGATACAGTGCACATCTCTTTTGCTCTGCTCTGTTATTTTTGTTCTACATTACGATTTCATTTTGCGATATTATTATTTTTGGTGAAAAAGTCTCAAAGACTTTTATTTTTCATTAGGATCTATCTTGATTCGTATTTTTTCTTAAACGCAATCATGAGCAACCTGTTTGGTGGTGGTGATTTTATTAAAGCCTTAATATGGCTACACAAAAACCTTTGCTGGAAACTCAAAAACTAAAAAATTTGAAATTGAATCATCAATACGATATAGTTTCGATTAAATGTTTGGATACTCGTTATGGTCGAAAAGTTATAGGTAATTTAATGTCGCCTGAAGAAAATGTCGAATTTCAAGTCTTTTTCCCACCTCGAGTTTGTAAACTGTTTGATGAGGATGAACTGTCGTTGGAACAATTTCAGAAACAAGTTAATGGTCTATATGTAACAAGTGTTACTGCTGGTGGATAGATAACCATTGAATTTTTCTAGGAATAAATTGAAATTAAAAAAAGTATTCGAGGTAAGTCTGTGTATGTCCATTTTCTGGTCATTCTCAACTTGGACTTGATGCAGTGCACACATCTCTTTAATCTGTGCTCTGTAATTTTTGTTCTTTGGTACAATTTTGAAAAAACTTGTGATGGCTCCATACATTGATAACAACAACAACAATATTAATTTTGAGTGCCTTGAAGAATTTGAGGAATTAGAACCTTATATGTGGTACAGTTTTATTCGTGCTACTCCTCGTGTGACAGAAGATGATCATTTAGGAATCAATATTGAATATGTAAATTATGAGGATTCATATACCCATTCATTTTGGGTACCTTTGGATGTTTTTTGGGATTATATAGTTAATAATGGTGATATGAACTTGAAAGATTTTAACGATAAATGCTTAGGTTTAACTTATTTGGGTGGGTACAATTTCCACGTAGTTTACAGCAACGTTGACGACTAAGTATTTTAATGGTGGTGGTGGTGAAGCAACTGGTGATAGGGTTTTGAAAAAACTTATGCTAGGTGATGGTATGTCTGTTTTAGAGTCATATATGCATTTCAAACTTCATACAGCGCACACGGTTGTCTTTTACTCTGCGCTCGGTATTTTTGTTCTGTGCTCGCGCAAATTGTTGTGTTTTCCAACAAACATTGTAATATTAATAATAATAATAATTAAAAAATAAAAATTTTTAAAAAATATGAATAATTTTAATATTATTGTCACGGTGTGGTATGATGTATTGTGTGTGTGGAAAAAGGATACGATGTTCGAGGAAGAAAAAGGTTTGCTGATTTACTATACAGGTGGTGGTGGTAATGCACTAAATCAGCGTTTCAAAAATCTGTTTGTCCCAAAGATTATGGTTGAGGGTTTGATTGACGACTATGACAATGATAAGGATTTTGACATATTTGCCTGCTCTGTTACTCAATTCTCATTCAATTTTATGGGTGAGATTATCTTTCTCACTAGTCACCATCATCCTAAATCCTCAAACACATTGCATTTTATCAAACCTAAAAAACCTAAAAATTTAGAAAAAAATTGTAGTTCCGAGATTTTACATGTTGGTCGTGTGGACTGGAAATGTAAGGAATGTGTCTTTGTTGATTTCAAAAATTCCATCGGTTAGTGGACACATTGTGGGTACCTGTTGCCTATTTTTGGGATAAATTCATTCGTAGAAATGATTTTGTATGCGAATCAATGTTTAACAATAAAGTTGAACGTTTTACTTATTTTGGTGAAGATAAGTTTTGGGTAAAAAAAGTATATATATAATGGAACTAATACATTTTCCAACCAAAAATATAAAATCACTTTTATAAGGTAGTGCAAAAAAAATACATATAAAAAATGGATAATATTATTTCAAGTTTTGAGTATTTTGACTATATGCCATCTGTCTCAACCAATCTCAATGAAAATGGTAATGAATTCCCCATTCTCATTTACAATGAAGATATCGTTACTCAACCTTGTAAATCAATTTTGGAAATCCGTGGAAAAGTTACATTCACACCATCTACAGCTGCTAGTGCTGCTGTAGGTGCAGCCCTCAATATGGACTTCGTGAAAGCCTACAAAATGGGTGGTTAAATCTTTTTTATCTAATCGACCATTATATCGGTGATAGTAAAATTGATACGGTTTAAAGACCAGGTCTAACTTGTCTGATGAAAGGTTTAGTTTCTTTCGAGGATAAGAAATTATGTCATGCTGGTTGGAAATATACTAAGGGCGAGGAAAACTGTTTATATCCTAATGGAAATTTTTAAGTTATGATTCTGTCAGTAGTTATAGGTTTTTTTGAAGATTATCAAAATTTTTTTTACCAAATACCACAAAAACTAATTTTCACTAAAGCTGGTAGGTATTGTGGGCGTAGCCTACGATCACTCAACGCGCCTGGCGGGTGTTTGGAGAACTCCTGTACTGAAGAAATGTAGGTACAGGAGGACTGGGCTGAGGTGGTCGCCGTCAGTCGTTGTCGGACATCAGGTGCGAGAAGGTGTGTGATAGCAAACTACTTTTATAGTCCTCGGACGTTAAATGAACATTATATATTAAGTGCCAAATCCATAGTGGTGTACTACCACTACATGGTAGCAGAGACAATGGGGTTCATCGGCGAATTGGATCTTTTTAATAAAATCCGATTTAAATAAAAACCTCAGAAATTAAAATTCTAAAGAATTTTAATCTTTCTCTCAAAAAAAAATGACAAACGAATTAGAAATAATTCGTTTCCAACTGCTACTGAAATCGCTTCCACTCATCAAACGAAGTTTAATTTATTTATTTTATTCAACTTCACAGCACAAAAAAGAATCGAAACTTATAATAATTTCGATTCCCTAATAGAAAAAAGAATTCGGAAATAAATAAAATTTTTTTCCGGACTAATAAAAGAAATTCGAAGACAATATTCTCGAATTTATACACGTCGATATAACACTTCAAGGTCATCTGAAATCTTGAACATGAAATAAAAAGTACGTGAGAATTAAATTTCCATGAACACCAATAATTTCCATTGATACAAAAATATTTTCAATAATATAAATGCATCAAGGAACTCTAAACAAACATTCATTCATAGTTACATGAATGAACGTAACTAATTGATACCTACTACCAAAAATCATAGGCATCTAATCAAAGTTAGGTTTATTTCCCGCTATGTGAAATAAATATAAAACTAACTAAAAAATACAATTTCGCCGACTGATAAGGAGTCAACGAACAAATTGTAAAGTCAATTGCAGAAATTAATTCATTAATTATACCTTCACTCATATCAACAACTCATATTACACATACCTAATACGTAATTAAGAGCAGTGAATTATCCACCACATTATATGGTCCTATACAATGCGTAAATTAGCCGTAAATTTACATGTAAATATATGCAAAAATTAATAGGTAAACTCTTACGTATTTGTCAGAATATTTACCCATACACCATGCGTAAATATATACGAAAATATGTACGTAAGTTCCCACGTAATGGCGACTGAAAAAATCATATATATAATTTTTTCTAGCCGCCCCCAGCAAAAAAGAAAGTTGAGGATTAACAATATCCTCAACATACCTACGTATAGGCGGCAAATACAAAGTACGGCAAATAAAAGATCGGCCAAAAATATAAAATGAATGATCAATTTGCCGTACACCCAAAATCCAAGGACAAGCATGGCAAATACCTAAAAAAGGTCTTTACTAAGAATGCCGTCCTAAATAAATATAATAAAACGTCAACCTTCTAGATAAAAATATATCTAGTGACAAAGAAACAAAAGAAACACACTTCTTTTGTTTCGCCTACAATTTTCAGAAAAAGGTCTTCATAATAAACATCTGAAGGCAATCTTGAAGGACAAAAGAACACAAGTTAGGAGACTAACTCTTTTGTCCCCATCACAAATGTATTTCTGATAAAAAACCTCACAAAAAATCAAAGAGTTTGTAATAAACTTACTACTACAAACACACCTGCAACCCCTAGAGTTCCAGCAATGCAATCAGCACTATTGGATCACGTGATTGCAGATAAAATAGATCGCAAAACGCAATACGCATAAGGAGATACAACTGACTCTTCACTCATTGCATTGAAGTCTGAAGAGAATGTTCGACATCGATAATTTTAGTGTCTTTTTATGCGTATTATTTGCGATTTCTATCTGTGCTTTAATAATTATTGTGCGTGTCTATGCGACAAAACTTGCGAAAAATTACATTTGTGATTTTCAAGCCCGACTGGCAAGAAAATATTGTGTCTGTTCGCTGGAAATTCGAAACTCGCGGCCATTTTTTCGCTTTTCGAATTACCTCAAAAAACTAAAATTGCAAAAAAATCTAGGATTGTTCGCGGAACCAAAATCATCGAGCCAGCCAGAGACTCGAAGAGGAATCTACTGGTCTTCCATCTTTTATAAAGAAAAGCGTAAATCCAGCAATTGGTAAGTACACGTTCATTTTACCGATTATTCAAAGTGTGGATCTGGAGATTATGTCAAATCTCCAAATCACTTCTTCGCACATCCAATAATTCAGAGTGTAAACGTGAATTTTGCGCAACCCAAATGTCGTATATTAATCACTAAATTTCGATCTTTTACAAAAAATCGAAATTCAGAAAATTAATAAAAATGGGATTTAGGCGTATTCTTGGGAAAATACTACGTAAGCAATATCGGAAGCCATATTGAAACACTCCGTAATTATTCTCGAACCAGTGCGCTAAGGTTCGAGACAAAAATACGTAATTAAATAAACTCCCTTGAATTTAGCCTAATGAATTGAAGTCCTCAAAATCCCCAAAAAATTTCGAGAACAAAAAATTAACAAAAATTCCTCGAAGTACCCAAAAAATTTCAAGAACCAAAAATAATAAAAATTCATTTCGCGAATCCCACAGGGGTGAACAAATAAATAAAAGTCATCAAAATTAATTTCGTATATCCTACAGGGGTGAATGAAAAAATAACTTCCCAAAATAAAATCACGTATTTAAAAAATCAGTAGTGAATTTTTAAACTGAACAAAATCGCGACCCAATTTGGAAAATTGTCATTACGCCCCAGGGTCACCCCAAAATTTTTTTAGGTCTAAAAAACTTAGAAAAATCACGAATTGCAAACCTATGAATGGGAATTTTAGCCTAATAAGGACCTAAATTCAGAACAATTTGTAAACAAAATTATGAGACAGGCTATTAAATACAAAGTGAGGATCTATGAACGGAAAGTCCAACCTACCCAGGACCGGACAAAATAAATTAATTTCGTATTATCAAAATTTTTTTGGGAATTTACTAGACAAATTATTAACCTAAGAACGGGGAAATTTAGTTCACTGACAACTAAAATTCATATAATAATTCGTGAAATATCCCCAAATGATAAATAAAATATGAAATTATAATAAATTATCCAAAAAACGAATTATTCGGAATACCTAGGACCGGAAAAATTAGTCAATTCAAGGATTAATTTTTAATAATAATTCGTGTAAAACCCTTCCAAAAGGGCATAAAAATCTCAAAAACATAAAAATAAAAATTTTTTTTTGAGATCCATTAAATTACATATGGAAATTCGCCCTGCAAAGTGAAATATTTTCCAATAAAAATCGATTTTTTTGGAAAATCAGTCGCGACTCAGAAAAATCTGAGAAACGATCATTGCGCCTATGGGTTATCGCAAAATTTTTTTTAAGTAAAATAAACTTAGAAAAAATTATTTTGCGCCCACTCATTTCTTTCGAAAAAATACTATCAACTTTTTGGAAAAATACAAATAAAAACGAAAATTAATTAAATAGGTTAGGACTGATTTCCCCGTTGTCCCTCAATGACCTGGTTCTCCCACTGATGCCTGCAAAGGCCACAGTCAGCAATCCTTCCTGGAGGATGGAGAACCAGCCTAACCCCTCAACTTCAGTCCACTCAATGCCGCATACCAGTATGCGTTCGTCAAATGTATCGACAAACTTGGCGATCCTGCAGTCCTCCACACTTGTAAACTTAAGCCCATTCCTCGACAGTTACCTCCCAGGCGAACAGCTTCTGGTCAACCAGCACCAGCTGGTTGACAGCTCTGTGCTGAGGTTATGACCCATCCTTGATCGGCAATTGCACCGGCAGGAAGCAAATTCCGCCTCAATTGCCGGTACCACCACATCTAACTTACAAGCCCATCCTCCACAGTTACTCACAGGCCTTCCACCCTTTAACGCTGAGAATGTGTGTCTCTGGCTGCAGCAGATCAAGAATCTTGCTCGCGCCAGCGGCAATACCAGCGAGTCTCAGATCTACCTGGCTATCTCTGGCCACTTGCTGACCCAGGTAGCCAATGCTGTGTCGGAATTACTGTACAGCTCCGACGACTCGCTGCACACTTGGTCCAACCCCCGCAACCTAATCCAGCAGAAATTTTCCCCTTCCTCCAACACCCAAATTAGAACCTTGCTGGAAAACACCCATCGTCTACCTTCCGAGAGGCCTTCAGCGCACCATCGTTACCTCATCACATTAAACTAAGGAAGATTCAACGACAATGTCCTCCTCAACCTTCTCTTCCAATCCCTCCTGGTCAATATCCGACAGACATTGGCCATGACCAAGCCTGCGACCTCTCGACAGGAAGCGCTCGAAGCTGACAAGGCAATAGCTCTCGAGCAAACCTTTCCGTCGACAACCCCTGCCACTAGCACCATCTCCGCTATAGCAACTCCCGCAGCATCCCCACTGACAACACCAACAGCTAATTCTTCGGAGTTAGCCACCATTACACAGCTGCTTCAACAGCTCTTGGCTGGTAAACAGGTGAGTTCTGTCAATCCCCTTAAAGACCCTGCCCCATTTCCCAAACATAGGCGTTCGCATTCATGTGATGCAAGTCCAGATTGTGCTCTCATGACTCTATCTCCAGTTGTTTGAAACCAGAGACAACACTAAGAGTCATCGATGGTAAAAGACCGGTAAATACCTGCTCGTCCTCCCATTTACACGATGGCTACTGTTGGTATCACCAACAGTTCGGGAGGAAATCGCGCAACTGTTCTGACCCCCCATGTTCATGGTGGGACAAACCCCAAAATTGTGACCGATGCAACTCCAAATCCCCTACTCATTCGGGAAACGAGTAAATGAGTCAGTCAAGATGGCATTCCCACTCGTGTTCACCTCAGTCTGTCTATTTGTAGAAGATCTGCTTAGCGAGCATCACTTCCTGGTTGACACTGGCGCGGAGATATCGGCTATACCTCCAACCACTGAAGACCGGAAATGCAACGCTAAGCTCCAATTCTACGCAGCGAACCAAACTCCAATTAGTACTTACGGAATTAAGCTGGTGCAGGTAGATTTTGGCCTTCAACGCGAATTTAAGTGGGCTTTCATCATCGCCGATATTGCGGACCCCATCATCGGAGCAGACTTCCTTAGCCACTACCAACTGCTTCCCGATGTCAGTGAAGGGAACCTAGTTGATAAGACCACTGGACTTCGTTGTAGTAGGTAAACCTCACCCTATCGACTATCCCCTGGAAATTTGCCTAACTATTGCCCACTCAAATAGTCAATTCCAAAAAATCCTCGACAAATCTCCTGGCGTAACCGGTAAAGAAGGCTTACGCCCGAGGGTTTCCCCTACCGAAGTCACCCATGATATTGAAACTGTAGGTCGACCTGTGTTTTGCCATGCCGGTCGTCTACATCCCGAGAAGTTAAAGGCAGCCCGCCTTTCCTTCCAAACCATGCTCGAACATGGTGACTGCTGACCCTCCAAAAGTGCCTGGTCATCCAACTTGCATATGCACATGAAGCCCGACAAAACATGGCGCATGCTTGGTGATTATAGAGCACTCAACGCATGAACTATCCCCGACAAGTACCCTGTCCCGAATATTATGGATTTCCACACCAGACTAGCTGGTGCCAAATTATTCACCAAATTAGATCTCGTGCGGGTGTTTAACCAAGTCCGGATGACCGAAGAACACATCCCCAAAACAGGCGTAATAACCCCCTTCGGTGTCTAAGAATTTCATTATATGCCCTTCAGACTTCGAAATGCCTCCCAAACCTTCCAACGGTACATTGATGGATTGTTGCGAGACATCGACTACACTTACACGTACATTGATGACATCCTCATTACCGCCTCCAACCCCGATGAGCTCGAAGAGCGTGTTACCAAGGTCATTTGACATATTTACAACGCTGGCCTCACTGTCAATGGTAACAAATCCGAACATGAATGTGAAGAGCTCACCTTTCTTGCCCATTGAGTCAACAGTGCAGGTATCAAACCCACTCCCGAACGTGTCCAAGCTGTACTCGATTTCCCACTTCCCAAAACCATTCATGACCTTAGGAGCTTTCTCGGAATGGTGAATTTCTACCGGCGTACAATTAAACATTGCGCTAACATTCAGAGTAAACTCTTTGCACTTATCCACTCCAATAAAAAATGTGACAAAACCCCGATAATTTGGACTGACACTGCCAAAACCACCTTCCACAACCACAAGCAGGCGTTAGCAAATGCTGCTCTTTTGGCGCATCCGGACGAGTCCAAACAACTCGTCTTGGCAACCGATGCGTCTAACCATGCGATAGGGGCGACCCTCTATCAACGCAGTGCCAGTTTGCTAGAGCCTTTGGCATTTTCTCCCACAAATTATCAGACACCAAACACCGATATCAACATACGACTGCGCATTACTCGATGTTTTTGCAGCTGTGAAGCACTTCCGTAACCTGGTCGAAGGGCGTGTTTTCTCCGTCTATATGGACCACAAGCCTCACATTACTGCCCTATTTCAGGCTTGTGAGAAAGCTTCACCACCGCAGCAAAATCAACTTGAGTATATCTCACAGTTCACGACGGATATTCGCGACATCAAAGGAGAGGACAACATAGCCGCTGATTGTTTGTCGCGTCCTCGTCATTGTCTGACAATGATTGACCTGCGTCACACGATGGCCTCACGCCATCATGACAACAGATATTTCTGTGGATCGAGTGGCAACACTTTTTGTCCAACACTGGGTGTCCTCCTTCAGCATCCCCAAAACCATAACAATGGACCAGGGACGCCAATTCAAAAGCGCTCTATTCAACTTGGTTGCGTGCCAGTTGGGAATACACAAAATCTCAACTACGGCGTATCACCACCAATCAAACGGCAAAATAGAGTGCTGGCATTGAACTCTCAAAGCCACCATCATGGCCCGCAAGAATTCCAAAGACTCGCATGAAGAATGGGCAGCTGATTTGCCTCTCATTCTTCTCGGCCTATGCTCGACCGTCATCTCCGACCTCGGCATATCCTCAGCCCAACTCCTTTATGGTGAAGAGCTCCGTCTCCCGGCTGACTTCTTTGAAGATAGCCCACCAAGTGTCGTCACTCCCATTGACAGCACCAACCTTCCACAACGCATTTGTGAAAATGCGAATGCATTCACCTAACTCACCCAAAACCACGGCGATTCTCCCTCATACGTCCCAGCTGATCTGAAAACAGCTCAAAATGTATGGCTACGCGTTGATACACCTTGTAAGGCACTCGACCCACTGTACTCCAGCCCATACAAAGTCCTCAACCATACGGATAAATGGTTTGAGGTCGACATACAAGGACGACATACGCGCATATCAATCGATTGCTTAAAGTCAGCCTATGTCTACACAGATATAGAAGCCAACTCAGATGACTCAACTTCCATCGATGATCCTTTGGGACCGACAGTTGACTTGTCATCTGATGTCGTTTTACCTAAAGATGACGACTCACCCCCAAATGCCTCACCATAACCTTCGACGTTGTCTCCAAACACAGACGACACGATTGATTCTTCCCCGATCAAAATTACACACGATCAAAATAAAGAATCGCACCCCGAAGCATTATCGAAGGAATAACACAATCGCACCCCATTGGCCATTCTCCTAGTTGAACAGCTGATGCTATGCTGGACGACAAACCGATTGAGATTTCCCTTCCCCTCCCACACTTGTCCGAGTTGGCTCACGTAACTGACGACAAGTCAAGCGTTGTAGATGACAACATATTATGAAAATTGTTTCGTGGTGCCACCCAGTCGCATAAATACGACGCGTCTTCTTCCTTGGAAGACAAATTGGCCCCGCCTACAAAACAAACTCGTAATATTAATGTGCAACAACAGCTGACGCAACCACACCTTCGTTTGTGTTTACAAGATGAAAATAAACGGCGGTTACGGTCAAGAAAATGAGTAAAATTCGTGTTTTAGATACTCACTCTTCTCTTGACGCATCCAGCAGTTATATACTCTTCATCAAATGCTGTTCATCAGGCGATTTTAACTATATTTCACGGAGCATAATAGACTGGTGAAATGTCCCAAGAGTGTCTTTCCCCCAGCATGTTTGAGATTTTGGACGATGAAGAAACAGCCCTTTTAAGGGCTACACCCCCACCAACAGAGGGTGGTAACGGCGATGCTCCGTCATCTCCTTGTGTAGACAACCACCGCTCCCCCTCTCCCTCCTTCTCACCCCAATGTTACCTGCTGACGTTGTCTCATCTCCTTCCTCCACAGCTGCTGTCACCTCTCCACCAGTGAAGCAGACATTGCCTGCATCCTCTCCATCCGATCAAGTATTGGCGTCATCTGTGACGCCTACCACTGACGGACCTGCACAAGTGGGTGCAAGCCATACTCCTTCTCGAGTACCACAACGGCGATCAACACTGAGGCAGAGGGTGGAGTCTGCTGCCAGGGGTCAAGGTGCACCCCTCCAAAAGTACCAGCCTGCTCCTGGAGTGGAGGCTCAGGGCTCCAAGATTGTACAGCGCAGACTTGTCCGTAGCTCTCGTTCTTGAGTCTTCGTGCTCCTGACTAGGAAGACTGCGTACTCGTTGGAGATGCCACCTCACACTCGGGCCGCTGTACAATTAGGCAATGAGCAGATTGACACCCGCACATTTGCCTAAGTCATACAGCGCGTTCAATCTAAGGGACCTTTGCCCAGTCCTCAACCATCTTCCTTGACGGGTCTCCCCTCTGGGGACTTCCCACCCCTCAAGACAGTTAAATAGATTGAACCACTTCCTCTTCAGAAGCTCAGAGCAAAAGCAACTGTCACGTTGCATACCAGAGGTTTTAAACATCCGTCTGCAGCAACAAAGCGGTCCTTCAACCATCGACTTCCAAAGTTGCGGAGGCACCAGTAGCCACCTCAAAAGCATCGTCGATCCCGAAAGGCAAGTTGACTCTACTTCGCCCTTCGGTCGAACCAACTGCTGAGAAAGAGACAACAATGGATGTCGACCTTACTCAATCCCCAACCATCCATCTCCTCGCAACCCCCACATCAGTCCCTCAATGCATACTCTCACCAGTATGTGAAGAGGTCGAATTGAAAGAATGTGCTGCTGTCGATAACTCGACCGTTATCGACTAAACAGTAACACCTTTGCCGGAAAATGTCCCCGAGCCTGAGCCATCCACCTCTCGTGCTAAGAGTCCCCTGGCTGATGGCAAACTGGCAAAGCGTCCCCGTTTGGGCCGTAAGGCAGGTTGCCACGCCCGGTGCGAAGCTCGCGCTTGTGGCCTCTCCTACATGGAGCTTAAATGGGACAAAAGATGCGGCAAATCCCGAACTCAAACTCTCACTCCATCTCAGCTTCCACACAGGAGCCTGCCCCGTCTGTGGTACAGCCCCCTGTACTGCAACTGGTGGTTCCTCCTGTGTTGCAGAATCAAACACTGTAGCTGTGGGAGCAATTTACAACTGCCGTGCTTGCAGCACATAATGCCCTGTCACTCACCCTAGTGACAACACCAATCCCACTTCCCCAAGTTGTGATGCCACCCCCTGGAATTCCCATTCCCCCGCATCTACAACTCTCAGCACCAGTATACCCTCAGGCCCTAGTTATGCTGCCTTTAATGGTACCACCTATAACGTACCCACCACCCCTCATGAGCATTCCCACGTCTCAACTCCAGACTCCACTCATGAGACCACAAACTCGAGTGCGTCCCACTCCCCATCCCCAAGTGCCCCATATACGCCCTTCCCATACCACTCTCCCGGCCAACTTTGGTAAGCCCAAACCAAAGGGACCTGGCGAGCCTACTCCGTGATCAACATCTGTGAGTGTAGTAGCGAACGCTGCGCCACACTTGACTGGCGTCACAGGTCACTGTAAGTTTCTCCAGAAACTTACTAGGAGGAGAGTGGTGTGGCGACGGGTGGTTGTTGACAAACGAGTGTGTACTACACACTCGTTGACCACTTAGCAGGCCATTGGGGTAAAACCCGGGAACTCTGTTTTTGCGCTCACGGCTGTACATTTCGTCTGTGCAGCTAAACTTGTTTACTGGGCTCGGCCCACACACACTCCTCGCTGCACACGCAACCAACCGTTATTGGTGTTTGTGTTGTGTCCTGTATTAACATATACACACACCTACAAAAAGGATTTTTTTTTTTTCACTTAAAAATATGAGTTATGAAAAGAATATTAAAACAAACGTAATGACGCGGAAGGATGTGTGAGAAAAAAAAATACACAAACTTTTTTGCCAGGAAAAACAAATTTGCAAAAATAATTATTGTGGCGACGGGTGGTTGTTGACGAACGAGTGTGTATTACACACTCGTT
The DNA here is from genome assembly GCA_011428145.1 of Ericerus pela. Classification (NCBI taxonomy): domain Eukaryota; kingdom Metazoa; phylum Arthropoda; class Insecta; order Hemiptera; family Coccidae; genus Ericerus; species Ericerus pela. The sequence continues at coordinate 1,270,921 of WOFM01000214.1, read as the reverse complement.
GACCACCTAGCGGGTCGTCAGTGGAGTAAAATCCACAAATTATGTTTTTGCACTCACGGCTGTATATATTTCATCTGTACTGCTAAACTTGTTTACTGGGCTTGGCCCGCACACACTCTTCAGCATACACGCAACCGACAGGATTGGTGTTTGTGTGGTGTCATGTATTCACATATACACACACCCACAATTTTAATAACAAAGAATAACACAGAGAGCATAAGCTTGCCAACTGTATGGGTTAACCGACAAAAGGCAACTAGCTATATTTATACTATTGGCTAGTATGTCAAAAACAAAAAAGGAATGTGGCCCAGCAGGGGGCACAAGATGCGCAAACCTTTTCTTAATACACATCAACTTAGAAAATGTCCAGTAACCCCAATTAGAACAGACGCGCAAGTGAAAATCCGGTTTTATTATATTATAAAGTCATCCCCCAAAACAGGAATGTAAAAGGTGCGTGTTTGTCCGGCAAGAAAATAAAAATTAAATATAATCATCCTCCCTTTTGTGGTCAAATACGGCCAACAACCCAAAATAAAATGGAAGGTTCGAGAAATACATACAAGTTACACACCTTCACCAAAAAAAAAAAATAAAGAAAATCTCATCGATGGATATGAATGAATAAATGATCGAATGTGGACTAATAATTGGAAATATTTGTACCTGTAAGTATAATATATAGTATAGGTATATATACTAAGGCATAAAACGAAATTAGCGTTTCGTGAAATGACTAAAAATTTTCAGGCATTTCATAAGATATGAGATGCCTAACGAAGTGTGAAATGAAGCTGTTTTTTGTCTGAACAAGCAGAAATTACAGGTGTTGGGCTAATGCTATTAGATAAGATGGTACTGACAGTGTTATTTTTATCAATTGTCATTTCAATGAGTATAGCAAATATTTGCGAAAAATGTAAATGGAAGATACAAGATGAGTTAAAATATTGTTGAGGAGCAATATTTCTAATTCATTGATACAGTGAAATGTCTCAAAAACGGACATGGAGGGGATCAAGCATTTTGTTCGCAATTTAGAGATGTCCATTTTCGGGAAAAAAAATGAAAAATCAAACAGAAAAAAAAAAGAAAAAATATTGAATGTATGTAATTTTATTAAAGGGTACAAAATCAAGTACTTATAAATTGAAAAATTATTTTTTACCTGATTTTCAAGAGAGAGAAGCCCAAAAAAGAAAAACTGTTTAATACAAACAGTACCGACAATATCATTTCATCTTGTTAATATTAAAGTGACCTTTTATTTTATGTGTCAGGTACTTACTTCTCATCATTAAATACTTGGCCTGTAACCACCTTGATACCCATTTCATACAAATTCCCATCATCAGGAAGTTATGCAATTTTTAGATTGGCCAGTGGGTGAAACTGTTCTGCTGATCCTCCATAACAAATATGTACGGTAATATTCAATGTTTCCCATAGGGTTAATTTTATAAATCCTCCAAAAAAGAAAAAAAATTTTTTTTTTTTGTAAAAAAGGTTGCAAAGGTGTAGTTTTTTAAAAATAATTAAGTAATTTAAATTACAGTAAAACCCAGTTAATACCTTCTTGCGTAAGAAATTTTCCCACATATTACGCTGTTTTTTTGTGGTCCTTTGATTTGCCATACTAAAGCTATGTAAAATTTCCCAGGTAAGACGTTGTTGAGTACCTATAACATTTTTTCACATAATATGTTTTTTAGGCAGGTCTTGCCAAGATTACTTTTAGAAATTTAGAAATTTTTGAGGAAAAAAGTTTTCTTGAGTTCTGTCCTTGAAAATCAAATAGCCTCTTTAGAGAATTATTGCCACACTATTCAAATTTCACGATTAAATTTTTTAAGAAATCTTGAAAACTACAGTTTTAGCCATACTGAACAAATCTTATTACAACATAATTTTTGCCTCCTATTATTTTTTCTAGTAAAACATTGAAAATTTTTTTTTTTAATGCTTTTTAATTAAATTTTGAGTTTTTTTACTTCTCGTGTATTACATTTTCCCGTATAATACGTTTCTTCACTGTGGTCTCTTGAAAAACGTATTAAAAGCGTTTTACTTGAATTAATCATTTTAAATACAGTCTGCCTTTTTTATCACCACGTGGGGAAAATTTAGGGAATTGTTCAAAAATATGTTATTAACGCATGTATACTTATAATTTCAGTTTTTGCTCCATTCCACTTCCCCTAAGCGTTGAATTCAGAAAAATCCTAAGATTGGTTTTACTGGCAATTGTGTTTATCATTGATTTAAACGAGAATGTAGTTGATGTGTCAGTAATTAGAAGAATTACAGGGTAATATGTTTAAACATAGTTTACCGCGTACATACATAGAAAATTTTCTATTTCAACGAGAAATTCAATAGTCTTCATCTCATCTCACTCAATATAATTGCTCTGATATTTCCAAAGCTGTTAGTAACCAATTGTTACAATAGGGAGAAATTTCCAAGACTTGGTTCACGAAAAAAATTAATAACTACAAATAACACCAAAAATATAAAACTCAAACTCCAAGAAATTTCAAACGTAAGTACTTCACCAACACTTTCTCTGCAGTCACAAACAAAAGCGATGATTTTGAGCGACACTCACCTAAAACAGAACAATTATAAAAACAAATTAGAAACCAACAGTCATAGATGAAGGTTTATTACAACAATAAAAAATTTTGGGTTCACAGTTTTGGGGAAATTACCGGATGGATAGGGCTGAAATTTTTATAAAAGGTAGCTATTGTATGGGAACAGGTACAAAAAAACTTTGGTGCTTATCGGTTCAGTAGTTTTTGAGACAAATGGAAATAAAACTCGGCGTTTCGCGCCTCGGCGGGGGCTTCGCCCCCTGCACCCCCCGGATGGATCCGCTTAAAGCCTGACGGCTAAAATTGGAAAACATGGAACATGCTTTAGCCATCCATCCTTGTTAACCAATCCTAATGTGAAGAACGTTTTCTCTGAAATAAACGAGAAAATTCGAAACGTCAATTCTTTATTTTATTTTTAAGTGCAATCATTAGAAGCAATCGATAAGAGAGGTTTATGATAACTGAAATAACTAATGTAATTCTTTGAATCAAGCTTGTATGTACACGCTGATGGATCTCTTTACAACAATTGCTTCCTCCCTTTACAATAGATAAGACATGCGATAAATCTTTGTCTCTCCCAACACATACCGTCTTATGTATAGGCATTGTTATACTACGTACACCTCACTAGGTTTTTCCCAAGAAATGCGATAATACACAGAGTACATTTGCGTAACGTATTTTCGTGACATGTTTTGGAACGTTTTTTCGGTGGAGGGTCAGGGCTAAAGCATGTTCCATGCTAAAATCTTTGAAATAGCAATTTCTAACGATAAATCATCGTTAGATCGATATTTTTTTAAAGATATGAATAATTATCGATAGTTTTTTGTAATTTCTTAACCTGAAACTATAGAGGTTGTGAACTGAGAAAGAACAAGAATTGTAACGTGAAATTAAGATTTACACAAAGTAAAGTCTCAGAAGCGTTTGTATTTACATTAATCATGTATGTTGAGAGTAAGTACAGATTGAGTGAGATAAACGACGATGTAAGGAGATAAACGAGTGAGCGGCGGAGATATATCACAGTGTAGCCGCGAGTGATATTATAAAAGTATTGAATGTAGAGTGTATGCAGAAGTGAGAGGGAAGAAGGATCGGTGATCTCAACAAAAACTAGCAATGAAATATCGATATAAATATCGAGAAAACTGGGTTTTCTAGCGAGGTATTGCTGCGCTAGTTTTTTTTTGGCTGCAGTCGTCCCGAAACTAGAGTGACCTATCGAGTAATGTTTCGAAAAAGCGAATGAAAAATTCACAATGTACATTATGCACTGTCCATCCTCCATAGCACAAAAGGAAATTCAAGGCCGCAGCTATAGGAGGGAAGCTTGCCGCCCCAATAATTTAAAAGCGATTGAAAAGTTGAAAAATTAGAAGCTAGTTGAAAAATTTATGATAGTGTATTGTTTTTGACAAGAAAAAAAATTGAACAATAAGTTAGGTTAAAAACAAGTTTTAAAAAAATAGCTTTTACAATTTTGAAAAAATAAATAACGGCGAAAAAGAAAATAAAATTCCTCACTTTTTTTTCCGAAACGGAAACAAACAAAAATTGAAAAAACAACTGATAAAAACAGATATAAGTGTATGCGTGCGTGAAAGCAGCGCTGAAGTTGGTCATCCGGTGTACTTGAACAAATTGAGTGAGTAGAATAAAAGCGAATAAAATAGATAATATAGACTACCGAAGTACCAATATGTTGTACCTACATCAACGGTTCTTTTTTACGATCAAGTTGGAAATTTTTGTAGACAGATGGAAAATTTTAAAATTTAGCCCCTCAAAAAATTTGTCTCGCTACGGCCCTGGAAAGAATTGAAAATACTAATGGTTGAAATTCACGATCAGATTTTGTTAATAGTAGCTCTGTTTGATAGGATTACGCTAACTTACACCAACCTACACCGGTAGGGATATTCCACAAATATTCAAGTAAAACTTGGCGCAAAGTCACATAACATTTCTACATTTGTGGAATCGCCCTCCTAGTGTAGGTTGGTGTAAGTTGGTGTAGTCCTATCAAACAGAGCTATAGTTTTCAAACTCGTAAATTGCTTGAGCCAACGAAAAGTGGGTACAAAATTTTTGAAGTACAGCGACGTTCCGAGAGAATGAGTGTCGAGAGTTAATTCGTTTGACGGCAACGCGAAACATTAAACATTTTTCTGGTGGGGAATGAGGGGCAGCAGTGAGTGGGTGTGTAAGTGTACACAGGCTACACACACGTGACACAACAGTACACACCAGACAAGTTACGCTTCTGTCCCGCATACCAATGTATACGCACCTTTTTTTTTTTCTTCCACAATTTCGAAATATCCTACCAATAGATACTTATCCACAAACAATTCGAGATAAGATTTTCATTTTAAAATATCGGCTCAAATATTGAATTTCACCACTCCTCTGCCTTTTCGATTTTAAAAATGTATTATGCCACGATATATTTTTATGTCGTAACCGTGGCATCGTCAGGATTTGCTTAAGGGGGGATTACATGAAAAAGATTTCACATTCCCCCTCATCACCATCGACGGATCTGGAGCGACGTTGGGGGAGGTTTATCTGTGGTTCGGCAGAACCGTTAGAATGAGCGAAGCAGCCAAAAAATTTTGTGGATAGTGTTTCCATATTTTTAGAAATCTTTACATTTTTATTACATGTAGGGGCGGTATGATTCCCTTGTCCACCGAGGATCCGACCCCACTCACCCTTCACTCCAGAAACAAGAAATCCGGCGAAAATTTATACCCTTACATAAATTTCTGATTTTTAGATTTTTATGCCAATCATCATGGTCAAGAAATGAAAAACTACAATGGTCCAACTCTGCGAAATCCTGTTGAAAATACATCCGTGGAGAGGGAACTAATCCCCTTAACCACCTCCGGGCTACGCCACTGTGTCTCAACAGGTTCCATTCATGGCGAAAAAATAAATTTCATCTTGTTCTGCACGGTTAAAACGAAACCCATGTAAAACCTATCACTTTGGAATATGCCCCCGCGGTTGTTCCACCATTTTTCCCCCAAGTATTTTTACAGTGAATTAGTATTGCTTATTCATCAACTTATAATATTATGTTGGAACAAGCATAGTGTGTTGAGTAGCTCCTGAATTTCAGACGAGGATGTACAAAGGCCGATCGTAAGTGGAGGTTCACCATCTTCTCAACCTCTGTTCTGGTTTATCAATTTTCTTCAAATTTGAAAGACCCAATCGGCATTCCAAACTTAACATTTCCGACGTAAATCGATGAACCAGAACAGTACCCAGAATCATGCCAAGTTTTCTTGGCATAATAACATATTAGCCATTAGCCAAGAATTCCAAGGTACAACTCTCGCTTGGTGGTGTACGAGATTAATTATTGGCAACCTGTGTTTTCTAGGGAAGTTTTGCTGCGCTAGATTCATTTTTCGTTTTCACCAAGTGGATGCACTGAGTACGCATTTCCCGCCATTGAACCAGTTTTACAATCTCGGACTCGCCGACACCGACTGGGATATTTTTAAATCTTTACTCTCGCTGTGGCTACACGGCAGTACGACTATGAAAAAAGACAGTCGATAAGTTGCCAGAGTGTCGGAAATAAGGTTATCGTGCAGCGTTATCATTTTCTATTCAACACAAAATGTACGATCTACGTACGTTGAATTCGGCACGAATCGGCAAAATTTTTAGTTAATCAGTATCACCTTGCGTCATTTTTTTCGTGTCTAGAAGTGAGAATTAGCGCTTATGAACGTTTTTCGTTGGCAACTGTGCAATAAATTGTAAACGCGCTCGGAAAGGAGAAACAATGGATATGAAACTGTTAACACCATGCTGGAAAAATTCACTGCTCCTGTCAACAATTTGCTGTTGCATCGTCTTCTCGTGTGGAAATGTAATCGAAGGAACTAGAGTTCAGTGTTACGATGAAAATGGCAAAGCTCAGGTATGTTAATTTTATCATTTACCTATCTTACGACTCGATCGGTTCTACGAATTTGAATCCACAAATATTACTAGGTACCAGAACCACAAATGAAGCTAAGTGGGTTGAAAAGAGAGCAACTGTGTGCCTGGGCCACTTGTTATAGTCTATTCCAAAGAACGATGTGACGTCACATGAGTTTATGGACCTGGGAGAAAGGAAACTGTAGAGATTTACCTTACTCAACAATGGCTACATCTAAAACTGTTTTGTTTACACCAATATTTTTATCTTTACGTAGCTATGAAATGTGTTCGTTTCTGTGACATCAAGTTTTTCTCATTTGGAGTAGCGTATAGAAGTAAAACTTTACACTTACATATTTGTGGATATATTACTCACTAAAATGTGAGGAAAAAAAAAAAAGAGAATAAATTAATTGGACTTAACACCTTGAAAAACTAATCCAACGATGTATCCACCTAATCAAAAAAAAAAAAAAAAATTTTTTCCTAACCTTTTCATGCAGTGACAGAGGAGCCAAAGAGTGCCTCGATTCAAAAATAGACCATAAAATTAAACTCATTAACTTGAGAAACATATCTGCGGATGCATTATAGGCGAAGTTTCATGAAAAATTACCCTGACTCTTTTTTTGGGTCACATGGAGCCCATCAAATGATTTAATCCAAAAATGAATTGTAAATTTGAACTCAACGCCTCAGAAAACTTACCTAACGATGTACCACATAACATTTTACGAAAAAATTATTATGTTTTTTGAAGGTCACAGGGGGCCCAACGAGTGATTCAATCCACAAATAGACATTAAATTATAGAATTTAGCATCTCAAAAAAGTGAAGACGAAAAGTCGCTCAATTTTTTATTAAAAAATTACATTAGCCTCTTTTTGAGGGTCACAGGGAGTCCATTAAGAGGTTCAGTTCAAAAATGGGTTTTAAATTTGAACCAGCCGCCTAAAACAGTATAAACACCGACGTGTCACTCTATTTTTTAAGAAGAAAATATCCAAATCCCTTGAACACCACTGAAAGTTCGAAATAATAGCAGGCTGCAGGTTCATATCCAGATACAGGAGCAAATTTTTTTTTTTATACATTGAATTAAACAAACCGGACTTCTTCGCACAACAACGGGGTCAACTTGAAAAAGCTGAGTTCGAGAATTTTGTTCAATTCTTTGGCTCTGCTATGTACGAGCAATGGGGTGATTACGAAGCTGGATGTGAGTGGATACATAAGGAAGCTTCACTCGACTTCGTTTCGCAAATTGGGTGTGCCTTAAATGGGCTACGATCAAATTTAAATTTAATTTAGATAAATCAGGAATTTTCTTTTGCGATAGTGAAATGGGTGAAGCAGCGTAAATTGGGTATCACAGCGGAGCACAGCAGGTACCCATTGAAGGCCCCAATAACGAACAGTATGCGAGATAGTGGTGCAAAAAATTTTGAAATAATGCTCAACTTTCGTATTTGCAGAGATGTATTCCGGAATTCGAGAACGCGGCCTTTGGACAAATGATCGAAGCAACAAACACATGCGGAGAAAACGGCCCTATCGAATATTGCGTCCAGTCGAGTACCGCCCCGGGTTTGAAATATGGTTGCGATTATTGTAATTCACCGCAAGATCATCCTCCCTACTATATGACCGATTTTAGTTCGACCAACAGCACATGGTGGCAATCCGAGACTATGTACGAGGGTATTCAAGCGCCGAATAGAGTCAACATTACGTTGCATTTTGGTTAGTATTTATTTATTTATTTACTTATTTTTAATGCATCAACATTCAAAAACTGCAAGGTTCGACATTTGGTTTGCTCCGAAAGTCGCGCTGTTCTTGGCACATTTATGACACTTTATGCGTACGCACGCTATTTTTCTGATTATTGGACATTTCGGTAGGGGAATATAAAAATATAGGCATACCAAACAGGTCATTTTGTTTCTAAGTCAGTTTGAAGAAAAACTGGTCTAAGATGTGTAAATTTGGCACAAAATATCCATATCTTCTTCAATGGTCTGAATAGTCTCCATAAATATTAAAATTGTGATTTTCCCGCAATTTATTACGGAAATATCGATAAAAAAGGCAACCTAATATTCCACTGTCCTTCCAAACTGAAAAAAATTTGCGTTTTTTTGCAGAACTGGTAATTATTTGTTCAACTAACTCTTTTGCAATCAGAAATTATATTCTTGAAACAAGGAGGACCCAAAAACCATAAAAACATTAACAAAATGGCGGGTTTGGTATGCCCAATTCGGATGAAGTTTCGTCTTCTACAAAGTTGCCAAGTTTGAACTGTTCGAACATATTTTGTAATTCAGTAGCAGTGTTCCATGTGATGAAAAAGTGCTGCCCTTAAAGTTGAAATGCGGTTTTAGTTCAGGTCTCTGGTTCTTTAAATTTTCGGTTCTCAGTTTCATTCTAAGTTAAAATGCGGTTTCAGCTTTCATTTCTGCAAACTGAAAAGCCTATCTATAGCTCCCTTGTAGGGAGGATCCAAATCTTTCAAACTATCCCTTCCGACACGCCACACCCGCGTAACAATACGTTAATCACCAAAAATTCGCACTACTGTTTAATGTCAACTAAATTTGTCGGAGTCAAGGAGAGGTCCTAACCCCAAGAACCCTTCTCTTATTTACGACTTTGTAGTGCTGTTAACCTTTCCCAAACATGGCTCGAAACGAAGCTCTCAAATAATCCTAAATCGGCGTTTAACCATATAAATGAAGCATAAAGCTTGTATTCAGCTCTTCAAATTATTGTTTGACAAAATTTTAAAATGAAAAAAGTTTTAACCCTCACTGTGCGTTTAGTTATTCGAACAGTCCCATAATGTGTGCCTAAAACTAGAAAGTTAAGAATTTCCGCGGATTCTTCTTTCAAAATCGTAATGAAGCTGTAGGTTTATTGACGTCGATTTTGGAAAAAGTTTGGCCTCTGTTCTTTCAGCACATAGGGATTAGAAAATTTTGGCAGCCCAAAACCTATTTTGAAAATACTCGAATGATGATGTACGAACTCATAAATTATAATTATGTAGGTACAGTATGCTGTGTCCAGTAGCATTGTGTATACAAAAATTCTCTTCTTCCTTGATCAGACGAATACTGCGATTTTTGATAGGCTAATCACAAATTAAACCTGGTCGCATTGTTGGTTATCGGCTGTTGTTCATCCGTTGAATTTATTTTTTCGAATATTGTTTCTCACGTTGGATTTTCATTATGAGAATTTTTGTTTTCTTGGTCAAGTGGGATGGCCGATGAAAAACAAAAAGAGAAAAAAGGCCAAATTAATCAATTTACATGGCAATAGATACTCTCGTTAAACACGATTATTTGGTAAAATTTGACGAACTGTTCAGTGTGTAAATACGCAATGGCAGCCTGTAGGTTTTTTTTTTTTTTTTTTTTTCCAACCGTGAGAGACAATATACGCTTACTGAGTGCGTGTGTTTAATATTATGTCAATTCACAATTCACTACACGTATATAGCACATACCCCGGAGGAAGCCTTCATCAATTTTGTGGCCAGAAGCTGTTATACCAGCCACATGATCTTGGAAAAACAAAAGGTTCAACTTTATATTCTGCTGTTTTTATCAATAAAAGTCCAAAAGGGAGAGATTTAAATTAGCTTTATGGATCGCAAGGTGTTTCTCTTCCAGGACTTGATTTCCAAAAAATAGTTTCGTCTAAAAGTTAATTTGTGAATGCTTTGTACGAAATTTAAAAAAACAAAAAAAAGTTCGTTTGTATACAGCCAGAAATTGTATATACACCGCTATCCGTTAGTCACGCTCTGGTCAAAGTCCTTGAACTTGGTTTTTTGGAACCGTCCCCAAACTATTATCGCAATATTTGTAATTACGAAGAAGGTAGTTAAGTACCTATTTTAGCAAAAACGATTTTTTCAAATTGACCGCGTCTTTTGCTCGTCTTTTAATCTGGTTTAATTATCTAGCCGCATAACGACTAATAATTGAATTTATTCTTCCTGTGTAAAAAGTACCGTCCTGTAACAAAGTAAGTTTGGGAACTCCTGGTCTACAAGATTTATGTATAACCCTCTGACGGTTCATTTCTCAGCATCTCTTTATTTTTCTTCTTCTTCTTTTCGTCTCAGATCCGCTTAGCTTGCCATTTTGTTTGTTTTACTATCGTGCCTTTCGTCTCTTGGATGTATTTTTATTTTTACGACATTTACACGAGAGAAGGAAACCAAATAGACACGATTTTTGTATTCATCGCCGTCTGCTTTGATTGTATAGTCTATATTCTAAAGTAACTTTGAATTACTTCCGTATGGATTGCTGAGCAACTGCGGTCGTGCTAAATTTTTCTTCATTATAAATTGACAAATTGTGCATGTAAGGTGAGGTAGAGTCGTGATTAGTGAAATTGAAAGTTTTAAGAAAGGCGTTGCTCTTTTTCCTTGCTTCACTGATTGGGAAAAAAAATTGATTAGCGTTACTTATTCAGTGGCGATCCAGAACCTTAATTTGCGGGGGGAATGAAAAAAATATTGTTTTTTTTTCTCTTCAACAAGTTTTTGGGCGGTTTTTATCGAGATTCTGTGTCGTATTCTTATTTTCTTTCTTAAATTTTCGTCTTTTTTTTTTTTTTTTGGCGTAAGGGAAAAATTTTCCATTTATCTCGTTGGAACCGCCAGAGTACCAATTTGGTTGATGCATCTCAAAATTTGGAAGATGCATACAGCCTGAACGATTTTCTGCGTTAAAATCTCCTTTCAGCTTACTACCTACGTACTGCATATGTCGTATGTGGTACTTTTCAGTCTTCATAATTTCTCGCGTAGCCACATATATTCGAGTTCGTTAACTCGATTCGGGTGGTAAGAATTTGTAGCAAAATATCTGGACCGATTTAGTAGGTTTAGGACCATGAGCTGTCACATTATCGACCCAAAATGGCGGTGAAATCGGGCCAGCCCATTCAGGGCTCTCGCCAGTGACTGCGTACTGGGAGATGATATTGGTCTATCGAATCACGACCCCCTTCCTACGCACAAATGTTTACATACAATTTCTGGATTTGGACAACGTGGCCTCAAGTTGAAATAAAAAAACTCTAGCGCAGCAAGCCTCGCTAAAAAAAGTAGGTTTTCGACAAAAAGAATTGTGAATTTTGATATTAATCACAATGATAAAGTATGATAAATAATCATATAATTTCAAATAAAACCAAAGAAATATAATAAAGTTATGAAATAAAAAAAAAAGGAAAAATGAGCATGTGGTTAATTTCTGTAAAAAGAAAAGTTCATGTAAATTAGAAAAAAAGGAAAAAAAGCTTTAACGGAAGTACCGTCTGGTCTGTCCACACTAAAACTGGTAATATGCTACAATAAATTTTAATAAATATTTGTTTGAAATTTGGCACATATTGTTTCAAAACTCCGCATTTTATCGCCAATATAAAAACAAAAATAGCGGTGCCGGAAGTACTGTCCGGCTGATCCGCACCAAAATTAGTAGCGTACTATAATGAATTAAAGTAAATATTTATTCTGAATTTTGTAGCTATTGGTGCCAAATAGAGCATTTTATAGCTGAAATAGAAACAAAAATGGTGGTACTGGAAGTACCGTCCGGCCCATCCGCAGAAAAATTAATATGTCAGGTCCTTAGGTTAGTATAAATGTTCGCACCAAATTTCGTGATTATTGGACAAAAATTTCGACCTGTACCACGGGAACAAGAAAATTGACTTATACTATATCATCGATATATACATATATATATGAATTTGAGTTATTGGCACCAAAATTTTCCAGAGATCATGAAAAGAAAAACGTACCAACCCCTAACCCTGGAAGCTAATACCACACCAAGTGTAACAAGTAGATTTTCTTTAGAAAATCTACTTAAAAAGTTTTCAAAAGCTAGCTTTTTGACTGTCCCGTCACATTTTTTATACCCTTTTATTGCAGTTATTAATTCAATGAAATATGACATAATTTGGTACCAGACCACTGGGATTGCTTTTATCGAGTTTGTTGTTATCAGCTATGATTCCGTGCTATTTTGTAAATATTAGGGCAGTTAAAGGGTGTTATATTTTTATATTTATAGAATTGCACGGCGAAATCTGTTCTAAACAAACAAAGGTATCAAAGCTAATTTCAAATTATATAAATAAAATAAAAGCGTATTTTTTTAAAACTCGTTTTTAACCTAACTTATTCTCTTGAAATACGATAATAGGTAGGTTAAGGGGTTTTTATCGTTCCAAACCTTTTCTCTAAATATCTCAAATGATGGTTTTTTAATTTTTATGCCAAATTTTTGTGGAAATTTCATTCCTATAAAAATGAAGATAGTACTAATTATTGCGTAAGCATACCACGCTTTCGATATCTACTTTTCTTTTTCTCTCATTTTCTTGTTTTCCCACCATTTCTAGGTACACTTTTACATATTTTTGTATTTACCTTAAAGGTCGCCAATTTGATATCTTTTCAGTCCATACAAGAGCAATAAAATCAATACTTTATTGTCTACATGTCAAAAGGATACGAGTAATCGCTATTGGTCACCACCAAAATCTATGTTTTCCTCTGCTTTTTTTTTTTTTTAAATATTCAAACAAAAGTAAAACAAAAAAAAGAAAAACAATTAAATTGAAAATCTAAATAAAGTGACACTCATAATTCAAGCCCTCCATTTGGTTTCTCTATTGTCCGACCAAAAAGCCCGCATTCTGAGATGGTCTAAAAATTTCCCATACGTTTAATATCCTGAACAAAAATTTACTAAATCAAAAGATTTGACAGAATTGCTTACTCCCCTATGGAAGGATTAACCCTCAAAATAAAAGTTCACTTTTCCAATCAAAATCACTTATAGAATATCCAAGCTTGAGTTAAGATCTCTTTAATATCCCTCGCTTCATGAGCCAAGAGATATCATAGGTAGATTTTTCGTTTTTCCAGTTAAATATTTTACATATTTAAAGTCTGTTTTCTAGTCGTAAAAACTTCATTAACTTTCATCATGTTCTATTTTAAATTCATTTCACAAATTTTTTTAAATTCTTTTTGAAGTAATTTAATTACTTAATTTAAAAAACCGTCTTTAATCAACTTATTATTGCAATGGCAAAAACATTTGCTTTTCTCAAAACATAATCCTGTATGATGAAGTTACATATCTGAATTTAAAACTTTCAGGCTTTGCCGGTGTGAATTTAAATGAAACTGATAACATGATTCAGCATATGGAGTGCAGAAATATTCTTTGTCCTCAACAAATCAACCTTCAAAATGGATCTTTCTCACAAAAAGACGAGATTCATATTTTTTCCTTCCCAAAATTGAATAGTTTATCATAAAGTCAGTGGAACCGTATAATAAAGTTTTTTGAAGCGATATGTTGGTTTTCCTAAGTTCCAGTTGAGTTAATTGGAACAATTAGTTAAGAGATTTGATAAAATTTAAAAGAATTCATGCAAGTCGGCTTCTTTTGGCTACATCAGAGAATTTAAGTTGAAACTGAAATATAAAAAGTGATCAAAGAAAAAAAAATGCCGGATGGCACGCCAGTCAGAAGTAAGATGGACCAAATCCGCTCCATAATTTCCAAATGGCGGCAATTTAAATTTTAAATTTATAGACAGTAGAGGCAGGGGCATAATTCTTTACGGATTGGTACAAAATTCGGTTTGTGCGAACTTTGAATCACTATCTCGGTCAAGTTCAAAGATGAGCCCAATCAGCCCATTAGTTTCCGAATTATGACTTTTTAAAGTTTATTGGAAAGGTAGATTTCACCTAGAATAAAGAGAATTTTTAATTATGTGCATTGTCGGTTGCGTTCATTCCATAATGAAAACTTGAAAAAGTTACAATTTGGAAACTAATGGGCGGACTGGTCCCATCTTTGAACTTGGTCGAGATATACGCCCAAAGTGCACATGCCAAATTCCTCCCTAATTTGTAAAGAATTACGCCTTGCCCGCATTGTTTATAAATTTCAAATTCAAACAGCCGTCATTTTGAAATTAATTCGCAGATTCATTCCATCCATCTTCAAATTTTACCAATATATGGACCCAAAATATACACATGTTAAATTTTTCCCCAATCTGTAAAGAAATTTGCCCCTTAGTTTGTTGACAAATTTCATTATTACTATAATAACTGTATAAGCTTGCTGAAATTAATTCATTGATCAAAATTAGTTCACAATATTATTCCCCTTAACTATTTTACTAATATTTTCCCTTATATTCGATGCGCATGCGCCACTACCCACAAAACCAAACACAGACATGGAAAAAAAACTGAGTATTTTTGTAATGGAGAGCTGATTTCTATAACATTTCTTTAAGTAGTTACTATCAGAAATAGATAGCCTTTTACGGGAATGAAATTACTCTGTTTTGCACGTTACAATATCTCTATATATATGAATATATAGATATACATCTTAAAGTAATTTCATTCCCAGAAACAATCTATAGTTAGAGAACGGAACTACTACAATCAGCCCTCCATTACATATATACTTGAAGAAAAAAAAAATCATTGGTTGCTTCTGCGGAAACAACGAATTCTGCAGTATTACCTAAATACTAGCAAAAATTCAGGGCCAGCACAAACCTAAAGGCTTATATCTTATATATACATAAAAATTTGAGGAGATGGTTGTTTTGGGATCTAGGGAAAAATTTTCCTGAAGTTGTGACATGCCACCCTCCCAATATGTAAATTATCTTCAAAATCTACCTAAAAAAGCATCATATAAAAAAATTACATTATTTTTCATATCATATGCTTATGGAAAAAGATGGGAATAGCGGCTGTGTCCTTTGAACATTTTTTTTTTCTGAATTATTGAAAATATTTCTTCATATTCATGAGTCCTGATAAAATACCAGCTCAAAAATACGAATTTTTTCTGAAGAATGTCCTTGCTTCTCTGTTTCTCGTGATTTATTCATTATTTTTTTTAGCCATATAAATTTTAATTGGAGAATTTTCCAAAAAATTTCTAACATACATTATATGTCAGGGAACGAAGAAATAGAAATTGGACTCGTCAGTAAAAGATAATTATAATTATAAAAAACGAAAAAAAAATACTGAAAATTACAGAAGAGATATCAAGAACGGAAACGGACATTCTATCTTATCAGTAAACAATTCTACATAGGTTTAAAATATTTTTATACTTTTAATGATTCAGTTGAAATGAACGTTTAAATTTTCATGAACTTCGCCAGAAGTAGGCTATACTAAGCTGTACCTACCCGTTTTCTTGTGTGTCATGGAAAGAGAAATTTAAAGAATAACCTAGCTCATTTTTTCAACTTCTTACGTATGAACGTTAGATAGATGGTATTGCCTCAAAAGAGTGGTATTTTGGGCGATACAAATATATATACATAAAAAAATTAGGTCAAAATGACTTTTCTCATGAAGCGGATAATTTTCATCATAACCACCCCTAACCTTTTTGTGAGGTCAATTTTAATACCGCGTTTGCACGCAGACTGAGTAAAAAATAGAATAGAATAAAACCTACCACGGTGATGATTCAAACTAGACAACCCTGAAGTAGAGAGTAACTTTTCTTCTATAACACTTTAGCAATGGGTTCTTCAGCAATGGTTGATGAGATTTCAAAAAAACTCAAGTTGAAAAAGCAAACAACCTTACATTAGCATCCCAGATGTTAGTACAAGAACTACGTCACACTTTTTCGCATTAGTAACTGCAAAAAAAGTGTCTAAAAACAACATGTTCGTAACTACAAACAAATACGTCATCAGGACTGTACACAGCGGTAGTGGTTCAAGTGACAACCCCCTCTCTAGACCGTCCAAAAAATCGGTAAAAACGGGGTAAAGTTGGAAAAAACGCAACGTATAAATATTCTAGAACAAAGAAATTATCTAAAAAAATTGTTGAGTTTGTAAAACCACCTACAGAGATGAATTCTGCATGTGGCCCTGTATGACACGAAACCTGCAGCTCAAAAAAGGTTGTCCTGGCCTTACCTACGTCTGTAATTTTCTAAATAATTAAGTATTTTAGGTACCCACTGAAGACGTAACAATTTAATCATAACCACTAGTCATTTTGCATTTGAAAGAAATGTCGGCGCTATTTTCGGCATGGTGCAATGTTTTCGATCTCTGTTAACATCTTTAAATAAAACTTTGAATTCATGAAAGAATCATAATCCGTTATCAAATACTTTATTACATTCATACTCGATAATTCGTTCAAAAACTCGACTCTGCTTCATTATGCGATGAGAAACGTATAACAAAGTAGATGCCCCCCTTATCTTATCAAAACGACTGTACCCATCAAAGGTTGGAGACACAATCTTCCGATTTTAAAATAAATTACGAATTTCCATTTCAGCATCCAAAAAAATTCTTGAGAACATACTTCTGTTTTATTCTAAAATTATGGCCCATGAAAAAATATTATAGGTATATAAATTACTTTAGTTAGATATCTACTTATTGTTTTAATTTCAGGAAAATCATTTGATATCACCTACATTCAGCTGTTGTTCAAATCGGCTCGACCTCATAGTTTTGCTATCTATAAAAAAACCACCGAAGGTGGACCATGGATCCCTTATCAATATTACAGGTGATGCATGTGTTCGATTATAAAATATAGCTACGTATTTTTTTTTCCCCAACCTAACATTAATTTGACTCATGGATTCAGTGCCGATTGTCGTGGAATGTACCATCTGCCCGATGGAAACTTCATACGGAAAGGATCCGTCGAGACGCAAGCAATTTGTACGTCTGAATATTCAGATTTATCACCGTTGAATGATGGAAGTGTACCATTTGCCTTGCTTGAACATCGACCTTCGGCACCAGAATTTGATAGTAGACCAGAATTTTGGGTAAATTTTCTGCATTTTCGTCTTTGAAAATTTTATTGCAGTCAAAAATAAGATACCCATTCAATCTACTGTTTGAGTCTTCATTATTAGACTGTGTATAGCTATAGACATTCAACTATCCTGCCATTTATAGAAATGAGATATTCTCAAGGCTGACAAAAATTAGTTTTCATTAGATGCAGCCGTAGCCAAACTAATGATAGGTTTTTTGAGACGGGGTTCGGAAGTATACAGAATTTTATGCAGGGGGAAGGTTTATATTTAACTTATTTTTTATAATTTTTGTATGCGAATCAAAGATTTTATTGAAGACGGGCGCATTAACCTAGGAGTGTCGGTTCAGGTGGCTCAATGCAGAGGTTAAAGTGCGTCCCAAAACATGCTTAATTTTACAATCCCCAAAAAAACTCATTTAAAATCTGCTTTATTTCATATCTGACCACCAATATTAGTCATATCCCTCCTGAAAACATTCAACCCCGAATTTTGGATTCATATTTGGAAATTTCCTTTTGTTTATCTTTCAATTTTGATTATCAAATTAGGTATTCAAGAAAATTTTAATCCTTTTCTAGGGTAATTAATGAAACTATGAAAATATACGTTGTATACAAATTCCAGTTTACTTATCCTTTTTTTACAGCACGTAATCTGTTAATAAAATTTGTCGTGTGGGAGTGTGACTGTTCATTTGTTGTTTAAAGGCAAGACTAGATACTACTTACTGTTTTTTTCTTCTTTTATTTTTATGTCCCGAGTAATTCTTTACCAAAACAGATAATTTGACGTACGAAATTAAATAATTAGGAACAAATGTAATTTTACAATAAAAAATTTAGTGCAGTTAGTTTTTATTAAAAAAATCTGACAATTTTTATCTCATGAAAAAGGGGGGAACCATCCACCCCCTCTAGATCTGCCAATGATGGACAGATTTAAAATCAAATTCGTCCTCTTTTAATCTGTGACTTAAACTAATCTTTTTTAGAACCTTTAGATCTTTTACTGCTTCTATTGGTAAGACGATCTGTTTGGGCACTTTTTTTTTTTTCTTTTTTTTCGAAATTGGTTGTTTCCAATTTCATTTAACAAACAGGCCTGTCACAGCGTTGGTTTGAATCACCGAGCTTTGACCTTTCTCCATACTCAGCTTCTTCTCGAATCAAATCAATCAATAGCATAAGTTGCCATAAAAGGAGAGAAGATTGGAGGAAATAGCAATTTCTCGGCAAAATTTATTTTGTTCAAACATTTTCAAGTATTTGTATCGACAAAAAAGTTAAGAGGGTAGGATATAGGTGTTGATAGTTTTTTTCCTAATTTATAACCATTTATGAGGATTGAACATAATCAACCAACTATCAGCTGGCAGAAAGAACCTTAGTTGCGGTAGAGAAGGTGCGCAACATTGTTCAAAATATTAGGTGCCACTACTATAGCCTAACATATTTCACCGGGTTGAGTTAACTGATTTTGGCATAATATACAACTATATAATAAGTGAAAACTCCACGAGCTGGTACTAGTGAACTTCAGAGTCCTCATTTATTTATGATCGACGTTTTATTTAAAGGATTACAGTCTACGCGGAATTTTTAAGCTGTAAGTTACCTAATATCTCAGATAAACACTCTCTCCGCCCTCTGCTGCTTGTCATCTTTCGCTAATTACATTTTCTCATTTTCTGAGACTAATTTTTATTTTTTCGTTCATTTTATAGGAATGGGTTACAGCCACAGACATTAGAATCACTCTGGACCGATTAAACACTTTTGGAAACGAAATATGGAAAGATCCCACCGTTTTGAAATCGTATTTCTACGCCATATCCGATTTTTCTGTCGGAGCCAGGTTCGTTGGCACGTATCATGATTTATATTCATTGTTTTCTTTAAAACTTTGTTGCAAAAAAGAAATAAGTACCTACCTACATAATTACGTGTCTATGAACTGACAAATTGAAAAGAACGTCTCGGTTAAAATTAGATTCAAGGTGGATGGTTTGCTTTTCTTTGGTTTGGATGGAGAGCCTACATTTTTGGGAGTGTATGGTAAACAAAAGAAACATTCATGTTTTTAGTAATCATTTGTTAGGTATTCAAGTACTTATAGTGTGCATGAGTTCATTTTGTAACACTCATCATGGAAGAGTTTTAGCGGAATTTTTACATTCTTTAGAATTATGAAAATAACGTAGAATGTTTCTGTGGGTATAGGTGTGTGCGCACACCTCACCTCCACACTTGTAAAAAGGCGCTGCATGATCTGAAAAAGAGTGAATGTGTGTGTAAGCCTAGCTCAGTATTCAAATTGGCAGTACTAACGAAGTAAAACCGTGAGCGCAAAAAGGTTGTTTGTGGACTATATTTTAACTGGCCCACTAAATGATCAATGAGTGTGGAAGAGTGTGGAAGCATATCCGTTTGTCTTCATCATCCGTTGCCACAGTTTTTCATCTATCATATGCAGGTACTGGAGAGTAATCAGTAATTTCAATGTGACAGTTTTGTGTGAGCTTATTTCTCGTTTATTTTTGGTTGTTCATGTTTTTTTTTCTCAATTGTCATCAATAAAAAATAATTTTGCCTAGCCTTTATATGAAGACTATATCTGTAATTTGTGGTAGATATTGATCAGATTATGTTATCTTTAGAACTTTGGAAAATAACTGCATTTGATTTTGCCTAGTGCTTAGACCAAGCCTCTTATTTTTTCATCTTCCTGTATATTTGAATATTTGTTCACCAGATGCAAATGTAATGGGCACGCTTCTCGATGTCGAAAAGGACAATCTTCTCGAACATGTCACTGCGAGCATTTCACCGCAGGACCTGATTGTAATGAGTGCTTACCATTGTATAACGATGCACCATGGGGCCGAGCCACCGCTGATGATGCACATGAGTGCCAAAGTAAACTTTGCGGCCTAAAATCAAGTTTTGTAAAACAAATGTGTTGTTTTAACATCTTCATTGATTTACTTCTTCAATTTGTTGCAGAGTGTAACTGTAATGGTTTTTCGGAACGATGTTTTTTTGATAAAGACTTATATAATCTAACTGGACATGGTGGTCACTGTCTAGAATGTCGTGGAAATCGTGATGGGTCTAACTGTGAACGCTGCCGTCCAAACTATTATCAACCAGCTGGTGAATCGGTCTGTTTTGCATGTAATTGTAATGAAACAGGTAGGTGCCAATGTTTTATATGATAGTAGGGAATAGTGCAGTGGTTCCCATTTAGCTTTCATTCATGAATCCTAGGTAAATACCTAACTTCTCTGATAATATCCTACATTGAAAAGATATGATAAAACTTGAATCTACCTCACATATATATTGGACAATTTTTTGTGATTGGGATCCGATGCTACTACAAACCACCTTTTGGAAACCACGGGAATAGAGGAAGTTAAGGATTTACTTGGATTTGCAAAGAATTAGGTGGTCACATTTTACATTTTTTCAATTTATTCAAATTATTTTAAAGAACTTATAGCATTCATTTCTATTGCTATATGATTTCAAGCTTCTAGAACAGTTATGAGCCTATGTCCGCACTAAATATAATAATAAAAATACTAACTTGAGAAATCAAATATGAGTTCTCCCTATTAATAGTGTGGTACTTTCATTTTTGGAACACAAGCCTAATTCAAATGGCAACATCAGTCTGACAGCATCCTTGCTCCCTAAAGAGACATGTCTCAAAAAATTTTGTATTATTTTGAAATTTATTCCTTCATTAGATTTCCACTTATTCCCCAGGAGTTATATTTGTCATATGCAAATATAGGTGGACATAGGGGAAAAGAAGTGCTTGACCCTGGATCTAAAATGAGCCCCTAAAAAAATTTACAGATAGAAATGAAACAATTGTCGCATAGTTCAGGGCATAATAAACATTATTTTTTGATAATTAATATTATCTTCTTTGGGGTCAACGACCTTTTTTTTGTAACTTTTTTATTTCATTTTAGCACTCCAAACCTTTGAGGCAAAGTCCGCCAATGATATATGTGGTTTCTCTACTGTCCCTTCAATATTTTAATTTAAAAAAAAAACAAAAAACATAATATCACATTTTTTGAGTTTTTTACTAAAGTTTGAGGAGAATGTTGTTTTTTTCTCAGAGTGTTTTGTTATACCTACTATACCCATTCTTAAGATTGAAAATATTCCTTTCATCTACCATAAATGAACAAATTCAAATTCTCCTGTGGGCTAATATTTGTGCCTTACATTTAATGTGCATTTTCTAGGATCGTGGAATTTGCAATGTAATAACGAGGGTAAATGCCACTGCAAACCTGGTGTAACTGGTGTCAAATGCGACCGTTGCGATAATAATTTCTATGATTTTGGTATAAATGGTTGCAATGAGTGTGGATGCAGTGTTGCTGGAAGTTTCCAGAATCGTGCCTTTTGCAATTCAGCCACTGGAGTTTGTTTATGCAAAGAAAATGTGGAAGGAAGACAATGTTCAAGGTATGCAAAATAAAATATTTAATATTACTAGGACTTATAGTTCATTTAATATAATTAACATGATAGACAAAATGTCAAAATGTCTGTGTAATTAACACAATGTACCACATTTCACGTTAGGCAAATTTTATGATTTATTTTAATCTTGTACTTCAGGACTGTGATTTACATAACTAGAGCGCTGCCTTAAAAGAAAATTTGAATTGGGTCTTTCTATTGTAGTGCTGTTTCAGAAAACTGTGTGCTCAGTTCCACTAATTATTCAGTCTGAGGATGAAGTAAAATATTATTAAAAAGATATCATCTAACAATTAAATACTATGTACAACCATCCCTTATAGTATAGAGATGCTTGAAGTGCTCCACGAAGTTTATATTTTGTTAGTGAACTGTCAATTCAAGAGCTAGGATGGCTAAAACAATAAGATTAAAATAATAATGATAATAAAAATTTGAAAACAGTCGATTCAGTGCTGAAAAATTTGGTTTTTACAATTTTTAAACTTGCAGTATACAGAAGAGGAAACTCAACACTGAGCTCTCACCTGAACACCCCTACATGAGGTTGTCTGAAACTGAAAAACTTTTTTAATTTAACAATATATTTCAACTCCTGACACAATAGCCTGATTCACACTTGATTAGTTTTGTAGCTATCAGCGAGTTATTTGGGGTACTATTCTGTCAACAGATAAAGTCAGTTTGTGGTTTTAGCTATTGAAGTTAACTTTATTTTGGTGGATAGTCCAAGAATCTCATTAGAATCTCATATGATGATCCGCAAAGTTGAAGTAGACTTTTAAACATTAAAACAACAAATAACTTTGTCTATTAATAGACCCAAGTAGCTGGCTAGTAGCATGAAAACTATCCAAGTGTGAACCAGGTTTATATCATCAAACATCATGTGGAAGAATGCACCTTGTATATTTTACATACACTTTTAGATCACATCACATACTCAGATCTTCATTCTATCTCATTCACACCACACATCATTAATTGTCCCTCTCACACAGTTATGTTCAATTCATGCCTATATCTTTTTAGAAAATCCTAAAACAGTAGGCTTGAATTAATTCATCACCTGAATACACTTTTTAATCATATTCTGGAAAGGAACTATTTTACAGCTGTCATCTCATCACCTCATTTCTTAGATCATATTATTGTTCATAACATGTATTGTGATAGTATTAATCCATGACCTCAGTTTTCAACCGACTTTATACTCTTTATAATTTTGGAGAATCACATCTCAAGTAACTGCCATATGTTCAGGAGCTCAACAGTTAAGTCCACAATGTTATACTAACTTGTACTTAATCAAATTTTTACTAGCATCCAAATTTTGGTCCAATCATTTTGTCTTATTAAAATTATTTCAGTCCAGAATAACAGTTACACCGATTAACTCAAGTAAATTCAGAAAATTATTGTTTAAAAGTTCTATACTCATGGCAGACTTTTTCCTCCTTAGGAGGTTTGCCCCTCCCCTCTCACCAGTTTCAGATATTTTACACAATTTATACTGTTTTACCATTTGAGACTTGTCAGAGGTTCCATTACCTCTGTGTTTTCCCTCATGTTTTAATGTAAAGCAGTTTTATAACAAAACTTGACAATTTTCAATAGTACATAGCAAAATGTATTTCACATGTGGAAATATTTCAACATTTTCCTTCATTTCTCTGTTAAACCTATTCCTCTGGTTTTTTTCTGAAGTCGAAGGATCGTTACAATTTCATTAAATTTATTTTTACTTTTGCTAAATATTTAGATATTTAATTTTGAAAACAATTTTCCAAGAAAAAATTTTTTCAGTTCAACTTGTTGATTATAATTTTTTAAATACTTGATAAATAAGGGGACTAACGCCAGCTCAGATTTGGGGTTGTGTTTGGGATCAGCCAAATTTTATTGAAGCTTCTTTAATTACAAAACCCTTAACATATATATTTCCAATCATAAAATAGCAATACTCCATCAATTCTTCTATGTTTTGAAAAGGATGACAGGCACTTCTTACGGAAATGTGGTGCAGTTCAAATTGGCTTAAACTTTGGAATAATATAATATAGTCTAAAACCTTCAAATCAAAAGCACAAGTTCCAAAAAAAAAAAAAAAAAGGTTTTCAAGAAAATAGAGGGGCTGCCTAATGGTCAGAAATAACTAAAAGAACTGATATGGTAATGAGTGCGTCTGAACTATATCAAATAATTTCTTTGGAAAATGAATTTTTATCGGATCTTACAAAGTCATTTTTGAAAGTTCTGCACTTTTTCAGGATGAAAGTTTTTTTAATTAAGCTCTACATTAGAAAATAAAATAGCCTCTTTTGTGAACTAGTTCTGCACTTTTATATTAAATAGCCAAGAACTTAATAAAAAAAACTTTCATTATCAAAAAGTGCAGATCTTTTCAAAACAAGTTGGAAAATTCTTATATTATAGTGCTCTACTGTAAAGATAAAACCTTCTTTAGTTCACATGAACTCGAGACTAAATTAGTTGTTTAAGTTATGTTTCACCTTCAGGCAGCTGTATTTCAAAAACCACTTTTTTTAGAGCTTGCATTCATGGATACTTTTGATCAGGATGTTTTAAACTATATAATTCCAAAGACTACTTTTTCATAATAAGTGTTCTGAGTTCTTAGGGTGGGTCTTGGCTTGCTTCTACACATGTAAAATATATGTTAAATTTATAATCAATCGGTCGAGCTGAATATAATTGGTGTTGCCTGTTTACAGTTGTAAACCTGGATTTTTCAATCTGGATGAATCCAACGAATTCGGTTGTACACCCTGTTTTTGTTACGGCCATTCATCAGTTTGCCATTCGGCTCCTGGATATTTTAAAGGTATACTTCCATTTACTCTGTTCATATATAAAGTATACATAACAGTTTATTTCAGCAGTTCAATTTTTCATGTTTCCTGAATTAAATACTATGTTTAGAGTATTTCTTTTATCATGATCCAACTAAAAAACCAGTTTTCATTCACCTAAATTTGAAAATATTCACATTCTCTTAAAATGTAGTAATGCTCCACCACACTGTTATTAGTTTACACTGTCTGTTTAATTCAAATATTAGAATCAAAGTGGGGACATTACTCATATGAGGTAAAGGGGCTTGGATCCCCAACAACAGTCGCCATCAAAAGTTTGGCTAATTTGTCTCTATAACATTGAACTAATGCACAGATTACATTCAAATGCAATTACTTGTATTTACAAGTATAGTATGAAAACCAAACCGAGACTAATCAAACAATTACAGTGATGTCACAATTCAGTACACAAACTAGTTTGCCATTTCTTATCTCTACAAGAAACAACGAACTACCCTTATACACAGTCATACATATTTACTACATATGTGTGTATGTGTGTGTAAATAAGCTAATATATAAACTGTTCAAACTGGCTCTAAAATCACCAGTGTTCACTCAAGTTTTGGCTTACCCATATGTGTGTACATATGAAGTGACAGAACACGCAATTATCTGTTGATTACCTTCTTGGGTGAATATTCTTTCAATAAATTTTTACAAACTTCCCATAATACTCAACTGAAACTTTGTATAATTGGGTAGGTATACTTGATGACAATGTAAATACCTAAACAAATTTTCAAACATATTGAACTATAGGAAGTGGGTCAAAAATGTATTGAAAGTTAGTATAGTATGAAATAATAATCTACTAACATATACATTTTTATACTTATTTTGTGTAAGAGGCATCCAAATTACAAGAAGAAAATAAAAGAGGAGAAAAAAAGTGAAGAAAAAGAAATAGTTTGATGAGATACAAGGAT
Source organism: Ericerus pela (assembly GCA_011428145.1). NCBI lineage: Eukaryota > Metazoa > Arthropoda > Insecta > Hemiptera > Coccidae > Ericerus > Ericerus pela. Next base: position 1,245,131 of record WOFM01000214.1, on the reverse strand, counting down.
GTACAAAAAAAAAATCAAAAAACAATCAGGAGACCTATAAAAGTTTTAACATTATGTAAAACAATAGTAATGTTTTTAAAAATTACAGATCAATGAGTTAATTTAAATTTATACGCTATTTTAAAGCATCATTCAAACAACGCATTTTTATTGGCTCTACTAAACTGAGCTACTAACTAGTAAAGTTAAACAAGTTGAACTTGAGCAAGTAGGCAGCAAGTGACTGGTACTTAACTGGCAAATTGGAGACTAGTAAAAAAGCCTTGTGTGATGACGCTTAACAGAACTTGTCCAGAATTAAAACACTACTTTAAATATAGCACTATTTTGCCAAATCAAACGCAACTATAATTTTAATGGAACATCTCATTAATACTAGCTCAAGTTAAATAAGTTAATTTTAAAGCAAAATTACAAATAAAAGGCCTAAATATGGAAAAATAAAATATATAGAAAAGAAAAAATTTCAAAAAACCACAATAGAATAATTCTTGGGCTATTTCAAGTAAACTAAAAAAGAAAAAAAAATATTTTTTTCAATTTGGTAATTTTAAGAATTTTGTGAATGATGAGAACAAAAGTATGGGGAACTCTGACTACAAGATCATCTCAAATAGCCTAGAATATTAGCAGTAAAGTAAACAAATATGAAGAATACGATAATAATTTAATCATTATTATCGAAATTAAGCTACTATACTTAATTAATTAATAAGAAAATTCATCCTCACCTTACCATTTTAACCCAATAATACAGGGCTACTAAGAATTATATATTTTGAAATTTTTCTTATAGCTTGAGTGCCTCACACTTTTATTTTTACAATTTACAAAATGTTTAAAATTAGCAAATTATAGAAAATATTAATTTATTACTTAATTATTTTTCATTTATTATAAGTTTTTTTTGTATTTATTCTTATTAAATTTTAATTTTTAATGTTTTGTTTTAATATCAAACTCCTTTCCTTATCACCAAATCAGTTCAAACTGTTTCAAGACTTAGTTTATTTTCTACCATTTCAACACTTTGATGTTCTTACTATTATTGATGTAATTTCAATTTTTTTTTTTTTAGTAATTATCGAGAACAGTTTCGTCAAAAGTAGTGAAAAATGGAGAGCTGAATTACGGGATGGACGAAAAGCAAGTCTCAGTCACAATACGCCGCTTCAGTCTCTGGAAGTTGCTAGTTCTCACAACGGAGCAATTTATTTTGTGGCATCAGGTAACAAATCAGTTTTTACCTTTTAAAAATCATTTCTGACAAAATATTTTTATAAAAAATATTATAAAAATTTTACAGATAGATTTCTTGGAGACCAACGTGCCAGTTATAATCATGACTTATCATTTAAACTGAAGATTAATGATGCTTCACCAATTCCCTCAGTGGAAGACATCATTTTAGAAGGAGCAGGTCTCTCAATTTCCCAAACTATATTTGGACAAGGCAATAAATTACCCAGCACCACTGTAAGTTCAGCTGGAGCGGCAAAGTAATTTTTGTATTTCACATGAGTTTTGTTATTGATCTACGTTATAAAAACTTTTTTTTTATTCTCTTCTACAGGGACAAGAATACAAATTTCGACTGCATGAAAATCCTGACTTTGGCTGGCAACCACGGTTAACAGCTCGTGATTTTATGAGTATTTTATCTAACCTGACAGCAATTAAAATTCGTGCCACATATACACCACAAGGTATTTATTTGTTTCTCACCAAGTAGCTTTATATTCACCATTAACTATGTAATAATGTCCAATTTACTTATGCACATTTTTGTGTCACAGGTGTTGGCTATTTGGATGAAGTTATGCTGGAGACAGCTCGTCGAGGAGCTGCTGGTTTACCCGCCACATGGATTGAAACATGCACATGTCCAGATGGCTATGTGGGACAATTCTGTGAAACTTGTGCACCTGGCTCACGTCATGAACTCATGAGTGGCGGTGCTTTTGCTCCATGTGTACCCTGTAATTGTAATTCGCACGCAAAAATTTGTGATGCTGACACAGGTACCTATGAAGAATTAATTTACAGCCAAGTTTAGTCAGTCATGGGTTACAGTGCCACAAAATTATTAATTTTGGATTTTAAACTTGTGAATTTCAAGAATCAGCTTGAGAAAATTTAAAACCAAAATGTTTCAAAATATTGAAGAGGAATATTAAATAGTATCTTGCTAACGCTACTATTCTCAGTAAACAAAATAACAGGTTAGATGTCCAAAAAAAAATGTTTTTCTTGCAATGTAAAGCTTTGAAACTTATTGATAAATTTCTCTGTCTAGGCTCTAGTATTGTGACTTTAAAACTATAATTTTGGGCTTTGATACAATTTAGTTTTGAAGAGTTCCATCTCTAATTTTTGTCTCTTTTCAAGATCAGGTCAAATAATTATTACAATGTAATAATTTACTTACCAAAAATGTATTCCAAAAAGAATAAAAAGGAGAGCTTTCAACTCACATACTTCCAGCTAGTATCTTTCTCTCCAGAGGAAGCTTGTATTCAGTGAATTTTAGAATGACAAATGGAGATAAAATGACATTATCATGATGCCAAAGTGACCATTAGACATGAAGAGCAATAACAAGAGTTGAGATGATACCAAACTTGATTTTATCACCTCCAGAAGTCAGTACAAGGGCTGTAACATATTTCATCGTGTTAGCAATTGCAATAAATAATTGTTTAAACTTGTTGATTTATTCTTTTTGATCTAATACCTAAAAAGTTGACTATGGGAAAACACTGTGTTCTGGTTCATACTTCTTCTATTGATTTATTCTCTAAAGTTAGAATTTCCCTACTTTACAGAATACAGTTTAGGAATAAGACAAAAGATAAAGGGAGTTTAAACTCTGTTTATAAGCATATAAAAATAATTTGAAATATGAGGCTTCCTGACATAAATATTAAGTTCAAGTTTGTTGTTCCATTTTTTTCACATGTTTCAATTTTTATTTTTCTTCTTTAGGGAGATGCATTTGTGAACACAATACAGCAGGTGCCAACTGCGATCGTTGTGCCCGTGGCTTTTATGGTAATGCACTTCAAGGAACACCATATGATTGCAAACCATGTCCTTGTCCAAATCGAGGAGCTTGTATCTTAATTGGAGATGATGACACTGTTGTATGTTTGGAGTGTCCTCCAGGATATGCAGGTATGACACAAAAGTTTTTTTGTTAGTCTGTTGGCATTATTTCTTTAATTGTGGTAATGGTATCTTTTTTGAATTTATTGACAGGTCCACGATGTGAATTATGTAGTGATGGATATTTTGGAGATTCCGATGGTGTTACAGGGTCTATCAGTTCATGTAGATCATGTGACTGCAACTTAAATGTTGATCCTAATGCGATTGGTAACTGTAACCGAACCACTGGTGAATGTTTGAAATGTATCCATAACACTGGTGGCTTCCACTGTGACCAGTGCCTTCCAGGTATGGCCCAAAGATAATTTATGATTTAATGATACAATGCAAAAAGTTTGTAGACTTTTTCAGAGAGTTCATTGGTATTGAAAAATTATAATTCTTCCAAATTCGTTTGCTTACATTTAACAAATCCCTTTTCTTATTATTAATTATCTCAAAAAGTAATCACTGATTTAGTTTATTTAGTTGAAATTGAAATACTGGATAAAAATATAATAAAAATAATAAGAAATAGGCCTACCAAATGATGAAATAAAATGAGTTGGGCCACTAGAGAGTGATTTTAGTAGACTGAAAAAATTCTAACAATTTTTCAAAGTTGATGGTGGAGACAATTTTATCAAGAGTTTATGAAGCTTGTACCTATTTACTTTAATAGGTTTTACAGTTTTATGGATGGAAACCATCAAAAAGATAAATTTTGTATTCTTATAGCGTAATCATATAATTTGTAGATATATTTGAAAATATTATCCAATGAAAATGTAACCACTTTACCACAAATTTTCATCATGATAATAATTTTCAGACACACTGCTCCTTTAGTTTTGAAGAATAGAATTTCATCAGCATAAGAAACATAGTTCTCTAACCACTCTGTCCAACAAAATTTACTTTTTTTTAAAAACTGTGACCGAAAAATTATTAAGAATTTTTTCCAAGTAAATGAAATTTTTATCAAAAATCATATAAAAATTATAGTTTTAATTTTTTTTCATTTTTCAATAGGTTATTATGGAGATGCCTTAGCACCAAAAAAAGGTGACTGTAAACCTTGTTCCTGCTATCCTTTGGGCACTCTTGAACTTGAAAACAGTGAAACAAACTGTGATCAGCTGACTGGTCAATGTAAATGTAAACCATATGTAACAGGCAGCAATTGTGATGAATGTGAACCTGGCTTTTTTGACATTGATAGTGGACAGGTAAAAACCACCGGTTTTACTGTGTATCTATTCTCTTTAACAACTTCTCTGAATGGTTTAAGTCAACACTAATTATGCTTCATTTTTTAATTTATCTCATGACTGATCTCATGACTGATCTCATGACTGATCTCTTGTTTCTGTATTAACACAGATGAACAGTATCTATCCAATTCATCATTCTGTACATGTTTTTTAAACTTTTATTATCCATAGGGCTGTCAAAGTTGTGAATGTGATCTAATAGGATCACTGAACGGTACATGTGATGTGAATACGGGCCAGTGTCACTGCAGACCTGGTGTGACTGGATTACGATGTGACAAGTGTTTACCATATCACTATGGATTCTCAATGGAAGGATGTAAGGCATGTGAATGCGATAATATCGGTTCCAAATCACCTCAATGTGATAATAAAGGCCAGTGTCCGGTAAGAAAGTTTGAATAATAGAACAGTTGATTTCAAAAGGCAGAATGAATTTTAATATCTATTTTTATAGAGTAGAAACTGTTTCTTTTCATTTTTTGTGATTGATTTTTGTTTCTAATAAAGTGCCTAGAAAATGTAGAGGGTCGTCGCTGTGATCGGTGCAAAGAAAATAAATATGACAGACAAAGAGACTGCATTGACTGCCCTCCATGCTATAATTTGGTGAAGGAAGCAGTAGATAGCCATCGTTCCAATCTTCACACATTGGAACAACTTATTTCTAATATAACGAGTACTGATACAGTGTCCTTGGATCCAAATTTTGATAATGATTTGAATGAAGTGCGAAACCAAGTTGACAATCTTGCAGATAAAGTTCAAAATTCAACAAGTGGAGGTATAATTACAACAAACTGTTCTACATCACTTAATGTGGAGAGTGGGGGAGCGTAAATTCTTTCTTCTCTGATTGAGACCAAGCTTTCATACAACTACTTCTTAATTAAAGGATTTATATTAAGTATTTATATTAAGAACACAATTTCTAAAAAGTAGCCACATTCAAATATTATTGTGTTTTTTAAGCAGAAAATGGAGTGGTTGTATAAAAACCAAATTCAATTTTACTTTTATTATGTTATAACAGGTGTTACTACAACTTTTAATTCAGTTATTTCGTATTAGTTTCCACCCTTCCCTCACTTCCTTTTTTAATTGATGGCAGGGTGCACCTACCACTTTTTACATGTTTTTGGTTTCATTGCTTTCTTTTTACACATATGCATTAAATTTTTGTTTCAATCGATAGCTCATGAAGGAAAGGTAACAAGTGCAAAATTAAATGAGTTGTACAAAAAACTTGATGAAATTGAAAACACTTCTAAAGAGATTCAAAATTTGACAAATGCGGCAAAAAATATCATCACTGATGCTGAAGCCAACGTTACTGCTTCTGAACAAATAATTGAACAGGCGAAGAAAATTCTAACGGTAATGTGAAAAAAATATTCTGAACCTTTTTTTTGCAAATTGTAGCTATAATAGTCGGAGAAAAATATTGAAAATTTTTCTGTTTTCATCTCAGAATGCTGGTGAATATCTGTACACAGAAGGAGAATCAGCTCTTCTTAAAGCCATTCGAAAAAGTAATGAAGTTGGAGAACAGAATGATCAAATGTCTCAAATAGCAAGAGATGCTCGCGCCTCAGTGCAAAAGTAAACACTGTTTAGTGTTTTTCATTCCTGTATTATGTTTTCTGTTCATGCATCACTGCTGTGATGTTATTTTTTAGTAAATAACGCTACATACCAATCCTTTTGGGTTTGGATACATGATGTGAATGAATATGATTGTTCCCAGCAAAAAAATTTAAAAAAAGTTATCCTTTATTAAGAAATAAAGGGCTGGGAAGCTGATGTGTTGGAAACTGGTTTTGAATAGATGACAGGATTTGTTTCATTGCGTTCAGTTTAGTTTTTTAAATGATTTTCTATTTTATAATACATGGAAGCATTTTATAATAATTTTTTATAAATTCAGGGACTTATGGTTTTAAAGATTTTATAGGCAAAAGCTACTTATTGAATCTGAATAAGTATATTAATTCATTTCCCCATAATTTCTTTAACTAGCAATTAGAATTGTCAACAAAATAATCCATAATTAGAAAATTAATTGAATTGACGAATCTGAACTTGAAATTCATCAAAGTAAATTATTACCTTGGTTTTCCTTCCAAATAATATTTATCAGTTCATCCTATAGAGTTATCGTGAATATTTTTATTTTATTTTTTAAACCTAAAAACCAATTATTTTATTTCCATTAATTGAATTATTCCATAAACGTGAACATGTTTTTTTTACTTTGCTCGCAATACATTCTCTCGCTTTCAAGTGTTGAACAATAATATAGTTGAATGTGTTCTCAGACAAGAAGAGGAGGCAGAAAAAATCAAGTCACTTGCTAACGATGCTTTGAATATTTCAACAGAAGCTTACAATAAAGCTTTCGAAGCTATCAATAAGCAGAAAAATATCAGGTAATATTTTTACCCAATTAATGTTATTCTACCCTTTGTATTTTATTTTTAAATCTATGAAGCAAAATCATTGAAATTTTCAGTGAGGATTTGAAAAAATTAAATTCAACATTAATTTTTTCCGGAGAAAAGTTGAATGAAACCATAAACCAAACAAAGGAGACCAAAGATCAAGTTTCATTAGCCCATAATGAATCATTATCAATTTTCCGCGACGTTTACGCACTAAATATACCTACGATTGACTTGAACGCCATCAAGGAAAGTTCTGTCGACTTTATTCAAAACGTAGGTCATTCGATTTCATTTCAATTTAATTTTTTTCCTTTGTAAGCGCAGTATTTTAATATAAAACAGTGTTTCATTCCCATTTTTCTAGGCGGATGAGAATCAAAAACGTGTGGAGACGTTGTTATCAGATAATAAAAATTTATTAATGGATATTAATGATCAGCTTAATTCTGCTGAACGTTTACTGCAAAGTGGCATGGAGCAACAGCAAACTGCGGATGAATTATTGGCCGACGTGCACTCAGCTCATGGCAGAGCAGAGGAGGCAGTTAAACTAGGGGATAAAACTTTACAAGAAGCACAACAAACATACAGTACTCTGTTAGGTAATAATTTTGTTATTCTATACCAAACCATGTTCCTGCTGATGTCTTCATTTTTCTGATTTTTCCTAATGGCCTAATATGGGTATCTTATATATTCACCTGCTTTGTTTGAATTTTATATTAGCTTTTTCTTGCTATTGGGGTTTGACTACCCAAAAGCAAATGCGAATTTTATTAAGAAAAAATGTTTCAAATAACTTTACACCTTTTCAGTACTGAACATCATTTCAAATAAATTAGACATACTAGGTCCAGTTTTATACAGTTCTTTATCGCACTTTTCATTAGTCCCTATTAGTGACTTGCAAGGTTAAAATCTCTCAAGATTCTTCTTAACATACTTTAATTCCTGATTTTACTTTGTTTTAATGAGATTATTCTACAATTATCGTTCTATTTTATGTGTTTGATGTCAGTGCATTTTCAGTAAGGTGTTGAGATAGAATTTTGTTTAATTATTTAGAAACACATACAAATACTGTATCTACAATTTATTCATTCTGATAGAAAAAGTATTCTCCTGAGTTTCAAAATAAATACGAGTACTACTCAGCAGGTTTATATAATTTTATCAAAGATTTGTTTTATTATGGACCAATTTCAACTTATTCCTATGCAGGATTCAATGAAATGGTGCAAGAAAGTAAAGATAAAGCTAAAATAGCCATAGAAAAGATACCAGAAATCAGAAGGCAGATTGCAGAAAGTGAGGAAAAAGCACAAACTGCAGAAAGAGCATTTTATGGGGCAGAGGTGAATGCACAGCTTGCCAAAGAGACTGCTCAAGATGCTGAGAAGAAATACGCTCAAAAAGCTTCAGAGGTACAGTTAATGTAAAGAAAAATTTATAATTGTCTTATGATTTATTAAAATACCGAGGAATTGTCCTCCTATCACGGTATTTATTTTTCCCCTTTAAGAAAGAAATAATTTCAATTTGAAATGTCATTTCTGTCGAAGAAATCACCATTATTAATAAAGTTATGCTAATTTTTAGGGTGCTTATAAAATTCGAAAGAGTGCGGAAGATACTTTAGCTGCTCAAGGAAATTTAGTTGCCAAAGTTGAAGATGTGAAAACAAAAGTTTCAGACGCATCGAATAAAATTGGTCAACTCGCTGAGAAAGCTGAGGCTGGTCATAAAACCATATTTGAGGTTTGATTATTTTCAAATTATCAAGTTTGAGTAGTTTCTTTTGCTCGTGCTCTACATAAGGTGTTAATGCTTAAACATGTGTATTTATCATGCATTCACATCACCAGGATTGCCACCTTAATCCAAAACAATTAGTTGTCAACAATTCAGAAGTCTCAATTTTCAATTTTTAGCATTGAAAATTTTTCTAATTGGTTTGTGAAAAAGGGCCGCCATCCAATTTTTAGCAATGTTTTAGCTGAAGAGTTGGAGAAAGGTAGACAACGACGGTAAAAAAAGTAAAGGAAGAAAATGATGATGAAAAATAAAGCGGAGGGGATAATCTTATTGATTGTTTACACAGCCAATATAGACAAAATAATGAACCTTTGATTTATTTTTAATTTTTATTAATTTTCAATGCCTCCCTCTTGTTCTTACAAAATGTGAAATATGTGGATTTCTTCTAGAGAACCCCATCTGAGTGATTAATAGTTATTAACAAAATTTTTTTTCAACTTCTGATAAGTTTTTGGACTAAGTTACAGCTCAGTTACAACTCTATATAAACGATTTATCTCTAAGAGAGGTTTCACAATTTAAGAACCAAATTTCATAATCAGAACAATCGAAAAATTTTTTTAGCTATTTTTTTGGTTCTAAAATATACAATTTAGTTTTTTTTCGAACTTTGGGGTGCTGAATCTTAACTCCCTTCCATGGATACAACCCTCCTTAGTCAAAGCACTAATGTACGAGTTTCAACAATTTTTCACCATTGGAATTCTTAATCTGTCACTCCATTGCGACTATTTTCATTTATAAAGCAAAAAAAAAAACTGCGATGACAAGTAAACCACTGACCAATATTATCCATTAAATATTCAAATGGAAGACGAAATAAGAGTAAAAGTGATCAGCTGATGAATATTGACATTTTTTTTTTACTTTTCATTTTTTCCTTTATTTTTTTGAATTTTCAGAAAATTTTGAGGTGAAAAATTAAAATGAAACATGAAAAACAAATACTTAAATAACAGCTGGCGACCAGTATATTTTTCAATCATTACAGTGTTGCTCATGAAATTATCTACTGAACCAGTAAGAGACTGGTCGCGTGATCAAAATCTTTAAAATTTATCTGCAAAAGAAAACATCTGCCTGTTACTCAGATCTGAAAGGAAATAATAAAAAAATTTATTGCTATTTTATTAACTTTCTTTACAGGATATATCTGGAATATTAAGGTAAATGGGGGACACTATTTGGTTCGGGCTTTAGGTTTTTGTCAGCTTCTTTTTTATTTCTGCTCTCATCCAAAAAACATTTCGCTATGCCACAACGTAGAAAAATATCATATTCAAAATGTATGTAAATATAGAGAAAAAAAAACTGATTAATATCATCCATAAATGTTTTTCATATTTTAAATTCTATTCTTGAATTATGTTTTTAGACAAAAGCTAAAGTTGGTCAAGCCAAAACAAATGCGGCTGAAGTGAAAAAACAAGTTGACAAAGCTATCGAAGATATCAATAGCATCATAAAGGAACTTAATAATTTACCAGATATTGGTACGAAATTTAAAATTATTTTCATTTATTATTCAGCTAAGTTATACAATTCAGAAGTCACAAAATGGTGATTGTTTCTTACCACAGATGAAGCGTCAATAATGAAATTGGCAGAAAAATTGGAATCGGCTGAAAAACAGTTCGTGGAGTCAAAAATTGACGAAGAATTGAACAAGTTATATACTGCTAGATATCAACAGGTTAGTTTCTGAAATTGCGTTCTTATATTCCCACGCATACTTAAGCAACACCAATGTAATGAAGGACAGTACACGGATCACATTTTCTTTGCATAATTTGCACTTGTGTATGTTTTAAAGAAAATAAAGATAACTCAATTAGCAGCTGTTGGCATACTTAGAAGGAAAAAAAGTAGTTAAGTACCAAATTCCTGTGAAAGTTAAGTAGATAGGCCAGTCATCTCAGATTGAAGCTGCTAATACAAGATTGATAAAAAACTGTGGTAATTGCCATTAGACTTAAGATCGTGAAAGTTATTACAGTTCATTTAAAATTTTGGATAAGAAAAGACTATGTATTTTCGGTGATGTCAATTAATGGAATAAATATTGCTAGTTCTCTCCATATTATAATATGAACAAAAGAAAAAATTAAAATCAATAATAGCGTGCTTTTTTCTATAAAATATAGACTTTCATTACAGGAACATACAAATTTGCAAATTATACACACTCCGTAAATGAGTAACTGATAAAGGTATCTGAACGTTTTACCGAATCCTTTTTACCAAATGACCATTTCACCGTATGGCCATTATTCCGAAATCAATTATACCGAATCCATTTTATCGAAAGATTCTTCTACCGAAAAACCAAAAATTTTAAGCTATATTTAAAAAATAAAATTTTTTTTTTCAAATAATTGAAAATGGGCATTTCTTCTCTGTGCCTTTATTGTATGGTAGGTGGTAAGGTGGGGTGGGTTTTTTTTTATAAATTAAAAAGACTCATGTTGGCATTTTTCTTTTCCTTTATCATTTGGTAGCTAGTTAGGTGAGGTTGGTTGGTTGATTGGTTGGGTTTTTTTTTTTTTTTTTTTTGGTAAAAAAGACTGGGAAACTAATTTTTCTATGCCTTCTTTTTATCAAAATACAAAATGGTAATTAGTATTCGGGAAAAATACTTTTCAGTGAAAAAAGACTTTCGGTAAAACAGTTTTGGTAAATCGGAATTCGGTCAAATATTAATTCTGTAATTTTTCATTCGGTGTTTTGGATTTGGTAAAATGATCGAAAATCACTGACAAATCAAATCACTTCCAAACTAAGTGTGTAGTTACAACAACATTAACTAAAGTAACACTCAATCGAAATAATGACAAAAAAATTCATTTAGGAAAAGAGATAGTATTCTTGCTGAATTCTAACATATTGAGCACCAGTAACAATGGTTCACAAGAATAAAATTCTTAAACATACATTCCACTAATAATTGGGATGGTTTAAAAGATGCCCTTTTCTTTCCACATAAGCAACAAAAAATATCCTTTCATATTACTCAATAATCAATGGAAAAATATTAGAAACATGATTTTTGAAACTTTTTTAGAACAGAAGGAGTATTGATAGGTATATGAAAAGCGTACAAGTTTCAACATATGACAATTTTGCGAGAATACTAGCTATTTTCCTACACGAATTTTTGAATTATTCCTTTCGTTGATCTTATCCTGGTTAATTTTGTCATAATTACACACTTAATTTGAAAGTGATTTCATTAGCAGAGTTTGCACAATTCGCAGAAATATGTATATTCCTATACAGAAAGCCTATATTTTTTATGGAAAAACTAATTTAAGTATAATATGAAAGGAATCAGCAAAACTTCATTCCTTCATTCCCTAAATTGACGTAACTCTCAATATTAGCAAGTCTTTCGTTATCCAAAAATTTTAAAAAAATTGCAACAATGTTCAGGATTTTGAATTTAATAGGAATCCCAGATTTTTTTTAACCTCGTATCAATGATAGAGAAAAAAATATGAAAGGAGCACCTACTTAACCCACATAAGAAATTTCACCATCCATTTTTCTCCCTTAATTTTCTTATATGAATTTGTCCCTTATTAAGCAAGACAATAGCTAATAATATTCTTCAAAACCTATACATGTAGAAGTGATACAGGAAAAATATGATCCTTGAATTTTCCTCCATTGGGTTGGTGACGCATAAAAAATTGTGAATGATAAAAGGAAATGCAAACATTTTTGGGTTCATTGCAGGTTGATCGAGTGAAAAAATATCAAGACGAACTGGAGAGATTAAGAAAAGAAGTGGTTAATCTTGAAGATATTCGCGCTGCCTTACCCGTCGGATGTTTCAAACGTATCTCGATAGAAACCTAGTCAGTTAAAATGAAAACGTCCATGAATTCGAATTAGTCTTTTCTTCCTTCTTATTTCTTTTTTCTACGTTATTGTTCCTGCTGAAATATTTATGATTGTACGATTCTGTACATAAATACATTTTTAGTCATTTTAATTTTGCAAACTTCACTATGGTTACGACGACGAGGTGATTTTCGATTAGTTTAAAAATTTATTCAATCCTCATGAATTTAACGGACCGTAGGTAACCAGAAAATAATTTCTAGAAGGGCTGGCAAAAGACCAATAAAATTTTTATAGGGCCATTTGAGACAAAGAGCAAGGAAGTTATACGAAGAAATTACAAAAATAACGTTTGGAAAATTTGAACGTGATAATTTTAATAATTTATGAGGGGGAGCCAAATTGGGGACTCTCGATTTTCTATGGGGGTCTGATCTTCTGGTTTCTCCTTTAATTTGATAAAAACAACGAATTTTTGGAGAACTTCTGGACGAATTTCAGGCAATTTTGACGTGACAACATCTTAATCGGCGGTGGAGGTGTAATACTTTCGTCAAGAAAGTTGGTAAAAAAAAAGTTTCTGAAAAATGGATGTCTATTAAATGTTGTTTCGGGCAAACTACATAAGTGCTTCAAAGGACATTCCCATAGAAGTGGACAACTAGAAACCTCGACTCGATGTCAAAATTATTAATTTAGCGCCGTGACACCACCTTTTCCCCGCAGACGGGATCTACAAATGTGGTGAAAAATAAGATAAAAAAACGGTAAGTCTATGTTCCCGAGAGAGGCTTCACATTTGAAAGTGCTTGTTGAAAAAATCATCCAAATATAATCGTTTCATAGGCAGAAGGTTCTTAGTAACAAGTTCAAAAAGTTTTTAACCTGCAAAATATTCATTTACTTATGGAATATTTATTTGAATTCATAGTACTAGGCCAGTAAAGCTCTATAAGACAAATGTACTTTTTAATGTCAAGACATGCCGACGAAAAAGTAGGCAACCCTAGCGTACCTTCTGCATATTTTCGACGTTTTGCTCAAGTTCACCAATTTAGAATACATCTGATAAAGACACTCTTTAAATTCACGAGGATAGCGTACATAAACACGAAGCAAAGTACGTCAAAAGGTACGCTCTGGGTACTTATTTAGCACCGACATGTCTAACCAGAAATCATCTTTCTTTACTGGTCCAGTACCAGGTATAGCCTATAGTCAAAGGAATATCCCATGAAAATGCTCGCATCGCTTTAAATGTGTCTGATTTGAAACAATAAAAATTTTGATTGAAAAATAATATTCATTCGAACAATACTTATAGGCTGAAAATGATGTTCGTCAAAATTTTTGCTAAGAAGTAAAATTAATTGTACGGGTAGATAGAAAATGGATGGTATTGAAACATATATAACTTGAGAAAAAATTCATGATTTAAGTAACCATTCATTTTAATGTTGAGCCCCAGATATTTTGAATTTAATTTAGATAGATATACCTATGCTCCATAATACTGAAGTTATTGAGGTAACCAGGTACCTACCTTAATTACTCGTTTTATGCATTGAACAACTTTTGAAGCCAGTTTTAAAAATTTCCTAAAGGTTATCTAGATTTAAAAAATTTTGAACACAAATAATATAAAATAAATGCAGAATTCAAATAAAACGATGGACCATCGATAGTTTGAAAATGTTCAAAAATATAAATAGTTTATGGAATTAGATGATTTTTACTTTTTTTTCCAGCCGAATTATTAAATTGCCGACATCCAATGCCCAATGCTCAGTAATGAGCTAGGTCTCGGTATTTCATTCGATAATTTAAATTTGGATATTATTAAAAGAATTCGAAAAAAAGAGGTTACCAATATTCAATTCGACTGGATTTTTGTTTGTTTCTTTGTTCCACTCCGATCACTGATTTTGACGAACTTTTTTTTTTTTTTTTAAATGATGAAAGGTAATCTAACTTGAGTTCTATTAAATTTCTTCCAAATCTATGAGATACTTCCCGAGTTATGTTTAAAAAACTGTTTGTTTCAAAACCAAATTTCCGAAACCACTAATGTAAATGAAACGAAAAAGCATTAAAAAAATTTTTCATCAAAAAAAGCGTTAAAACAACAATGAAAAGGGAAAAATAACCCATTTTTAAAATTTCTCAAAAAACTATTGAGAATTCTGAAAGGAAACAACATGCTACTCATTTTTAATTTAAAATATTGCCCCATTGTTACCATGGTAATAACAGTTGTCTTTCAGCTTGTAAATCAAACTGAATTTGAGTTTTCAAAACTTTTAAGCGCATTCGCAAGAACATTAAAGAATTTAAAAACAACAACAAACATAGTCATTTTCAACATAAAAAAATTTTTTTAAGTAAAATTTAAGTAAAGGGAGGTTAAAGTGACTTTTGTGAATACGGGTCTAAGTTATGTTACGTTATAGGTTTTTGTTGGTTTCACATGTTACAGATTCCTAGGTTCAGCGTCAGTCAGTGTTGGGCGGGTGTGTTTTAGTTTGTAAGCCAAACTTTTAAGGCTCACCAGTCACGAGCTTTCAAAAGTATCTGGGGGAAAATGCGAACATAGTTCGTTTCATGCACAGAGCTCTAGAGCTTTCGAATAAGCCATCGCACGACCCATTTGAGGCATCATTTCGATAACAAAAAAAAAAAAGGAAAAACGACGAATCCTTCTTATCGTTAAAGAAGACTGTCGCGTAACTGTCCATATTTCTATCGCAGAGTTATCGAAATTTTTTTACTTATCGCACAATTATCGCCTGGACCCAAACGAGTTATCAATCAAACGGATATGATTCGTAAAAAGAAAAGGTCATTTAAAAATTTAAAAACGATAACGCGTTCGATATAACCACATGATAATTTCACAAACGGCCACCAACTATAGGAGAATGAAACCCACCACTTTTTTATGATTCATAAAATTCGGGTGACTAATTCCAGTTCTACAACAATGATAAGGCTAAAATGAACGGATAGCTGGGTAGGTACACAGACCATTATTATACGCGCAGAGTTCTTTTACCAAACGTGCAGTACAAACGATATTTTCATTATTTTCAACATGAGTAGACTCGTCGCGGTTCGTCGGTTTTTCGCGTGCTGCGTGCATTACGCGATGACGCTGCTACGGTTTTTGTGGCGGCCCAACCTGTCGTCCAGTATGAACGAGTTCATTAAGCCGGATCCGTACACCGAAAAGAAGTACAAACTGAATAACTTCGATCCGGTTCGCGAGGACACCAGATACTCGTACACCAGCGGCCGGGTTCTGAAACCGCATTATAACGCGTACAAACGGTCCGGCCATTTCCAGGTGAGCGGCTACTTCACGGACTGGTCGCAGTACGACGGCCGCTACGAGTCGCAGTACGCGGACGCCAGTTGCGGTCGCGGCGTCGACCTGATGGACGTGGACGCGCGAGCCTACGACAAAATCGTATTCAGCTTCCTGGGCGTGGTGGGTGATCGCGGCGCGAAAGCGGCGACGGTGGCGACGGCGGCCGCCATCATGCACGAGCGGCCGGACGACGTCACCATACTGGACCCGTGGGGCGATTTGGCCGCGTACCGCAACTGCGGCTTCCCGCGCTACAAGAGCGAAGACTATCTGCGGCTGTTCGACGAGCGCGAAGCGCAGGGCGCCCTCGGCGGCGTGCTGCTGCTCAAGCGCAAAAATCCCGACCTGAAGCTGTCGCTGTGCGTGGGCGGCTGGACGCTCAGCGAACCGTTTCACACGTTGACCGGCGACGCGGCGCGCCGCCAAACGTTCTGCGACAGCCTGCATCGCTTCTTCGTCCAGTTTCCGTCCTTCGACGAAGTCGACATCGACTGGGAGTATCCGAACGCGCCGGCCGAACCGCACACCAAATACGGTCCCGAAGACGGGCCCAACTTTGCGGCGCTGGTCGCCCAACTGGTCCAACGACTCGCCGACCTGCCCAAAAAGATCAAAATCAACGTTGCCGTCTCGGCGGATCCGGATAAAATGGCCAGGGCCGACGTTTCGGCGCTGTTAAAGGCCGGCGTTTCCGGCTTCAACGTGATGACGTACGATTTTTTCGGCACGCCGTGGGCGCCGAGGCTGGCGCACCACACCAATCTGCGCCAAACGTCCGACAAGAACAGCTGGAGCGTCGAGAGGGCGGTGAACGCGCTGCTCTACGAGCACAAAATTCCGTCGAAACAGATTTTCATCGGCTACGCTGGGTACGCGCGCAACGCAAAAAACGCGTCCGTCACGTCGTTCAACCCTTTGGAGGGCACGTACCGGCCCGAGGGTACGACAATCGGCACCTTCGAGAGCGGCACCACCGAGTGGTACGATATTCTGCAAAATTATCTCGACATGGACGCCAAGTGCGGAAAGAACAAGTTCGTTTTGTACACCGACGACGCGGCGGATGCCGATTATTTGTTTAGTCCGGAATCGAAGGTGTTTATGTCGTGCGATACGCCTCGCACCGTTTTCAATAAAGCTCGATATGCCAAGGAGAAAAATCTCGGAGGTCTGTTCACCTGGATCATCGAGTACGATCGCGGTTTGCTGGTTAACGCCGCTCGGGAAGGACTGGGCTGCGAAGCAGTGGACCAAATTATAGACATGAAAGATTTTTACTTCAAAGGTCGCTCGATGTAAGTTGGTAAAAAACCGAAAAACCAAAAAACCAAAATACCAATCGCAAACGACTATTCGAAAAAGCTGCAACCCCGACGGTATGGTCGAAAATTACGGTGTGATTGATTTTTGGTGATTTTAAAAGGTTTTTCGTCGACTAGAGAGCGGCTAACTAACAAATCAGTTCTGAGTGAATAATAAATACGCTTACCATAATGTCATGAAATTCTAAACCGTGACAAGGGTGCAGGAAGGGTAGGTGTATCAAACAAATTTTAGGCTAAAAATTCTGTAAGTAGATTTTTTATGAAAATCTATACTTATTAGAACTGATCCCATCAAATGAATCCTACAGGGAGCAGAGGAAGCATCGTGAACAATCATATATAGAGTTCGAAACTGACGTTTATTTTGTACTATTTTATCATTCTACCAAATTTTGTTGTAATTGGATCCCCGGTTCGTGCTCCGAGGCTGCGGAAAGGGTCAACAGCTTATATGAATTCAAACGACCTGTTGACCCCAAAAGTAATACGAATCTGTGATTTAGAAACAAACAAAATCTACTTTTTTTTGCAATGTTTTCAGTAGGAAAGTTTTTTTAATCATTATTCTGATTCGAAAAAATTTTCAAGAATGATTACGAACAATTATTTTTTATTTCTCTTTTTTTTATATGAACTAGACCATTGGAGTACCCAACTGAACAGAATTCTGATAGTTTCATTATCTTTTATTGATAAATTTTTTGGGAAAATGGAAAACTGGCACCTAAAGCTCAACTGGCTGATACGCAGAAACCGGTGTCTCAAACTGAGCCATATGATAAACCAAGTTAAAAACATCCCATACTTTTGTTATCTGCGAACGCCAATTTCCAAAAAGTAGTTTAGAATACCTTGTAACTGTCTGACAGGGCTACACTAACCTACACCAGGAGTGCAATTCAACAAATATAAAAATATTATGACGTGACTTTTCACTGAGTTTTACTACGATATTTGTGAAATAGCCCTAACGATGTAGGTTGGTGTAATTCTATCAAACAGAAGTCTTTTAAATTGCCTCTGCGGGTTTATAATGTGTTATCAGCCAGGAAAAAGGGCCACGACTGTTCTGAATTACTCATGTTTCATTCTTGGTATATTAATCAATTTTTAAAACTTGGGAATAACTTGCACACGCGTAGAATTTTTTTTGGAAATGTAGAAAAATCTCTGAAACACCTTGTATCCCATACCATAAAAACCTCGTAGACCATGTACTTTTGTGTAAATATGAATAAGTAAATTCATTTATTAACTATGCAAATGAAAAAGGGCAGTTTATCATCTTGTTAATGAGTGGAAAAATGACGATTTACCGATAACCAATTTACTGATGATCTTATTGTCGGGAATAAAGAAGTTACTTTATCTCGCATGAGAGAAAAATATCGCATTATCAACTGTTCATCATGTATATATCATCATAAGAGCGGGTTTTCATAATAATCATGACTTGGAACATGAGTGCGAATGACTCAAAATTATTAAAAACAAAAATGAAAATGCTGTTTTTTTTTAAATTAAAAATTTTCATTCGCTTAGTTAATAAAGTATCGTAAACAACTTGGTGGGAGTGAGAAATTATCAATTTGTGTGATTACAGCAAGAGCCCTTCACACTCCTTGATAATTTCTCTTACCTCCCATGTTGCATAATATATTATTATGCCACCTAACTTCCAGGAAAATAATAATTTTGAAAAATTATTTTTATGATACTTGAGTGAGAGATTCCTAATCCTAGTGCACTTCACTCAATCCAAAAATTCCAATTCCTTATTGTTTAAAAGTTTTTCTCTATTGAAAAATTTCATTTTTGTTGGGTTATAGCTATTTCGATAAAGTCAATCACATTATTACATATTTTACAGGGTTATTATAGCAATTTTATTTTACCTGTATAACGTAAAGACTTTATAAAATATTGTGGTAATATAAGCCTAGAATTACTTAACTTTGTGAACAGTATAAAAATTGTATACCAATTGAATATCTATTTCTATCGAAAAATGTAATAAACATATTTTATGTTTTACAATTTAACTGTATTGATCTCCAGATACAGTTGATAAAACATCAGCTGTACAGAACATGATTTTTCTAATAGTTTATTTCTGTTGTAAGGATGCCATGCCATGTATACACAGGCATGAAATATGATGTATAGGCTATATAGGTACTGATGAAAAATCTTGGTATGCTGATTTTTTTGCCCATCTTCATTATGATTTTGAACGAAATACTCTTATTCACCACCCTGTATCTCAGCCCCTATTATAGTTACGAAAAAACTGTAAGAACATTTTTAGGTTAAAATTTCACGTATATTATTTTTGTATTGAAGTAATTTTATTTTATGTCGTTGAGATATCAAAGAAAATTTAAAAAACTTGAAATAGTAACACATTGTAGCTTCCTCTTTTGTGGAAACACAAGGTATTAAGATGAAGAATATCTATCGCTCAATAAGGAGCCCACCCCAAACTAAATTTCAAAAAACCTTTATTAACAATTAAATCCGTTTCACTCTTATTTTGCTGAAATATTTAGACACTTTTTTTAAATTTTGTTTGAAAACTTCTTTTTGAGGACTCATATACACCACTGGTGATTGCTTAAGTTATTGAGGCGAATATTATGAAAAATAGAAATCTGTAACATTAGACGGAGGAAATATCAAGGATACCTATACATTGAGGCGTCTGAAATCGATTCCTGCCACAGTCGCCATATTTTGTGAAGCATACGAAATCGATTCCTGTCACATGTCATAAAGTCAACCTTTAATGTATAGTGGTGTTTAAATGCTAATGACGTCACAATGTCCTAAAGCTAGGGCATCATGCAGCCGAAACACTGAATCGAGGGGTCTTGAATTGAGTTTTCAAGACATTTTATTTTTTGACTTTGACTATGTCCTACGGCTGAATTCTTCTTGACTTGAATTAAACTTCTTCGGACACGGCAAAACGCAGCTTACATTTGTCTTCATACCTCAGCAAATTAATATGACGAATCAGCAATAAGCTAAGTTGTGCAGATACGAGAGCCTAACAAAGTTTCAATCCATACAAGGTTTGAATCTTACAAAAACGAACAGCAGAATTATTTTGTCAAAGACTATAATTACAAAAGAACCATAGTGTCAACAAAGCGGAACAAAGCAAAGTGTGTAGCAGAAAAATAAAAAGTTAAAACAAAGCTATGGCAGACAACAAGTAGGGGAAACCATCAGAAAGCTGTTGTGTCTTCACCTAATTGTGTGTCTTCATGAGTGATGGTTTTGTTGTGTAAAAAGACTCCTAATATGAAACTTTAGGTCTGGGAGCTTTTGGAAAAAAGTGAGGGTGAGGTGAGAAAAATAACTAACATAGATGGAGTCAAATCCACTATGCGCAAAAAGAAGGCTCGACGCGGCCTTTAAATGACAGAGCAAGGCAGTCATCTTGAACCAAGCTTGTCTTAAAGTTGTCTTTAACACACCAACAGATGCCAGGAACTCCATCTGATTGTATTGTCGACTGATATCTTCACCTCGCAGGTGTTTTCAAAAGATCGCCTTGAAGTGCGATATACAACTGGCGAAACTAGAAATGACTTGTGTATCATCACTACTGATCCTTCATGACGAAAGAACATCCCTAATTTGCGTCTTCAACTGAACCTATCTGGAATACCAACTACCATCCTAGTTGTCTTCAAGGTAGATCAGATTGAATCATATTCTGCATCACGAAGATGGTACACATATTAAATTGCCTAACGTAAGGACTTAAACGTACGACTTGTGACTTGGACCTGCTACTATCCGCCTACACAAGAAGGACTCATTTGCAAAGACAAACCCAGTACCGGGTGTCGCCAGTGCAAAGTAGAGAGTGATTTAAAATTAAAATTTTGTCTTTACAAATCAGCTCTTCTTGTTAAGGAAATTTCCCCACTTATTGTCTGCTTAATTGCCTTCAAACATGCGATGTCGATAACATAAAAAGCGAGAGGAAATACAAAATGTCTACAGCCAATAGGATTACAGAAAGCAGAAATATATACGTCGACATACAATAGGCTAAAACGCACGTGGATGACTGATAAAACAAAATATAATAAACATGAAATGACTGCAAACCACAAGCAAAGCGTGGAAAGACCGGAGATAAAGCAAAAAGGTTGGCTGCATTCATGTCCGTCGATGGGTTTTTACTTCTATTCAATTCGTCTTCATTTAATATATCTCTCACGGTGCCAGTCTGTCGGATCGAACCAAATTGTTGTCTGAAATTGTCTGAATTTGGAAGAGTCGTTACTGAAATAAAATGCATTATAATTGCCTGAAAGAGAATCAGATTTTATTTCTGTCTTCACGTCTTCATCTGAATACGAGTTCGAATTCGGATAATATAATGTCCGAATTCGAATTTTGTCTCTCGAAAAATTGTCTTAAATTGTGACGTCATTATTTTGTCAGAATTTGTCAAAAAATAATTTTTATTTGAAGGTCCAGATCTCGGACTTCTCAACATATAATATAGACATGAAATGTATCAAATATGAAATTGAGGTGCTAAATTGGCTAGGTTCTGTTGGTGTAGAATATAGATGTACGTCCAGTTTTCTGCCGACAATATGCGGAATGTTCCATTTATTAAGCTGATCCCCTTTTTTCCTGTGTTTTTAAAAGTAGAAAAAAGTCGCACGAAGTGATTCTCCAAATTTTAGTGTAAACTTTGAATTTATCGATAGAAGTTATTCGCAACCTTTGCAATTTTGCAAACACCAAAAACTAGACTTCATTTCGTTTCTTAAAATGAGAACTTCATTTTTCCTCTTAGATTTTGAAACTAAAGAAAATTTTATGCAGATATGACTCATCAAACATTAAAATCAGTTGACCACTAACGAAGATATGATGGTCGAAATATAATTCGAATTAATTAAATTTCGAAGGAATGCAGGCAACAACATTTACATTATATTGTTGCTCCCACAGTCACCATTGGCTGATTCAAGTGATATTCCAACTATCACATCGTTATCAATACTCAACTAATTTCGATGTCTGACCAGTCAAATTTTCGCTAGATCTAAAATGCAAAAGAAAAATTAAGCTTCTCCTTTAAAAAAACGAAATTTGGTCGTTTTTGGTATTTGCAAATTCCAGGGATTGCTAATAACTACTAATGAGAAATTTAAAATCTACGCAAAAAACTGAGGGGAGTCATCGTGAACGACTTTTATCTGTTTTCAAAAACAAAGAGGAAAAGGGGTGTACCTAATAATGAACCACCATGTAGAGACAAGGGCCATGACTTGATTATCATCAAGATATTGCTTCTTCGTTCTCAGTTACCGAATACATGAAACCATAATTCAAGGAGATAGTAAATGCACCTTTATCAACAGAAGTAGAGAAAATGACATAGCTCTCTCATTTTCCAGTCTTCTAGAAACCTACAATTGGCTACATGACGGATGGTCTAATAGTTCAACACTCTTTGTTGGATATTTACAGAGAAAAAGGGATTAAAAGTACATCACCAATTTAAGGATATCGCGTGTGCGATAGAAATTATGTGCAACTAAATTAGAGAAGGGGCGTTCGACGCACCCTTCAAAGCGTCTTGTAGACTAAAAATTGAATTTGCGTGCGTTGATGCAAGCGATTAATTAAGATCAACAACAAAGCCCAGGCCAGCGATGGCTAAGGATATGTATAATTGCATGGGCAGTACTTTCTTTAAAAAGGTTAAATTTCAACCATATACCTAATTTCCGGCTAGTATACAGTAGGTAAATAAATATGAACGGCAATAATTACCAGGGTGGAAACCTTGCTGAAACAACCGCACGACTACATATTATAGGTTATTTATGATGGGGAATACAGAAAAAATGGTTAACATGAAGAAAAAGGTCTTCAGCTTAGGCTACACTACTCGACCGAAGCGGTGAATTTGGCCTACTCAAGTCGACAAAATCAAGGGTGAATACCAAATAGCACGTCTTCTGTTCTTAAAGTAACTTTTACAAGACTCCGAAGAATCAGAATCGAGCTTTTCCCTTCCTTTTATTTCCAGGAATAAGACGTCAGACAATTTACTCCCCAACCACATGAATGAATCTCACAGTAGCACAGACGAAAAGAACGTTCAAACAATTAAAAATCTGAACCATATAAGAACTCGGAAGATGCAAACGTTTTTTTTTTTCTCTAGTTCAATTAATAAATTTAGGTATTCACTTTTCTGTTATTAAATTATATAATCAGTTGCGTACAATTGTGGAAGAAAAAAAAATACCACGAGGAAAATGGTTATTAGCCTGATATCTTTAATACACCGGCCAAGTGTGGAATAGATGAAAACATTTCCTTCATCATAAGAAGAACGGAAAAGCTAAAGAAGCAAAGGGTCAAAAACTTGTTTTCGAAATAAATATGTAAAAAAAACAAAAATAACAAAATTTTTTAGTAATATACTGAATATAAATAGGAAACATTTGAGGAAAAAGGTCACTACGACAAATGATAACAGTGATATAGGCACGTAACTCCGTCGGCCTTAACAAATACTTTCTACTGATTTGAGAATCTGCATTTTAAATTATTTGACTCACAATTCCTTCGGTTTTTCCATCCTTCAATGCATTATGTTTCCAAACACCAGACTAAACAGAGTTACGAATACGCAGTCCGGTACACTGACAAGTCTCTCCTATGGATCTCGAGGAGAGGAAGGAAAATAGAGAAAGATAAATAGACGTACATGTGATAAATATTATAGGGGCAAAAATTGGTCCGGACTTCTACACAACTACAGGGAGAGCAGTAGCCGCAGGGGGGCAATCAGAGAACCAAAAAATTTGAAATTGGCCGAACGGTTGGAAAATTTATGATTTTCAAGTGTTTTTAAAACGCAAAAAAATTCAAAGATTCGCTCCCCCCACACAAAAACAAAAAAATCGTTTCGCTGGACCCTCAACAAAAAACTGATTTCTAAATTTTTATCAGTTTAAACATCGAAACGCGTATTTTCAAATCGTTTGCTTCGAAATTAAGTCACATACCGACACCGAATGTTTTTCGAAAAAACTGGTACGAATTTTTCATCATTTTCAAACGAATTTACGCAACATCGCCGTGTCCATAAATATGGTATTTTCGCTTGTAACTCACCCCAGCAGGTGAGCCAAAAAAGTTGGCGAACGTTTTTCGGAGGACTGGGAAAACCTTTTCGACGCTACGAAAAAAGTATAATCGCAAATTACATAAAAATGCTACATTCTAGTTCGCATCCTTTCGAGGGTGAGTGGTGCGTGAGCAGGAGGAGGAGGAGGTGGTGGAGAAGAAAAAAAAAAAAGGTCTACAACGGAGTGGCTAACGTATAATTATAATATGCGTGGCTCTCTGGCGCATTGCATCGATATGTCATCGTTGGTTTACGAGTTTCCTCTAGCGTTGACAGTTCGATTATTTGGTTTTTAATTCGTTAGCAAAGTGTATAAAAGAGAGGATACATAATCCCTTGCGGATGACGCGTACAATAAAAACAAAACCGACGAAAAAAATGAAAAAAATGTGGAGAAAAATGTTTTTAAGGTACGTACACGGTTTCCACTCTACAGGTGGCTCGTTTGCGATTAGTAATTTTCGTACGCACGAGACAAAGCGAACATAAATAAATTTTAGAGTAGATACCCCCCCCCTCCAAGTCGACGAACTGATGAAGTTATCTCACCGCAGCGGACGGTTCTCTTCTTTCTTTAGAAGGGGTTGTGGTAAGTATGTAGGAATGGTGCCACTTGCGTTTTGGATGACGACAACAAATCTTTACAACTACCTTGGTTATTCTAATCTCTGATCTTGGTGCTTTGCTAATAGTTTCTGAGGGACGGTTAGGATAATTTATATTCATTTTCGTCGACTAAATAAAAAACCAGTATACCGCCTTGTATGGACTGCTGATTAATTTGAAAAAATTGTAAAAATACCAAATTTAGTTTGGAAATGCCAATTAGCTACTTTATTTCAACATACCAAGATAGTGGCAGCTAAAAAATTTTAATTTTTTCGGTTCCATTAGCCTGGAAATTCGTTAATTTTGTAGGACAGTAATGGCGTTTATCCGACCCAGTCAGTTTTTCCTACAACTTTGTTCTTTTTGACGTTTGTTTTAAGAATAAAAGACGCAAGTTATACAACAATATTGTGATTAATTGTACGCATCTGATGTCCTTTTTAAAAACTTTCGTGAATATTGTAAGCTAAAATAAAAACGACTTTGTAGTGACGTGTTCCTATCTTCAGCATCAATTACATCATGCACCACAACAATCACAACCACTTTCAAGTTGATGCTGAAAGTTGTTGTAGAAAATTTTCGACTGAACAAGTATTCATCACAACAAGTGTAAAAAGAACTGCTTCACTCGACTTCAAACTTTCACGAGTTCAGGAGGGAGCAAAAAAAGCCCAATCTCAGTACTTATGAAAACAAGTCTACATATCAAAGAGCAAAAAGAACAGAGCTATTTTATTTATTTTCAGCTGGTTTTCAAAATGCTTTTATTTTATTTTATTTTATTTTAAATAAAGTATCAATGGGCAGTAGACCAATTATAGACTCCCATTCAAGTATAAAGAACAATAAATACAAAACGGTAGTAAATAAAAAGTACAAATAGAAAAAGAAAAAAATCAGGAAGTGGAAGCGAAGAAAATCAGGAAATTTAGGAAAATAAATTGCGAATAAGGAGGGTTTCAAAGAAAAGTAAGAAATGATAAAAAATGTCTCAAATCAGATTACCATTCATGAGAAAATATCATAAGCTACAACAAAATTATGGTAAATGAACGCACAACACACTAAGAATGCATCACCTTCACCATCTCAAAGCAAAAAAAAACAATAGCGCAGCAAGCCTCGCTAGAAAAAGTAGGTTTTCAAGAAAAAAGAATTATGAATTTTGTTGGTCACATTAATTATCTGTAAGTTTATATCGTTAATTATATGTTATGATTATATGAAATGTGTTTTTGTAACAAAAAAAGTTGATGCAAATTAGAAAAAAAAATAGTAAAAAGAGCTTTATAGGAAGTACCGTCCAGTCAATCCACACCAAAATTGGTAGCATGCTACAATAAATTATAATAAATATTTATTTCAAGTTTCGTACAAATGGTTCCAAAATTCCACATTTTGTGACCAATATAAAAAAAAATAGTGGCACCGGAAGTACTATCCGGCCGATCCACGCCAAAATTGGTAGTGTTCTACAATGAATTAAAATAAATATTTATTCCGAATGTCGTGGCTAACGATGCAAATCTAAGAATTTAATATCCAAAATAATAACAAAAATGGTGGTACCGGAAATACTGTCCGAGCGATCCACACCAAAATTAATAGGTCTGGTCCTTGGCTAAGTACAAATGTTCGTACTAAATTTCAAAAATTGGGACCTGTACCGTGGGAACAAGAAATTGACTTATATCTATCTATCTATCTATATATATATATTAATTTGAATTATTAGTGCTAAAATTTTTCTGAGGTCATAAAATTAAAAACGTACCTACTCCCAACCCTGGGAGCTAATACCGCACCAAGCGTAATAAACAGATTTCTGAAGAATTCCTACTGAAATCGGAAGGAAAAATATTACTTTTCACCCGCACAATTGTTTTTAATCCCACATAATTAAAACAGATTCGATTCATAGTTGAGTTTTGCATTTCAATATTATTGTACCTACAGGGCAATCAGAGACATCATAAAATGAGTAATATGATAAGAGGTCCTTGCTCTCCTTCGATTCTTCAATATGAAGAGTCATGAATGGTATAGATATTTCTTCTTCTAATAAACCAAGCAAGAAAAAAAGTTCATTCCGGATTCGCTATGTGTAGGCTATAATTATAAAATAACACAAAACTTTTGATCAATAATTAAGCTGTTTTGGGTCTCATCTTCTTCAAAAGAAATTGCTGTGTTCGATATTTTCAATTATAAATTAATAATAATCAGACACTCTTATTTTTGGACTGCTGAAAAAGAGTTATATTTCATTTGTTTAACTTACAATCGAGCTTTTGAAGTATTTTTGGAGTTCAAAAACTGAGTCATTTGAGGGGGATTGTCCCAACATACTCGCAAAAGCTATTCATTGCACCATTCTATCGATCAAAATCAAATCATTGGGGGTACGGTCGTTCAAATGGATTAGAGAAATTTCATTCTCGCAAAAGTGTGCGCAAAATTAAACGCAGACGTCATTAATTGATCGTGAAAAAATGACACCTATTGCAACGCATATCTCAAAACTGCAACAAAAGTGAAAAAATATTACGATTCCTTTGTGACAAAAAAATCAAATGAGGCCTAGGGAGGAGCTATCACAGTGGTCGAGTGAAAGATGTTCGCAATTCCAGACAGGAATCGGTAGGTGCAAACAGCACAGTCCTCGACAGTAGACAGTAGTGTAGCGAAAAGAGCAGATATGGATGTTCAAACACACCAGTTTAAAAAAAAAAAAAGACTCGTAATACATTCCCTAAGAAATAGCAAATGAACTGAAACCGCCCTCCCAGAAATTAGAATCTAAATTTTGCTACACCATCTATCCTTGACCTTCTGCATAGTTGATGAAAATCCGCAGTTATAAAACAGCGCAACGACAACATGATCGATTAAATGTTAGCGACATATAACATAATTATACGTACCTATATGTAATAACAATAAAAACAAGGAAAATACGTACACGCGTTTAGTCGCAAAAACAGGATATTTTCGCGTTTTTAATGATTCGTTATTATCCTTTCCTTTTTCCTTCTTTTTTTTTTTTGTTTAGGCACCCTTCCCCATTAGTTCGCCCCCTCAAGCGGTCAACGCTGAAAATATAAGACTTTCCCCTCTCCAAAAAATAACGAACGTATGATCAAATTGCAACGTATTTTTGGCGCTCAAACAGCGTCTTGTTTCGAGACCCAATGGAGCACTTTCGAATACGCACACGTGATAAAATGCTGGAACCAATTTCGTAGGAAGTTGCGAAAGTAAACGTTTCCCAAACGAAGCATAATATAAATGTACGGTAGAGTGTGTCGAAGACATGGGGATGTGTAGGAGCCGAAAAAACGAAAGTTGGCGCGCTCAAACGAGTAACAGTTGGCACTAAATTATTGTAAACGATGAGTCCTAATAACGACGGCGGCCGCGAGCTTTAGATATCTTCGCGATTTCCAGACCACCGACTCACCCTCCACTTGCACCGTCCCACACACGCACCCCGTCGTCACCCTCGTTCGCAACCGAGTTAACAACGTGTACACATCACGGATGGCGTTGCCACGCCATCGCCGTTCTTCGTCCTCTGGAGCCCTATCGCGCCCCCACCCCCACCGACAATCCTCCTCCCCGTAACAACTCTCTTCTGAGCCACTTGCGAAATGTAAAATTAACGATAACCGGAGACCGTTAATAATTCCTACGCCACCGCGCTACGGACCGCCGACTCGGCAAAAGGGCAAAGGGTTGCGCGTCTGTTGTTAGTCCCCTTTTAACCGTTTTTTATTGGCGATTATTGCTTTTTGCGGCGAGTTTGTAACTTATAGCGCCGGTCTCATTGTCTACGGTATAGGCGAGCTATACCATCGCATACCATACCACACACCACACCGTACCATTCAATGACGTGCCACGCTATGCCATGCCACACCGCTCGATAAACCTTCTACCCCTGTGGGCCAGCATCACGATCTGCGTTCGCCTTCGCCGTTCGGTAATATTGTGGAAATTCCTCGAATATCGCCGTATAGCTCTATACATAAATATTGCCGTTACAAAACATGTCGCGAAAAAGTACTTGAAAAATCGAAAATACGCACATATCCCGGATAACGGAGTCTTGTGTGTGGATGCAGAGCGGCGAGAGGACGGCGGACGTAGCGCGGACTGAGGCTCGTATTATTCGGTGGCGATGGGGCGATTAAAATTTACGAACAGACGGCGCAATGTGCGCCACCGTTGTCGCGATAAATTTTCAAACTTCGAACAACTCTTATATTATATGGTCTTGGAAAGGCGAACGAAGTTAGCGAACAGATAGTAAACGGCGGTTGGTGCCTGTTTCGCGCACATATGTGGCGCACATTCGAAGAAAATTCAAGATTAGGCTATGCGAAAAAGGCGAGACGTACTTAATATACGAAGAAAACACTGCATATAGGGTGGTTGCATAATATCATCATATACCTAACGTGAAAGAAACAAGTTCGGTACCTCGTGGCTACTGAAAAAAATTTCAGGAAAATTCGAACAGGGTTTACATTTACCAAAGGTTCGTTGTCCACAGACGCGTATACGCCGATGGTGCAAGTTCAAAAGAAAATTGTTCCCATTCCTAATTTGGGGCCTAACACAACCTAATTTTGTGGGTGTGTCTTTCTCTGTTTCGTAGTATAAACTGAAGTGGCTTTTTATTTGCTGCAGCATCACGCCCCCCCCCCTCCCACTTGACGGATTTTCACAAAATTTTGTCCCCGTGTAGAAACGCTTGTCCTCGTAGATATTTTTGGTCCAGTTTAGCTTCGGAAGTTCTATTCTCAAAAATAACTACCTAAGTTTTCACCTGAAAGTTTTAGTTCTAGACCGGTTCTATTCGTAAGTTATAGTATTAATTAGTTCTATCTACTTAATGGTTTCAGTTCTGAGAAGTGAAAACGCAATAACCCGAGTGCTGTAAAAATAAGTTTGAAAGTTTTCGATGAAAACTTTAGTTTCGGAAAGTTAGTTCTCAGTTTTACTTACGTAAGCGTTTTAGTTCAGTATCTGTTCTGAGAAGTGAAAACGTAAAAACCCAAGTGCTGTAATTAAGTTGGAAAGTTTCCACTAAAAATTGTATTTCCGAACCAGTTCTGTAGAGAGTTATTACCTAACCGTCATTTTCCCGAAGGTAATATATAAATGCAATTGCTGAAACGAACAGAAAAATTTTAATACCAATCGAAATTCCTACAAGATTCACGTATATCGTTGCTGGCGATATATTTCACATCCCTGATCAGCACTTGTGCATGGAAAAGATACTGTGTCGAGTCAAAAATATTATGCACACATTGTCTCGAGAGCCGGGAGCTTTAGCGGGAAGCAAAAGCTCTAGCTGGACGCAACAAGGTGGTGCTACAACACGTTTTTTACACGCGGAGCACCGATGTGATTCGATAATGCCATCTCAACAGCCTATAAGAGGCATTTCAACAAAAAAAGCAAACTTCAGATGGTTGGTTTACTCTTTTCAAACGCTGTAGTACAAGTGCCATCTTTCAAATCTACCACACGATTCGGTCGACGCGTCGTCCAAGATACTCGCCATTTTCGATTTTCTGCCCGATCATCAAACGACGAAAACCTCAACGGATTGAAATTTAGAGTAACTAACCGCTACCCCATCTTACCACAGAATACACACTCAATCCTTTAAGTTCTTGTTTTTCACGATCGAATTACACAGCCTAGCAGAAGAAACGAGACGACCAACCACTACACTAAAGTGCTTTCAAAAGTTTCTCCGGGTATGCTTCTTCGAATTTTTTTTTTTTTTTTTTTTTTTCGTCATTTACTTTTCTTTTGTTTTTCCTGACACCCCTTCAAAAATACGATACCTTTCTTCGCGAGCATTCTCTTGGCAAGAAAAGGAAGAAAAAAACGGTTGAACTCGTATAATCGTAATACGACTATATGTCGTTTAATCGGATACCACACGACGGCGTGCCGTACGAATGTGTGTGTGTGTGTGTGTGTCACTGGCGTATATTCTACAATATATACATATATATACACATACGTAGGTATACTGTATACGTATAGGATATGAGTACGCACCTGCAGGAAACCCAGCGTAAATGCGATTCCGGTCAACCACGAGGATTTATCTTCCAGAAACCAAATAATTTCGTCCGTGCAGCCGTGAAAATAAGCATTTCCTGTAACCGTATCGCGACACTCGTTCGGCAGCGGTTTCTTAAGCACCAAATAGTCGTTAGGTCCGTTCGCACCGCAACAGCCAACCTGCATGTGGACGCGACAAATGAAAAGGGCATCGCATTAAAAATGAGCGTATGTAGTTACATTTAAGAAGCTTAGTTTATAATGATTCAGCAACATTTTGCGACAGGGTAAAGGGGCACAGGGTTAGAGGGTGGTGACACGCCCCACGAATATCGTGAAACGAAGTCATCTGACAGAGTACTTCCCAGTTCCCTCACCAGCACGTGATCAGTCCATTCAATTGTAGAATGGCAGTGATGCAGCGAAAGGCTTTTTCAAGTTGGGAAGTAAAAAAATGAAAACTGCTAACTGAAATTTGCGAAATTTCCAATAGCTAAAAATGGTAAAATCGTCTCTAAAAAAATAAAAGTCATCAGCTATCATGATCTGCCAAATGTCTCAACTGATGAGCTGAAAAATTCCGCTTACCGACATCCGAGAAGGGCAAAATGGCCCCACTTGTCACCTAACTTTGTCCTTGCTAGAGTGGAAGCTTGAGACAAATATTTGTCATTACTAACACTGGTGGTCTGTGTAATGACATAAAAGAGTTGTTTTTGTACCTGATAGGTTACTCTTTATGTGTTACACCTTATACTAATATCAAGAATGAATATTAATTATTTAATTAATTTATTATCCACACTTTTCTGGTGAACCTTAAACTTTCAGGAATCGGACTTGAAATAGAATATTTCAAACACAAAGGGTTAATTTACAATATAATAAAATAATAATTTGTACACACGACAGTATATAAATAATATCCAACATTTAGAGAACAGTATTAGACAGTCTCATTTATCAGGTTAAGGTACAGTACAATTATTCTATTCGAAACATTGGTTTATATACCCTTCCAGGGATACGTTTTTACAACTGTGACTATAAGTGTGTATGTGATAGGGATTCGCTGATTAATGGGATTCGTGTATTTGAGTATATTCGAGGGACCAGTGTATTAAGGTCACCGAATATCCCATTAAAAAACGTACAAAACGTGTTAGGAATGTGGAGAAAGAAGAATAGTAACGGTAAATAATTTACAGGGATAATTATCAACAAAAATGGAAATATTTTCGTGTAGCCGAATATGTTCGTCTATAATTAATATAGACGAATATATACGTTATACTATCGTCATTGTTATTTCCAATGACAAGATCGAGGTATTGTCTAATTTATCAGTTCGGTACGTGTTGAGTTATATTCATACATGTAGCCACGCAGTTCAGCTGCTCAAACTCTGATCAGAAATATTGTGATATTGTGTGAGACACTGCTGTCGATTCATCATCTTATGGTCAAACTTGTGTATCGGGCAGCTGAGATAAATTGTACTTTTTATCACAGAATAATAAAAATATCGAACTTAGAACATGAGACACGATCAGTTAAGTAAGGGTCTAATATTTATATTTTTTTCCGCTTTCGACCTTTTTTTTTTCTTCCTTCACGACATGATAAAATTCCATAAAAGTATTCGATTACGTTTCACTTGGCCCGAAAAATCAATTTCCTGAATGTATGGCTACATATTTTCCAAGCAAGGAAGTGAATAGTAGTGTAGCCGGAAGAAACACTGAGGAACAAAGAGGGACTACATCGTTCAATTTTCATAATACGGTTCAGTTTATTTACTCTGGTTCTGTTTACTAGCAAAATAAAAGAGAACACCACTAACAGATCCTCAATAAGTTAAGAAGGGAAAAAGAGAATAAAAAAAATAAATAAAATAAATAAATAAAAAAAATAAAGATATCAAAAATGCATGGTAAAAGATGATTCTTCAGTTTTGCTCTCAGGAAAAATATGTACTTCAGAGGTAAACGCGTGTAAGAGAGAACTAGAAAACGTGATTGAGAAAAACGTCCAGAATAGAAAAAATAATGGAGGAACCTTATGAAAAATAAGTAACCACGACCGAATAAACGATATCATGAATGGGTAATAGATATTCATGAACTTCGTGTGTATAACGTATAATCCAGAATAAACGATTTTACATGCAAAAAAATGCCAGAGGGTAATGAGGGTAGCAAAAGGGGAAGGTAAAAAAGCAAAAGTAAAAAAATATTTCATTTTTTTTACTACCCGATATCGCGGAAAGTGTATCTACGATGAATTCGCAAACGTAAATGACCGTTTTAAAAAGATATTAACCGAGTCGAACCATACTTTGATCGCAACAGAGCTATACATAGGCACATCAGAATTTTTCAAAACGTATCTATACTTAGCTATATTATGCTAATAGACAAGAAAGAGTAACAGAAAAAATGATCCTGCCTGGTTTTTTGAATTTTTCTTTTTCGCCTCACCGTCTCCCCAACCGAAAAGCACAGTTTTCATTTTCTCCTCTGAAGGCATTTCCATAATAAACGTATGTATTCACATATTTATATGATTAAAAAAAAAAAAATATATATATATATATTTAAAAAAACATTAGGACAACCAAAAAGGTGGGTCGTTCTTGTTTTGAATAAAAAAAGGATTTCTTATAAATATCCCTTTTTCTATTTAAAAAAATAATAATTCACCTGACCTAACCTCCCCACCCATCAAAACAGATCTTCATTCAAAAATTTATTTCATTCCTCATTCACTCCTCAACGTCGAGCCAAAACCCCTGAACCTGTTTACCTCAAAATTTAAAGTAGATTTCTTACATGTCGTAGATGCTCACTAGGAAAATATTTTCTAAAATTCCACCCCTAAGGATGTCAAATGGTGTCCAATATGTTTTTACATATTTGTCAAAATATTTTAGGCCTAATCAGATATTGAACCAATTTTTGTTTTTCAAGGTCATTCGACTAACTGCCTGAAAACAACTTTTTGAATTTTACGAAACTCAACCCTTAAAGGGATCATTAAATAGGGTTAAATGAGTTTTTTCCGATTTCTTGATATTTTCTGGGACTGATAAGATATTGAACCAGTTTCTATTTTAAATGTCATTATAGACCCTTTTTCACAAGCTACAATCCATATCCTTTAGAAAAACAGATTTTTAGCATTTTTCTTCTTTCATTAACATTAGAAATTATTTGGAAACCGGCTTTTAATAATTTTAATCACAAAATTTTTGTGCAGCAAGAAACGTTAGAAAATGTAGGTTTTCCTAACCAAAAAAAAAAACTAACTGATAAAAATAAATAAATAAATAAATAAATAAATAAATACATACAATAAAAAAATCAAAATACCCAAAATTTTTGGCAGAATTGTGTGTAAAAATTACTTTTGAAATTAAAGTCTGAGAAATTCATAACGAATTCAATAAATCAATCAACAGACTACCAACATTTATCAAAAATATTTTAAGTTGGTTGAAAGCATATTTTGCGATTTGTTGGATGATAATATAATTTAGCGAAATTAAATACAATAAAAAAAATTAAAATATGAAAATTATATGGAAGAATGATGGGTGAATATTATGTGCAAAATGAAGTGTCAAGGAAGTTCATAATGAAGTGAAAGAATTAAGTGTACGTATTACGAAGTTACAAAACACATACACAAGTTATCAAGTCATGGCTTCGCAAATTAAATAAAACAAACCTTCTTTGGACCAGATTCTTTGGTTCATCTGGACTTTACATTTTTTTCTTAGAACAATTTAAGATATTTTTAAATAACCTCTAATCATGAACCGTTAGTCTCTTCGAAACCAAATTTTGCAGAATGATGAAATATAATATAATTACTCAGTTTCTATACCAAATTTCGTGATTATTGGTTACAAATTAGGCATTTTGGAATCATGTCAGCCCCAAAAATAAAACATAATAGGATGTAATAGACGAACCATGGGGGCGATATGACCAAAACAATAGGGTTAGTCTTTGTGCGAATCCAAATACGTGTACCAAATTTCAAGACTATCGGATAAAAATTGGAACCTACAGTGAGCTCAACAGAAATGTGCATATATATGTTACTGGTAATAACGTTAATTAGTCATTCAAGTATCCCTCAGCGAATTTGGGCATTGACGTGAATGACCAACTTGGCCCGGACATTCTCGTTAATGGCCACTAGTTGGGCAATCAGGTATCTACTTAGTCGTAGGTAACATTGAAGATTAAAGGTATTTAATTTTGTGCCTTCGTGCATGATGGAAAGTTAGATGATATAGATTGTTGTTGTTAATGTTAATTTTTTTAATTAGAAAAATAATTTAATACTTGTCACTTTTTATATATGTATATATAAAAAAAAAAAAAAAAACTAATTCGCTTTATCGAACCTCCCAATAAACATAAATTATACACGACAATGACGAGACCAAGTATGATAATGTAAGAAGAGAATCTATAATAAAATTTCTGGGTGCTCAAAGTTTAGTCAGCTTTACCTCGAATAAAAATAAGTTGAATATTATAATTTTTGTTTTGTTAACCGCGCATATTTTTATTATAATCTTTTACTCTACCCACTAATGTGATTTAAAAATATACCAATATTGTAGCCAACCTTTTGCAACGAAATAATATTTAATTCAATAATATTTATTTCGCATGAAGCTAAATAAAACTAGCATAGCAAAGCCTCGCTAGAAAAAGTAGGTTTTATAGAGAAATAATTATGAATTTTGATGGTCACATTAATTGTCTGTAAGTTTATATGCGTTAATGATACGTTATGATTGTATGAAATGTGTTAGCAGCTGACGAAATATTAGACAACGTGAAATTTAAAAGTATTTTTTCTTGAAAAAATGAAAAATAAATTAATATGATAAAGTTTGGTACATCATCATATAATTTAAAATAAAGCCAATGAAATATAATGAATTTATGAAATAAAAAGAAAGAAAACATGAGCATGAGGTCATTTTTTATAAAAAGAAAAGTTCATATAAATTAGAAAAAAGAGGGAAAAAAATCTTTAGGAAGTACCATTCCAAAATTAGCACGCTAAAATAAATCATAGTGAATATTTATTTCAAATTTCGTCCATATGGTTCCAAAATTCCGCATTTTATAACCAATATAAAAACAAAAATAGCGATACCGGACGGTACGTCCGGCCGATCCGCGCAAACATTAGATGCGTATTTTATCGAATCAAAATAAATATTTTCTCCGAATTTTGTGGGTATTGGTTCACAATTGAGCATTTTATAGTAAAAATAAAAACAAAAATGGTGGTACCAGAATTACCGTTCAGCCGATCACTACCAAAACCAATAGGTCTGGTCCTTGACTCAGTAAAAATATTCGTATTAAATTTCGTGATTATCGAACAAAAATTACGACCTTTACCGAGGGAACAACAAACTGACTTATATTCTATCTATCTATTTATCCATCTGTATATATATGTAAGTTCGTTGTGTGGTATGAATCCAATTTGCACTTCGAATAAAAGATAGTGTGAAACTTTAAAATTCAAAATATTTATTCACACGTAATTATAAATGGTAGTGAAATTAGAAAATTCAAATACTTATTACACACGAAACAAACGGAGATTATTTCTATATAACTGGGTCAACGTTGAATGACCGCACGAATGAATGAATGAATTTATCAATGAGGAATTATCGGAACCAAGATGTGAAGTCGATGACGATAACAAAGAAAAACGTTCAAGTTAAGATTAGTCGAGAATGTTGTCATCGGATAAGAGAAGGAATGAAATTAATGGATGAAATGACGTTATTGTAGATAAATAGATCGCATGCAGTTAATAATTACATCGCAACAGCTTAGCCTAGGTCAAATATAAATAAACATGAAAAATTGTCAAAATCTCGCAAGTATGAGCGAGATTTGGTGTGATTTGAGAAAAGACGATTTTGTCTTTTATATATATATATATATATATATATATGAGTTTGAGTTATTGATGCCAAAATTTGCCTGAGGTCTTGAAATGAAAAACGTGCCCACCCCAACCCTGGGGGCTAATACCGCACCAAGCGTAATAAACAGATTCTCTAAAGAAAACCTACTTAAAAAATAAATAAAATTAGCTTATCTTAAAAAATTTGTTTTTAATGTAAAATTACTTCCAGTTAGTTTTGGCGAAGAGGAGGCTTCACCAGGATTTTGAAAATTAGACGAACTATTTTAGCTTCCCTCGTTGTTAATGCAGATGAACGTCTTCAAAATTAATAACATTGCCCAAATGAAATGGGCAATCGTGAGTGTGCCCATTGAATTCCTGGTTGTTCACGTTCATGTCCAGTTATTCACATTTTCCGTATTCACATTATTGCCCGTAACATATAAATATATATTTCAATTTCAGCTAATAGTGACAAAGTTTTCCTGGAATCATGAAAGAAAAAACGAATCTACCCCCACCCCTAAGTCTCAATACAGGATCAATTTTAATATGGAGAGTTTCTTTGAAACCTACACAAAAGCCACAAATATATAATTTCCAATTGTGTTTACGAGTAGCTTTTTCACAATTAGCGTTGAAAAAGCGAGATTTTACAATGTACAAATTAGACGGTCCCAAATTTTTAGATTGTATAATCTGTATTGTAAACAATCAGCTTTTGCTTGTTTACATTTAGCTTTTTTACAAAGAACTTCTAAAAAAGCAGAATTGTAGCTTGTAAAAAAACTTAGTGAAAACGCCCCTCTATTGTATTTGAAACTGAGATGTTAAAGTAAAACGAAAAAGTATTCATGTCCCAGCTCAGAGTTCCACCATCAGAGCTGGTGTAATAGCAGTTTGTTTTGAAAACCTGCTTAAAAAAAAAAATAAAAAAATAGGTATATCTACGTAGAAAATCGCTTTTTTCCAATGTTCTCTTTCCCACGTTTTTATAGCACGTACGGATAAATACGTTGTTCAGCGTTTAGGGGGACACGCTGATTTTAGTCTTTTATAATATCTACATACACCGTATGAAATACCTATACACGTGAAATTGAAGGTTAAGTAGTTCGTATTGACTATAAAGAAACCATAAGATAACAAATAACATACATTTTTTAAGGTTCAAGGATTTCGGTAATCCGTTGTAATTGGATGACGGTTAACATCATTAATGGGTCTTCGAACAAACTGCAGGATGCAGTAGCACTTTAAGTTTGTGTCCGTCATCGTTCGCTAGTGTATTTTCATATGGAAGAGAATATTTGCAGACATCGTTTCGTGTACTGAAACCTGCGGTTAATCGTGAAATAAAAAATGGCTCCGAAAGATCCTGAAGTTGAACAACTCAAAGCTGAATTGTTGGATATAATCAAGAAATGCCAAGTATGATTCAAAATATTCATTATCACCATAATATATCCGAGTTATTTCGCAACCGTGATGGTTGTTCAATAATAATTTTTCGAAAAGGATGATCAACGAAGCAAAGCTGACGTAAAATTGGAGGAAGCCAATGCATCCGTCGCCGATATTCCGAAGTGTCGTTTAGGTTCGAGCAAAATTCTGAAAGGCCATTTAAACAAAGTCAATTCCGTACATTTCAGCGGAGACAGCAGGTAAAATAAAATTTTCTTCGATTTTATTGCTCGCTACACACCCTACAGCAGGAGTGGACGGGATCCGAACTCTTCGGATCACGAATCCTTTTCATGATGAATGATCCGGACTTGGATCTTTTTTTTTTCTGGATAATCTGTGATTCGAATTACTTTCTGAGATAGGATCCGACCGATCTGTTCGGATCTATTTCTCAGGATCCGCTTTTTCAGATTTTCAACAAAAAAAAAAAAAAAAAATACAAAAAAAAAACATGGAAAATAAAGAATGTAGGTACTTGAGAATTATTAATTTATTTTTTCGAAACTGATGAAACAACTTTTGTTTTCAAATCATCCACAAGATCCGCGTGCAAATGATCTGAATGGATCCCATTTTTTCACAGATGATCCGCGATCCTGATCGGATCATTCTTGGGAGAGCGATTTGTAATCCGTAGTCGAATCACTTCTTCAAAAATTGAAAAGGATCAATGATCCGAGTGATTTTTTTTTTTTTGTGATCTTGCCTACCCCTGCATACAGTACCTAATTTGGCTCATTAAATTTTCGTATCCAATTCGAATTCAGCATATAACTCTTTGATCGATGGTTTAATGTTCAATTTAGACATGCCGTATCGGGATCATTAGATGGTAAATTAATTATTTGGGATACATGGACTGGAAATAAGGTTCAGATTATACCCCTTCGCTCGGCCTGGGTGATGAGCGTCGCTTACGCACAATCTGGAAACTTTGTGTGTTAGTTTCAACCACTTCACGAAAATACGCGGCATTACCAGCGAAACGTATTTTATAACAGCATATCATTAACAAAAATGTATTTCCAGCATGCGGAGGTATGGATAACCAATGTACCATATACGATTTGAAAAATCGTGATACCGCAGGAGCTGCGAAAATTACCAGGGAGTTGCTAGGTTATGAAGGATTTCTCTCGTGTAGTCGTTTTATCAACGATTCGACTCTCATAACGGGGTCAGGAGACATGAAGGTGTAAGAATCGTAAAAACATTCAAATTTTGTTGTTTTTTTCTCAAAATTTAAAAAAAAAAAAGAGAAAAAAAAGAAAAAAAGAAAAAAAAATAAAGAAATAAAAGAAATCGATGACG
Organism: Ericerus pela; assembly: GCA_011428145.1. Classification (NCBI taxonomy): domain Eukaryota; kingdom Metazoa; phylum Arthropoda; class Insecta; order Hemiptera; family Coccidae; genus Ericerus; species Ericerus pela. The sequence goes on along the minus strand of WOFM01000214.1, from coordinate 1,205,289 downwards.
TTTGTCCGTTTATGTTTAGAATTATCTGGGATTTAGAAGCAAACAAAAGATTGCAAGAGTTTGATGCTCACAACGGTGACGTTTGCACACTTTCTCTGTCCCTTGATGTCAATATATACGTAACTGGAAGTGTAGATAGAACCTGTAAATTGTGGGATGTTCGTGACCCAACCTGCAAACAAGTATTTTTTGGTCATGAAGGAGACGTAAACTGCGTTTGTGTAAGTTATAGTCAACTAACTTTTTTTTAATCGAGATGCTTATTAAAAAAAAAAAAAAACAAAAACACTTGATCTTATTTCAATTTAGTTCCATCCGGGAGGATATGCTTTTGTGACAGCTTCTGAAGACAAAACTGCTAGACTATATGACATACGATCAGATCAGCAGATCGCTACTTATCAAACTCCTACTCCAGGTCCTGGATTCACATGTTGTGGTTTGTCTTCATCTGGAAGACTACTTCTGTGCGGCACGGATGAGAAAAGTGTCCAGATTTGGGATACGTTAAAAGTGGAGCACAATGGTATTCAGTTTAATATTTTTTAATGATTCAACATTTGGCTTCACATAGCTACTAATGCAGTTTGGCTTTGTAATTACAGGATCATTGTCTGGTCATGAAAACAGAATCACGTCCTTGTCGGTTTCTCCTAATGGTATGGCACTGGTCACCAGTTCCTGGGATAATAATCTTCGTGTCTGGGTTTGATAGCATATCGGTTGATTTTTATGAATTAAGTAGACTAGGGGTGGCTCCAGGATTTCGTTTTGAAGATGGGAGCATCTCCGAGTTATGATAATTAAGGCTTGAGCTCCCTGAAAAAAAGTATTTCTGTTCAAATATCACACATCGAAAAAATAAATGAAGGGTTTGTTCGTTAAAAACCCTTTCCAGAATCTTGAGTCATGTAAAACCTTGATTTTCAATTTCAATAATATCGCTCTCTCAACCCAACTTGAAGAGAAATATTCGGTACTGAGATAATAATTTGCTCTCCTCGTGGATCCATATTCATTTGAACGCCTTAAACTAACTTCTAAAAAAAAATTAATTCCTATCCCAGCAAGTTGTACCAAGAGGAGCACGTTTTCAAATCATATAAATTTTAAAGTTCAAAGTCAGTAAGCTATGCTAAAAATGGAATAACTTTAGTTTTAAAAACCAGCAAAAACTTGCTACAACATTGTGAACCCCACATTGATACAATGTTTCTATTTAATTATGCGTCGTAGTGACGGAAAAGAGTGAGGCATTTCCTCTGAGCTCTCCTAGAGCCGCGCCTAGTGTAGATTCGATTTCAGCGAAAAAGCAAAATAATAGGTATTTTTTTCTTCTGAAATCTTCGAATATTCTAAATGTCTTAGTTTTAATGCCAAATCTGAATTTTTAATTAAGTTTGTGATGTGATATTTTAATAAATGTTTTATATTTTGAGATTTATGTTTCCCTGATCCACTTAGGTTAATTAAGTTGACCTTTTCAAAATTTTTCTTTCCGCGAAATTTCATCTCTGATCCTGAATCAATAAGATATTTTGGATTTATAATTGAAACGTGCCAACTAATTTTGTGAATTTCACTAATATGAATAAATGGATTTTGAGTAACCGCATAATTTACATCAAAATTTCATTTAAGACTCCACTGCGTAACAATTCTGTTTGTATTGAATCATCGAGACACAAGGAATGAACCTGTGAGCTGAGACATTGTCGATCCTGGCTGAATTTGAATAGCTATTTGGTTTTTTAATGCAACAGGTAGAGGAAGGGATTGATTGAGAATAAATTAGTATGATAAATAATTTGAGATACTTGATGTGGGGACTCACACGTATGAGGGATAGGGGCTCGGACCCCTCAATGACAGTTGCCGCCCCAAAGGGCAGGCAAATATTTGTCCTCTTGACGTAAAACTCACACAAATTACGTTTGATCGTAATTACCTGCAAGTACATGCATGTAATGTTTGAGTACCGAATTGTGACAATAGAATGATGTCACGATCTGTACACAAACTGGCCAACCATTTCTTATCACAATAGGGGATGATGTAACCGGGCCGTTTTCACTAATGTACGTATTTCTTACGTATGTGTGTTTGTGTGCATGTAAATAAGCCAGTATAAAAACCATATACTACTGTAAAATACGCTTGTCATCAAAAAGACATAGCAATGGTTCCGCCACCAACTGGAACCAACAACCCACAACCATCGCAGGGAGGTAGTGCTCAGCCTCAGCTGACACCCGAAGTCTTGGCACAAATAATGCAACTTTTGCAATTACAGCCAGAGCAGAGCTCCAACTTCTATAGATGAAGGATAGAGATCCCGGAATTTCTGCCCAAGGAGGTAGACTTGTGGTTGACTCTCTTGGAAGGCAGGTTCAAGACTGAAAACATACAGTCAAACCAGCTGTATCTCCACATATGAGGAGGCATGCCTCCCAGATAATCCGCCACATTCTGGACATTATGGAATGCCCTTCAACAGAAGATGACAAATATGCCTGGTTTGTCAAGAAGATCAAAAATGTATTTGCCAAAACAAAAAATCAAATCATTGATGATGTGATAGGAGGTATGAAGATGGGGGATGATAAACCCTCAATCTTCGTGGCAAAATTACGGCAGAAAGCGGACAATATTGTAGCCCCTTCTGTAATAGGCAATCAATTCTGCAAGCAACTACCACAAAGTGTTGTGCAGTGCTTAGCCGCCGTGGGTTCAACCATAATAAATACATCCACTGACTTAGACTTCCTTGTAAAAGCAGCAGACAATGCACTGGAATATACCAGGTCAAAACCTTCGGTAAGTGTAGTGTCTGCAGAGACTGGGGAGATCGCTCAACTTCGAGCTCAAATAGCTCAGTTGACTGATGAAATTAAAAGGAACAAAGGCCAGAACTCAAGCAAATCCAATGGTAACTGGCAAAAACGATCGAAATCAAAAAACAACAACAGCAACGGATGACAGTCCAGGTCCAAAGACTGCAGATCCAGTTCCAAGAAAAGGGGTCAGAGTTCAACTCCAGTCTCCAAATTGGGATGATAAGAGTTGTTTCTTGCACAACTGGTTTGGCGCAGAGGCAACCAAATGCAACAACCGCTGCAAATGGTGGGGCAAATCCTATACCAAGGAAGCGTCAAACTGGAAGGAGGGGCCATCTGTGCGGCCAAAGACCCCTTGGAAAAATACTCATGCCACCTGTTCTTAAAGGACAGGATGAATAGGAAAAGGTACTTGATAGACTCGGGTGCAGACCTGAGCATATTGCCAGTTAGAAAAGATCAAAAATTACTCCCTCCGAAATACTATCTCCATACTGTGAATGGTCAAAACCTTCCAGCTTACAGACTTGAGACCAGCAAAGTCAACATCTGACTTAGGAAAAACATGATGTGGTCCTTCACAGTTGCTGATGTTCCAAACCTGATCCTGGGTGCAGATATTCTTGCACATTTTGGCCTGATCATTGACCTCAAAAATGGCAAATCGATCGATAGTGAAACTAAATTTTGTGTGGAGGGCAAAAAACTAGCTTACAGACTGGACACAAATAAATCCAGCTGTACCAAAGTCGACGAAAAATTCTTACAAATTCTATCTGACTATCCTGGAGTCACTCAACCATCAATTTGCAGGCATCCTACCTATAAACATGATACTGTTCATTTTATAGAGACTAAAGGACCGCCTTGCCATGCTAGAGCGCGAAGGTTACTGCCTGACAAACTCAAAGCGGCACGGGAATACTATGGCCACATCATCGGGGAAGGCATATGTCGCCCCTCAAAAAGCTCATGGAGTTCCCCTACCTACATGACCAAAAAAGCAAGTGGAGAGTGACAAATTGTTGGAGACTACAGGGCCTTAAATGCCAAAACAGTTCCTGATTGCTACCCAGTCCCCAATATAATGGACTTCAATGCAAATATGAAGGGTAAACCGATGTTCACAAAAATTGACATTAACTGGGCATTCCACCAAATTCCTATGGCTGACCAGGACATACCAAAGACAGTGGTTATAACCACCTTTGGCCTATTCGAATACCTTCAAATGCTGTTTGGACTTCGCAACTCGGCATTAACTTTCCAGAGATTTATCAATGGACTGTTTAGGGAATTGCTGTTTGCACACTTGGGTGACATTTGCATTTGTCTAAAGGCAGTGAGCAACAGAAAGAGGAGAATGTAAGAGCCATAATACAACGTATACACACTGTCGGGCTTACTATCAACATAGGTAAAAATTTATACAAACAGACCGAAATTGAATTTTTCAGCTACAAAGTCTTGACCGAAGGCATTTCCCCCATGAAGACCAAAGTAGAACCAATATTGAATTTCCCAAAACCCTCAAATGTCGCTGAACTCAGGCATTTCTTGGGGATGGTGAACTTCTACAGACGTCGTATGAAGAATGCAGCAGCCGAACAAAGTAAGCTGTTTTCACTTATAAAAACAAATAAAAAGAAAGATAAGACTCCACTCGATTGGAATGAAGAAGCCAAACAGGCCTTTGAGAAAATCAAAAAAACACTGGCAAGCACAACGTTATTGGCTCACCCAGACAAAAGTCTGCGGTTATGCGTACGTATCAATGTTTCAGATTTTGCTATTGATGCAACCCAGTACCAATTGGATAAAGACAATAAAACTTTACCACTAGCTTTCTTCTCAAGGAAGCTCTCTAAAACAGAAAAAAATTACAGCACATATGATAGGGAATTGCTCGGAATTTTTGCTACGTTGAAGCATTTCAGGAACCAATTAGAGGGTAGGTGTTTTTCTGTATATACAGACTATGAACCCCTAACATATGCCTTCACACAAAAAGCAGAACCGGCATCACCAAGAAGAGCACGACAATTAGACTATATTGGTCAATTGACTACAGACATTCAGTATATAAGTGGAGAAATTAACACTCCAGCTGATGCCCTAAGTAGAATCGAAGCTATCTTGGCTCCTGTCCAATTGCCTTATGCTGAAATAGCTAAAGCACAGCTTAAGGATGCAGAATTGTTAGAGTTTTTATCGAACGATGATACTACTCTCAAATTGAGACAGCAAAACATTCCTGGTACTGACGTTTTAACATGTGACATCAGTACAGGTAAGAATAGGCCATTTCTACTGGTAAAATATCGCAAATTGGCTTTCAACAGTGTACATAATCTGTCAGGTGCTGGACCAAAATATAGTGCTAATTTAATCTCGGCAAGGTTTGTATGGCCGCAAATGAAGTCTGACTGCAACAAATGGGCTGGCAGTTGTCTGAACTGTCAAGAATCCAAAGTAGGCAGACACACTTGCTCACCCCTTAAATCCTTCAAACAAACAGAGTGGTTTAAAACTATACACATGGACTTGATAGGCCCATTGCCACCATCACAAGGACACAGATACCTGTTAACGATAATAGACAGGGCAACACGATGGCCAGAAGCAATTCCTGTCCATGAGATGACAGCTCCAACTGTAGCTGCGAGGTTATATGACACCTGGATTGCGAGGTATGGCGTACCCAAAACCATAATTATGGACCAAGGTCGCCATTTTGAAAGCTCGCTCTTTAAAGAGTTATCCGATAATCTTGGTGTTCAACACAGTCATACCACAGCTTACAATCCTCAAGCCAATGGCAAAATTGAGAGATGGCATAGAGCAGTCGAAGCCTCTATCAAGTCACATGATACCAAGAGATGGGTAGAAGTACTTCCTACCATCCTCTTAGGCCTTTGATCTGCCCTACAAACAGATACTGGTCATTCTGCAGTGCAATTAGCATTTGGCAAAGAGCTACGCCTCCCAGGGGACTTCTTCACAGAATTGAAGGAAGTTAGCCCCGAAATTATGGTATAAAATATAAGAAATGATGCCAACAATTTCCTTAAACAGGCAGCTTGTCATGGCTAGCCAAAGATTTACATCTCAAAACATTTGAAACAGTACAGAAAATACACAGAAAAATCAGTCAAAAAACAAGAAACAAAAAACTCACAAACATTGAAAACACAAAAAATAAAAAATAAAAAGTCTCTAAAATTTTTGGACAATGTTACCACAAACACATTTGATCCGGAGGGCCCTATATGCCCAAGAAAAAGAGGCAGGCCACTAGGCAGTAGAAAATGCAAAAATCCCCATCCTTATCGCAAGTCTGAGAGGTTAATGCGAAGCAAATAAAAATTTACTCCCAAAAAAGTAATATCCGGTATGTAAAAATAAACCCGCTCAAAAATAGGCAACGAAAATTGGAATTTTGGGAGACAATAGAAACTCAGGAGATAAGCAAACTTAGGAATGCCAACAAAAAGAAAACGACAGGAATAAACAAATCCACGTGCGATAAGGAAATAAACATCGCAATGTGTTTTTATTGTCACCAACAAAGATAATCTCAACGTTGTGATGTCACAAGCGGAGATTCCTTTGTAATAAAAATTTGGAAAAATATTCTGAGTTTATTTCAGGCATAATTTTGCTTAAACCAATCAGAACTTAACTGGAAAACTTGCATATGGCCGAGAATTTTAAGCGTTTTCCCCTCTATGACTTGATAAGAACGTACAAAAAAGGTAAAATGAAACTGTAATGGTAAATCAAAACCTGAAGTAAATTCACTCACTTTAGAACTGTCTTCTTATACAGACGTGTTTTCTATAATATTATTTTCTGCCTTTCCTGTTTTTCTTACCAGGTTGCTACCCACTAAAACCTTCTTCAATATGACCAAGAACCCGAGAGCTCAGGAAATTGCTAAGTATCAAAACACTCGGCAAATTCCTGAACAAAAAACCAAGCTTGATCGTATTGAAGAGGAACCCCTAATGGACATTGCCCCGGCTGTGGAGAACATTCTCACAGAAATGTCCACATCTCTCCTCCCCAGTCCCCACTGGAATTGACTTCAACTATGGAACCCCCAAAGCCAGAGCTGAAACCAACAGAGACCAAGGAGCAGATGAAGTTTTTGTTTACAGTGAAGAGGGCTGCCAATGAAAAGGCAAAGATGGCTGTCTCAACTTTGTGTAATTCAAACTCCTCAATGCTGAGACAACCTCAATTCAAACGTCCGCTGCCTGCTCACTCCCGCCATCATCCCTACACCTACCCAAAATACCAACCACCAAAGCGTAGGGAAGCCAATTACCAGGCCTGGATTGACGCATGCAAACAGTCATAAGAATGCATCGGGACTGCAGTAGGAAGCGCGTTAGCTAAATGGGAGGCCGATCAGAAATAGCACTAAACCCCAAGTCTTCCCAGGCCTGCGCAAATTAATCATTTTTGCAGCACCTAAACTGGGGGGAGTAGCTGTGGGGGCTCACACATATGAGAGATAGGGGCTCAGACCCCTCAACAACAGTCGCCGCCCCAAAGGGCAGGCAAATATTTGTCCTTGTGATGTAAAACTCACACGAATTACGTTCGATCGTAATTACCAGCAAGTACATGCAAGTAATGTACAAGTACCAAATTGTGACAATAGAATGATGTCACGATCTGTACACAAACTGGCCAACCATCTCTTATCACAATAGGGGATGATGTAACCAGGCCGTTCTCACTAATGTACGTATTTCTTACGTACGTGTGTTTGTGTGCGTGTAAATAAGTCAGTATAAAAACCATCCGAACCAGCTCTAAAATCGCCAGTGTTTGCCTTGGTTTTGGCTTACCCATATGTAATATATGAAGTGGCCAAACATGCTTAAATTCTGTTGAATTTTCCTTCTGGTGAGAATACTTTCCCACGACAAAGTATTCCAACTTGATAATGTGATTTTCAACCTTCAATTTAAATATTTTGAGTAGACTGTGTACGTAATAAGCTTTTGCCAGTAATGTTTCATTTATACAGTAAATTTGTTGATAGAAAAAACCAAGTATCTATTTTACATTCTGAACATAATTCTGAGGCTGGCTAGACTATGGAGTATTAAATATAATAGAGGAAGCACTCCCATCTAAATGCTGTAACGAGAAACAGCATCACTATTAAAACTATTGTCCTCACTTCTATGGCATCAAATTAAACTTTTCTGGCCTCGCATCCGGGCCCATTAATAACGATCTGAAATTTTTTTCCAAATAATTGAATTCAATGAGTGAATAAATAAATACAATTAACAATTCAGAAACCACAATAAACACCCATTTTCGTAGATAAAAATGAAATTAAAAACTATAGGATTAGGTAAGGATGGGGATATTTTGTCCTGAAAGTGGTGTCACTTTTCATTTCACGTCTGTCCTTTATTTTATTCAGTACTTAGTAGGATAGACGAAAGCACCAGATTACATTTGAGATTTTGGTTCGTAAACCAATAAATAAATCGAACGTAATTTTCAACATCATTTTCAATTCCAAATCAACAATTAGGTAGTACACAATTTTTATTTTTATTCAAATCATGAATATAGGTACGTTCGAATAAATGTTTTCTATGTAGTAATTTCTGTACGAGAAATTTTGTTTGGATAGTCCCGAGTACAACTCATACTGAAAGTACCATTTGCTTTTTCTGTTTTACATCCAGTGGTCACAGAGGACTTCCAAATTTTGAAGAAATGGGTTTCTAATTCTTCTTTATAATCCGTGCCATTATTATTCAAAAACTCTTCCAATTTGGAAACCTTTAAGTACCTACGTTATATTTTATATTTATAATAAAATAACAAGTTATGTACTTGTCACAGCTTACTGCACTCTTTTGGGAAATTCTAAATTTTCAATAAAATCTGTAAGAGATCAAGATATGTTATTCTTTGATTTGGAAAAGTCTCTTGATCCTTTCTCATAATGTGAATTCTGAAGCCAGCACAAACTGATCTCATCACAGCATAGGTAATTAAAAAGCGCTCTTCTGTGTGGAGCTACGCTAATCATTAAAGCAATAAAAATATGTGGATGATTATGGTAAAATATTGTATAATATGGATATTTTTTTGATAAAATATGCGTTAAATATGCATTTTAATGTGAAATATGTACCAATTAGATAAAGTTATTAAGGTGTTATTTAATGTGTTTCTAAAAGCTCTACTGCAATATAATAGTAATTTTTAAAGTAGATCACAATGGTTACTTCAAGATCATAAAAAATGATGATAAAATGATAAAAATCAATGATGGTATCATACTCCTGAAATGTTTCCACTTTTTATTTTGTATTTAACATAAAAAAAAAGAAGTATAAAACTGATCAAAATTGATAAAATTATATATTGAAATATGCACGGATATGTCCTGAAAAATGTAAAATAAACTTTTGTGAAACAGAAAACTTTTTTATCCCTTCTAGTTTCAGAAGTGATTGAAATAAAATCCATTTGCATGTTTTTGGTTGCCTTAGGTACTAATTACTACAGATTAAAACATAGGTCTGGGCTACAAAAACAAAAAAAATTTTCATCTTTTGATATTTTCACATTTTTTAGATTGATAAATTAAATTTTATCTCACATTTTGCATGAATATCGTATCACGACAAGTTGAATGAAGGGTTTATCATACTTTAATTTCTTCAAGATTCTTTTTCAAAAACAAGTTCCGAATTTAATATGTTATTACTGAATAATGCTACAAAAGTAATAGCAGTCATTTAAAAAAAAAAGAAGATGCTCTTGTTTGCTCTAGTGAAAGAATTTGATGAAAAACAATAATTTAAAAATTATTTTCGTGTTACTAAAGGGCAATTTCAAGAAATAAAAATGTCAGTATCAAAAATGACACACTCGGAGTAGAATACAATGCCGAACAGCCAATGAAAACTGAAATGAAATTAGATTTTTGTTTCAGCTAGATTCAGTAAAAAAGGAGCTCAAAACTGTGCCTCCATCACAAGCCCATGCAATGCTGTGTCTGTCTGCAGTTACCTTCGTTCAATATGCAATTGCAGCGGGGTATTCACATTTGTCACAAAAACTGTGCTGCGTGGCATTTGACTACACTGGATTTGTATTGAGCCTAATTGTGCCAACTCCAATTTCAAACTATCTTAGTGACATGTTAATGACATAAGGCTGGGTAAATACTTGAACTAAAAATGATCCAAGAAACGAAGAATTTACCTCCAAGTGATTATGAAGTTCTCCTCTTCGAGAACTTAAAAGGGAGATAGACACTGTAACTCAAGGGTTAAAAATTCAATTGAAACGAAGATTAGAACAAATCTTTTGACATACTAAGTAAATTTGGACACTTGGAGAAAGCTTTTACGCAGTTATAAAGATACATGAAACCGAATATTTGACACAATCTAAATTATTGCTTTTGACATGAAACGAATGACTGAAAACCACCCCAATATGTCACAATATCAAATCGATTCTAGTAGCTGAGGTTTTCTTTAAAAAAAAGAAAAAGCAATCACCACTCTATAAGGTAAGTCGTTATTTCCAAATTGAGCGTGTAATTTTCTTCCCGAATTTCCCCCAAAGTAGGAGTGCCAAAGTTTCCATTTAAAATAATAGAATTCATTTCATTTATTTATTCTTATTCCCGGTAAAAAGTAAGAAAAAAAGAAGGGAAAAAGAATACAAAGAGAAACAAAAAAAACAAAACAAAAATGATCGTTACTTCGTAACTTGACTGGCGTAGGCAATTGGCGTAAATTTTTTTTTTTTTTTTCCGTTTCTTATACTTTCTTCCATTCTTTTTCTTCTTTTTCGGTGGCGCCACCGTTTATCTTCATGCTGAGGAGTTGATTTAGCGTGAAGTTCGAATCACTGCGAGTTGATCCAAAGTTCGTGAAAAAAGTTCCCGAATTTTGCCTTCTTTTCGTTAACTTCTAGCCCTTCGCTCCCCTGCTCCGACTTTCACAAGTTGTATTCCTTCACCAATCCGCTCGTAAGTTGTACGAATTGAAAAGTTCGACTAATGACGACTACACGGCGAATTGTTTTACGTATTTTTGAGTTGCTTGTCAGCCAATGTGCAGTTTCCATCTCACCCAGCAGCCGAAGATGCGCGAAAATGTGATGTGGTAGGGCAATGGAGTAGTAAGTTGTCAACTTTCATACGTTCCACATTCACTTTCGGTACAAAAATTTTGCTTTATTAGGGGATTGGAGGGGGGAAACACGAGAGTGACAGAGAGAAAAACGATAAACGATGGAGAAGGACAGGAAAACAAGAAAAAAGAAAACGAAATCTGGTTCAAAATCGATTCGAAGGTAATGGGTTTCAGTTAACTCGTTAAACCGAATCAATCAGTAAAATGGGGTTCGTTTTAGAAATTGGAATCATTTTTCGCGATTGCTTCTTTTTCAGTAAATATCCTTAATGGTACAAAAAGTTAGAAGTTTTCAAATTTGATTTTAGTTCTTGGATGGTGCGAGTGTAAGAAAAGAAAATCTATTCGAAGAAGACTTTTCATTTTCAGGACAAGATTGTTTTTCACTCATCTGCTCATAAAATTTCGAGGAGAGGTAAAATTTATTATTGCATTTTCACGAAACAGAAGAAAAATTCAAAATACCATGATCAAGTAGTACGTGTGTATCTCATTCGAGACCTACAAAATGATGACGTTCTCACTGCTTGGCTTAAGAATGGTTCTTCCATGATTAAGTCTATAAAGTATATTCAAAACCAATGTTGCTTCCATCCATACATGAGTATTTCATGGTACAAGTACTGGGAGTAAAATTATAGATTACGGATGTCAAAACATTTTTGTATTAATTTAATGAAAAAGCAAATACAATTAAGGAAATCATGTGAGCTTGCTTTGCCCCCTTACTATCATATCTGGAGTGACTTTGAACCAGAGTAGCCAGTAACGTTTTTATGTAAATTTTGGCAGGCTGGAGAAAGAAAATTCGGATCCAGAGGTCAGGTAAAACAGCGGTACTACAAAAAAATTTATAAGTGGGAACTTCACTTTCTTTAAAGATATTGATACAACAATTTAGCTCCCTTTACACGGGAACAAAATTTTGTAGGTGTGTTTTGTATTCTAGAACATTCATATTTTGGTATGCCAGATGGGGTGACCACGTGTCACCACAACCAATACCAAATGATGATACAAAATCATCATACACTTTGAAACTAACATACGATGTGACGACGACATAAATTATCGAAGACTATTTTAGGTCAAGAGACAATGATGGATTGCATACAATTAAGATCAGACTTGTATCACCAAGACCTTGTATTCTAGATTATTTTGAATAAGTTTGAAGGACCAGAAACAAGCTATCTGCTGAAGATATTTTACCTCATTATCAAAACAACACATGTTTCCCCACCATGGGTTGCCCTAATCACATTTCTAGCAAGTCTATATTGTGCAATAATGACAACCATGTACAAACTTGAAAACAGACATATATTACACATAAATATAAACAACGTTACGACATAACACATACCAGGAAATACAGCCAAATAATCGAATTTGAATCTTAAGACAGAATGTAATGACACCAGCAAAAGAACATGTCGCATAAAACTCTGCACATCAAATGTCAGAACAAATTATAAAAGGAACTTTTACCCAAAACACTTAAACACAAGTGATATCACCTATGATTAAGTAAGTTGGAGTAAGCTAGAATTTATTTTGAAAACAGAGGAAATAAATCAGACGATAAATTTATCCTACTTTTTACAGAGATAAGAAAGAGAAGAAATTTATTGGTTGTTTGAAAGATGTGAAAAACCTAGTGTAAATCAACTATAGTAAATTTTTGTCAGATAATAAGGCAGAAATATCAAGTAAACTATAATATATAGAACCAAGACAAAGTGCTTTGGTATGCCAGACGGGGTGACCTCGTGTCTCCATAACCAAATCCATAAGATAAAACATAAAATCACACCTAAGACTTACCATAAGTAAAACATATGTAGATGACAAGATAATATACCAGAGTCCAATTTAATTCAGTTTACAATGATGGATACCCAGCCATAAAGTTGGATTTGTTTCACCAAAACCTCCATATTTTTACCTTGTTTTTGAAATTAAATTTAGGACTGGAAACAAGCTATCTGTTTAGATAATTTACCTCATCATCAAAACTGCAGTACTGAAAGAATCATGATTTCCCCTTGATGATTGCCTTAAATACCTTCTTAGCAAAACGTAATATAAATAAAACTCATCATGTTTGCAATCAAAAACCAGCATGTATTTAATATAAAATATACATAAATTATAACATACCATATAATGACGAAAATACAGTCGGTGAATCAAAAATGAAATTACAAAGATGGTATTGTGAAGCCAGGTCCACATGTTAAATGAAACTCGAGATATCGAATGTAATATGAAGTAGGAACATGTTTCAAAGACAGTAAAACAAAGAATAATTTCATCTACGTTCAGATAGGATAAAGCAAGCTATTATAACTTTCCAGAATGTAGAGGAAATTATCCGGTAGATAAATTTGACTTCTTTCTCACCGAGATAAGAAAGAAGAAATTTATCAACGTTTGAATAATGCATAAAATCTGGTAAAAACCCACCAGGGTAGGTTTTCATTAGGTGACTGTACAGAAATATCAAGTATACTACAGTGCCTTGGTCACTTCTCACACATCCTTACTTACCAAACAAATGTATATATAATTTTAATAATAATTTAAGAAAAAAATTTCCTAGATCAGGGTTTGAATCCTCATGCCCTACATCTCAACTACTGAGCCGCAAACACAAAAGACTATGCAGTAAAATTGGTATAAACGAGAGACAGCGTTTCGGAGGCATAAACAAACAGACATAATCCTTTGATACATAAAGATACCAAACAGATTTTATATTTTTCAAAATTTCTTTAGTGTACAGTGCATACACTCGGGTTTGGAACACTGCCGCATATACCTTGGCAGACTTTCGCTCCAGGAATCAAGTACCATATTACTTTTTATGAATTTTTCAACCTCGAAGTATTCTCATCAACAAACACACGTGTTGGGGCACCTCCTTGCAAAAATAGAAAACGAAGTTCGAACACGCGATGGAGAATTCAAAAATGCGCGTTATGGTTTCACGAATCTGAAACAGTATACACGAATGAAGTGGAAATGAAAATGGCTACATCCCCCCACCCTACACGTAAAATTCAAAATAAGAATTTAACGTTCCATCGTTTTGTTCGTTCACTTCCACAAAATGATGAACTTTACAACTTTCGTAAATCCGATTCTCGATTCAAAAAATACCGTCGCAAAGTCGAGTAGTTCCGAATTCAATAATTTAATGTCACCACTGCTTTTTGCTTGCTTTTTTCCCCTTATTTTTTGGATGCGAGAAAGAAAGGTCCGTAAAAATAACTTGGAAACAAAAACCATTTTATTAAAACGAACGCAGAGTAAAAACGAGTGAATGAACAAATTTTGAATATCAGAAAATGCGACAGAGTGAGACAAAGAAGGAGAAAAAAGAGGATAACGAAATTTTTCGCGCAAAAACTTATCCCTCAAAAATACTTTCATCCTCCGCCTATCATTGCTCCAAATTTTACTTCGTTTTTCCGTTTTCCTCATTCACGCTATTTGCAGTTCCAAAAACAAATTGGTTCTTTAATAATGGAATTATATTTTTATAACAAGGGTTACACTAATTGAAAAGAGAGATTGTCACTAGGAAATAAGGGGAATGGCTCGACGGTGGAGAAGGAGGAGAGGGTTTGACTTTAGCTCATAAACCACAAAAACGTTGACAGACTGAGTTACGATTTCTAATGCGATAAACGTGTTTGCAATATATCTTATAGCGGTAACCCTTTTACATCCGCTTTTCTATAGCCGTTTCTGGTTAGTTTATTCCGAATTTTCTTTTTCTTCGTAACTACCTATAGCCACCTACCTTCGCAGGTTTATTCAAATTTGGAGAACGTTAACGTGTCCCTGCAAGGGCGCCAGTACAACAACAATCGCAAGTATTGGTAGGTATGGTAATGAAATTACCTTGAACTTATACCGAATGTCCAGATAAAATTAAATTTCAAATTTATGCGCAAAAAGCGATGAAAATATTTTTTTTTACACCCTGAAGAACACGAAGAGTGGATTCTTATGCCGGCAAAATGGTTGATATACAGAACTTCTGACGTCATTCACTTTACATAGTTTTCTTTTCATGGCCTCCCAGGGGCCCAGCAAGGAGGGTGTAGGGGGGTGTGACACCCCCATTGCCAATTTTGTTGTATAATTTGACCGATGTTGTAAAAATTGACTGTTAATGTAAAAATTATTAAATTAAAAGTAAAAGGATAAAACTTTGTTTGAGAAAAATAATTACGGGTGAGAATACAGAATACTGATGTTCACTGAACCCCGGCCCTAAAAACATATTATCTATGATGACAAAATCCAACAAATCAAAATCCACCGCACACTTTTACATTATCTAGACATAAGAAATTTTCTAATCTCTGCTCACTAAATTCTCTCATCATTGCTGCTTTAATGAAGAAGAAATATAGGTAACTTCAAAACTTCTATATCTACATTCAATATGCATTTCCTCCTCCTCTACTTCTTCATCGTCATCATCCACACATGTATCCTTGAAATAACAATTTTACTTGAAATACCAGTAAATGTATTATGATGATATTAATAATTCACCTTCTTCTATCCCAAATAATATTACCTCTTGTTTTCTCTTCTTCCTTCTATTAATGTTTCCATGGTAAATAGGTAAAGATTGTTTTAATTCCTTCAATCAATATTAATATAATCTAATAATCTCCATCTAGCCACCAAAAAGAAGAACTTAATAAGTAACATTTATACTAATTGATCTCTCAGTGGTGATTAATACACTAGTTGTAACGGCCAAAAGAGGTGCTAATGTACCTAATTAGAACCACTTTCAGTGTTACACCATACACGAAATATCACGTACTTGAAAAGCAGTAATACTTCTAACATAAATTCACGTTTATCATCCGCAGACTATTGTGGACCTTAACATTGGTTAGAGACTCAATAATATTTAAAATACACGAGTGAGTTTACACATTTAATAAAATAATAATTCGTACATCACAGTACATAAATATACGTTAATATTTATACATATACAATCACAATTCAACAAGCAAGACTATCTGTTCACTAGAGACTTCTACTAGAGAGGTTCCAGGTACTTAGAAGTAGCTGTCGAGGAACTGTGTCTTATTCCACTGAATCGAGAGATTATATACTCGTTCAGGGTATGAAAACGTACGTGTCAGATAGGTAAAGTGAGGTAGGGTGTTGTTATTATAGGGTTGTGCTGACTTGTCGAGTACTCGAGGGACAGGCACAATTAGGTCATGAATATACAGAAAGTATATCTATATTTATAAAATCAAATACGGGTAATTTAGTGGTTGTTTATAAAGAGTTATAGGATGATTATTGTTGATAAATATCTACGTTTTTGGTATTCGAGAATGTGTGGACGAATATGTTCGTCATTTCTAAAAATAGACGAAAATATACGTTACACTAGTGTTATTTATTTTTTCATTGGACCAATTCTTTAACCACTTGAAGGCTAAGGGGGTAAATTTTTTTGTGTAATACATCAATGAGTAGGTATGTTTTTTGGAGTGCTGATTTCAAATATGATGTTTGTTCTTCTATTTGACCCATTGTTTGACCCCCAGGAGCCAATTTTGAGTTTATAAGCTTTATTATGTGATACATCATTATGTATTTTTTGGTTACTGATTTCAAATTTTGTATTCATTTTTTCATTCAATTTATTCTTCAACCCAAAGGGGCTGTAAAATTGGGAAAATTTTTTAATTCACATTTAATTTTATTATAGGTATCATAGGAGTAGTTCCTTAGGGTGCTCATTTCAAATTTGATGTTGTGGCTTCAAAATTGGCTTAAGTTTGATTTCTCATATTTTATTATGTGATACATAAACCAGTATTTTTTTTTTAGGGTATTACTTTAAAATTTGACTCTTTTTGTTTAAATTTGAAAATGAAAAATAATAGGTAATGGAAGCAAAAATTTTCTTCATCACTCAAATAGCCTGTTAGCAGGACAGGTTTTGTAGCTTGTTTACATAATTATAATGTGGCAATGTCTTTTAAATCTTTTTAAAACTACTAATATAAACTGTTTCTTATTCTCAAATATCAGTTTTCAGGATATAAAAAAATTCAGAGGAAGGGGGAATGTGAAAAGAAAAGAAAAAAGAGAGCATCAGTAGGCTGAATTACGTTTAATGTGATAACATTTTCATTTGTTTCTATTATCAAATTTTAATAACTAAAAAAATTAATTGATATATCTTGCCACAAACTATCAAAATTGTTTTCTTACCACGGAATTTCCTTTTCTGCTCGATCAATTTTGGTAATACTATCGATATGTCGAGATTAAATACAAACACAAGGAAAATATTTCAATATGTTATCAATAATTTTGGAAAAAACATTGCAAAGAAGGAAGGAAAAATGACAACTGAATGTAAAACGCAACCTGGGTAATGAAAATAAAAATGTTATCACATTAAAAAATGGTTAATGGTAAAAATTTTTCACAGGTTATTTATAAACCAATTAATTATAGAATTATCCATAATTGTAACTTTCTTGATAGTACAACGAGTAATTATTTATAAAGAAGTTACCTTAGGTATATTCTATGTGTTTGTGTCTTTATCTGTGTACATGTGTCCTTATTTGAATATTACACAATAAACTTTTTTTTTGCTTGTTTGAAAATTTGGCACTTTGTTACAAATTTCTCAATATTTGACAAAAATATCATAAATTTTGAAAAACATGTTGTAAAAATTAAGCCATTACACCCCCCCAAGTGATACTGCTTCGCTGGGCGCCTGTGGCCTCCAATTTTATTGTCTCTTTCAAATAAGTGCGATCGAACTTGTCTGAATTCAACTGACTTGAAAAAGTAACCTAATTTCGTTACAAGTAAAAATTAAAGTTTACCAGAATAAAAGGGAGAAAAATGAAGACAGAAAACTATAGTCGACGTTTATCACCTAAAGTAAAAATAGATTACAAGTTTTTACGTCTTTTTGTTTCTTACCCTGTCTGCGGATGAACAATAAATATGCTGGAACACGACTTCGACGCTGATATTCAACATAAAAACCTTTAAAATCTATTTATACATTGTTTACATAGTGTTTTAATATCGGCGTAAAATTCTACCATAAATAAATTGTATTTCATTTTCTTTTTCACATTAATATCGTGTACAAATCTTTCACTAATCTGAGAAAGTTGAACAAAAAAAAAAACTGGTATTAAAATTGTCTGGATGACACAACTTTTAGTTAAGTTTTCACTGTACACAGCCGCAGACAGCCAATAGCGCGAGAAAATCAATTTTAAATAATTTTAAACGATTAAAAATTTTTGTATGAAATTTAACATAGCCTAAATTAGTTTTAGAGAAAATGCCTACTTACATTTCATGTAAAATCAACGCAACGCAACGCAGACCGAAGAATGAGGGTGGGAAGTAAGACTAATTGTAAGAAAAGATACCCAATATTTCGATGAAAATGATGAGACTTGAAGACAACTCGTTCCATGGGCGTACCTAAGATTTTCATCCGGAGGGGGATGAAACGAATTCATTCAGATCGTAAATTTCCATTTCCCGTTCCCACCTTTCTCCCCTGTCCAAACGCGTCACCCTCCCCCTCAATCATTGGGAAGTAAGTGGTGTTAATCAGGGGCGATGGCTCAGGGGAGAGGGGTAAAAAGCTATTAAAACAACTTCCTTTTCCCCCTCATAGCCGAAATATATTTACAAAAAAAGACGGTAATTTGAAAGTACAGATGATCCCTTTTCAGTAAGTTAATGAAGCAAAATTAGTTATACTGACTTGATTTTATGTTGATATAGTAATTCTCGACTCCGGTCTTCTAATGAAGAACACATTTTTAAATAACCATTTTCAAGATTTGGACTTCGGTATTAGTTCACAACAGTAGCTAAAAGGCAAACAACAGCTGCAGCAATTGTTGAGCCAGAAAATAATTGTTACTACTGTTTCCTCATTTACGGTTTCGAAGTGAACAGTTGGATTACCATAATAGGTATATATATATATATATAATACGAGCTGTTTCCCGCAATTTCATTTGCGTAGTGTCTAATAATTGTTTTAACCCCTCTTTTGCAGACCCAAATGAAACCCGATTAAAAAAAAAAACAACAGAATGAGACAGAGAGAATCATATCCACTTCAACAACCAGCAGTCGTAGACGTTGAAAAAAGATAGCTAAGTTTTTTTCAATTCTCTTTCCTACTCATTTTCGTTCGGTTCAAGATTTGTTTTATCCTTTTTTTTTTTTGTTTTCAAAGATGGTAAAAACTGTTAACGTTCTTTCCTGATGGCAATAAATCTTCCCCAGAATAACATAATTTGTTCCGGAAAATCTCACGCAAATTCGTTCAGTGGTTCAAAAGTGATCCGTCTCCAACCGTGTTAAACTCGTAGTATTTTATAATGTGTACAGATATAATATAAATTATAACGTTATCTACAATTATATTATTACCGATAAGGTATATTCCATTTAAAATATGAAACTAAGAAAAGAGCCATTTACTTTAGGCGATCTGCAACTAATGATGAGTTATCGATATACAAATATATCGATACGAAATCACCGTATCGATATAAATCCCAAAATTATCGCCACATAGAAATGCTTGAAATTTTAACGTAAAAAAGTCTATTTTTTATTGGCATGGTTTGTTAATCAATCTGTTTGGTTTTCGTTCGATGTCTAATACACAGACGAGTTGAGCACTTCTACTGATGATGAAATTACGAGACAAAAAAAAGCTGACGAAAAGTAGAGAATGTTCCTGAATCAGTGCTCCTTCCACTGGCACTCACGTAGCTGAGTTCTTTATAGTTTGTAATAGAATAAATTTTATTTTTGCAATATCCAATAATGAATACATCCATTCTTTAACTTGGAAAACAAACCTAGGTTCTTTAACATAATACACTTTGCCAACATTTTATTACCACAAACATTCTTATTTATGAATACAATAATTATTTTTTTAAACGACCCTCTTCGTATCAGCAAAAAAATTATTGATAATCAGGAAAAAAATTGGAAAAAAACCCGATCAATACTGTTTAATTAGCTCTATGAACGATAACACTAGGTAATTTTAGAGGTCTAATATTCACGTCAGACACAGAGTGGCCAGGTGATCAGCAGAGGGTAAAGATGTACTGAAAAATTTCAGTCGTTCGGTGAATAAAAATAACTTCTCTAAGCTTCGAGTCTGAGACTTCTAGGAGAAAAAAATGAAAATACATTAAGTAGGTATCTAAAAATTAATGCTATTTGCATTACTTTTCAAATTATTAATATTTTTCACCACTCCTTCAATAACACCCTTTACTAGCAAATATCTGAGTAAATAGAAATTTCTGAAATATCTCGATACGCATAATATATAAACCGAAAATAAATCATAAATTAATGAAAAACATTGATACAAAAATATCGTAAAAAATGGTCGAGATAACGGATAAATATCGGCAACTCAACTATACCATTAATAAATTTTTGAAAAAAAAATGAAACCGACTGCGTTTAGGAACATAAAGCATAATAGAACTAAAATGTTGAAAACAAGTTTTCTAGGTTTGGTAATAGTAATTTTTTATAAAATGGATTCACAACTAACGCAGTCGCTGGCACAAATATTTTTCAAGTTACATACATACACACACACACACACACACACACACACACACAAACATACATACATACATACATACATACATACATACATATGTATATATGTATATGTATATATATAAAATACAAAATTTTTAAATGAAGCAATTAGATTTCATTTTATTACATATTTCTCTGATGCAATTTGTGGTAAATTTAACATAGATTTAACAATATTCTAGTACACAACATTATTACATCTATTTAAAACATTGGGGTACTAATTGTTAAGAATGTTTAAATTACTTATATACCTAATGTGTCAAAAACTCTCCACTCACCTATTGATTTTAATCCAGTATTGATCTTCATATTAATATCAAAAGCTATTTGTGCCAGCGACTGCGTTAGTTGTGAATCCATTTTATAAAAAATTACTATTACCAAACCTAGAAAACTTGTTTTCAACATTTTAGTTCTATTATGCTTTATGTTCCTAAACGCAGTCGGTTTCATTTTTTTTTCAAAAATTTAATTATTTGAATCGTTTTTCATAAAGTATAAAATAAAAGTTTGAAGCAGTTTTTCGCAATTAGAACACTTTATTCTAATTCCCAGGACTCACGACGTGGACGTAACTGCAGAACGAGCCCCAGCCATAAATTAACATTGTAATAATATTTTCCATTTACAGTTTCGATATATTTATTATCGTTATGAATGAAAAATATTATTAAATTTATAATTTATGACATAATTTTCATTCTCTCAAAGTTGATTATGGTGACGAAAAAAAAATCAATTTAACAAAATTATTACAAGTGCTATAGAAAATTAATAATAAATATTTTCAGTCCTTTATTAAATTTTCTTTCAACACAATGGATTTCAATTATTCTACAAACTTTAAAAATTTATGCCAGGTAATTTTAGTGATTAATTCAATAGCCTATTGAACGTTGAAAAAAAATGTGTTAAATATTTTATATTAGATCTGTATTTAAAGCAAGGAAGAGTTTTCGACTACATAATTTTATATATACGATCATTGTTTTATGTTTCAATATTTTCAAGATTAAAAAAACTAGTGATATTGTTTATATTATAATGATACTAACAAAAAAAATTGAACCCTACACGAAATAGAAAGGATTTAACTCAACACAGATTGACAAATTTTAATAATCATACTGCAATTCCGCTATGCTTACGGCGGCCTGCTGAACCGCCAGGACAATAATTAAAACTCCTCACTCTATACAAAGTTTTAAAACCCCAGCTACCATGCTAGATGTTATTACAATATTTTCTAATTATAATATAATAGTAATTATTTAAAATATTTCCCACAAACATTTCTTTTAATTTGTTTTTCAACTTTTTCATTTTTGAATTATTTAATTTTATTACATTAAATATAATTAATATTATTCACACATATATTACCAAAGTTATCTTTTATAAAAGAGATCACTACTATTTTAAATTGCGTAATCTCGACAGTTCCTCTAGTGAGTGTTTATCGTGAGGGTTGTTCAATAAACGTGGAACATGAAGATTAGACACTATTAATCCTTCCAAAGATTTAACTCTACTCAAGGCAACGTAGGCTTGACCTTTTGCAAATAGTTTAGAGCCCATATCTACTACTGCTGTATTTAACGTTACACCTTGCAGTTTATGTACCGTTACAGCCCAACATAATATAATGGGTAACATTTTTCTTTCTATTTTTCCATATCCGCGAAGCCCATCGTATGATGTTGTAAGAGGTTGGATTTCAACTGAATCAGCAATATCATCAAATTTTATTCCAATGGATACTGGAAGTTCTCCAGATTCTAATTGTTGACGCCTCAAAGCCGGCCATTTTATAGATAAAATAGTGCCCATTGACCCATTTACTAATCCTTTCTGAACATTTATATTGCGTCTTAACATAATTCTGGAGCCAATTCCAATAGTTATGGATGTTACCATTCCTGCTGTCTTATTAGGATCTGGCGATATAAATTTAGATTCTGGTATTTGGCCATATGTTTTGTTTTCAATGGATTTATCAATTGCATGTACTACATATAAATTTGTTTTTAGTTTTAATTTATCCGACATTATTTTATTATATTCATCGACTTGTTTAATTGTTGGGA
Source organism: Ericerus pela (assembly GCA_011428145.1). Lineage (NCBI taxonomy): Eukaryota > Metazoa > Arthropoda > Insecta > Hemiptera > Coccidae > Ericerus > Ericerus pela. The sequence continues at coordinate 1,182,459 of WOFM01000214.1, read as the reverse complement.
AAATTCTGATTATGTCATCAAACTTTTCATCTATCTGAATACGACGACTATCCAATATTTCTAGTTGTTCCATGGTTAGAGAACCCACACGTAAATTGTTCAATAAGTCAACAAATGTGGTATCATTTTCCTGTCTCATATTTACCATTAATTCGCAAAAGCTGAAGCATCTCCACAAATTAATTTCTCCATTAAATATTTCAGGCTGTCGATAGCAATGTGTGACTTTACTTCCTTTCATGATTGGGGGTAATTGCATTAAGTCACCAAAAAGTAAAATATTTACTCCTCCAAACAGTTTGTCATTTTGTTTCAATTCTTGCAAACGTAGGTGTACCATTCTTAGTACTATATAAGAAACCATTGATATTTCATCTATTATTAGCCAATCGATACGCTTCCATTTGCTCCTTTCCAATCGCAACCTATCCCCACTTAAGGGGCGTAATTCTCCTGGGCCACCTTTTTCAATTGGGAGACAAAATGTGGAATGCAGTGTATTACCATTGATTAATTTAGCTGCTACTCCTGTTGGTGCTGCAATGGCCACTGGTGACAAACCAGGTATCATTGTATAACTTAAACGGTGAATTTGTTCAACAATCAATTTCAAAGTAAATGTCTTTACACTACCAGCCCCCCCTGTGATGAATATTAAAATTTGATTGGTTTCGTTATTCATTAATTTTTTTGATATGAGAAAGAACAACTTCTTCTGTTCTACATTAAGGGTTTGTACCGCTTTGTTATAAGACTCATCAGACATTCGTAAGTCTTGCAATTCTTGCAAATCTTCTCCACAAACTTCATTATCATTATTTTGAATAACAACATCATTGTCTAGTTGTATTTCACAATGTGGTTCTTTTTCCAAGTCTGTTGCAATATTTTCTGCCACAATTCGACGAATTGCATCGTTCAGTTCCAATTCGATGTTCATAAAATATTCGTTATTTAAATTCAAATTAATTGGACGAAGTAAATTTCGTTTGGCGAAGAATGCATCTCGCACAGATTCAAAATTTTTCAACAACTCGCTCTCATTGCGAAATGGTAAATGTGTTACAAGAAGGCTGTAGTAATAGTTTTCTGGATCAGTAGATGATGAGAAATATCGTGTTCTCAAAATAGCTGGTCTACTACGTTTTTTCATTCTACCTTTATTATTCAACAGTTTTATGAACTCTGTACGTTTTAGATGTTCTTCTTCCCCCATTTCTTCTACATCTATATCCATATCTTCTGCACACTTGTTCGGGCTAGTAGCGGATTCGTAATTTACAGCAAACTCTCCTAAGCTTAGTTCATCTAAATGTAGTGGACGAGCTGCATATTTTTCAAAAATATTATCAAACACGTCTCCTCTGTCCAATCTGAGCATTCTAAATCGTTGTTCGGGAATGCATGTGTTTACAAAGACACATTTTCTGGAGCTGTCTCTCAGTTTCAGGTGACATAAACGAAATGCACATTCGGATGCGGAAACTTGTCTATGGTTGAACATGGCCATGGAAACAGCAAACATTTGTTTTTGAAAATTCCCACCCAATGCATTAACTTTCTGTATAGCAGTTTGAATACTTTGTGCTATTGCTATTGGCTCACTTTTTGCAACATACTTTGAAATATAATATGCCACTCCCAAGGCATTTCCACATGGTTGTATATCTACATTAGCTTGCCAAACCATTAGAAAATCTTTGTTATAATTGTTTACCATACGGTCTTTTGAATCTCGTTTCAATATACAAAACCTACCACCATTACGCAATGCTTCCTCTGATCCTAAAATAATTGTTTGAGCGCTACATTGTCGAGGAAAACCAAATCTGCATGTAGTAACATTGTTCTTTTTGAAGCACGTAGGTGTATGTTTGTGCTTTTGCAATCTATTCACCAGTTCATCCAAGATTTTATCGCCAGTTGAAGACATACAGGAGACAACTCTATCAATTAGGTTTATTCCTTCTGGAGAATCAAATTTTGGAAGATTAGAGCACCACACAACCATATGAACATGAGGACTACCCCGGAGCTGAAATTCAATTCTCCACCAAAAATCAACAATTGGTCCTCCCAATATGGAATCATTTTGTTTTAAAATTTTCATGAATCCATTAAAGCGATGCATAAATTGCCGCGACAATGTAATGGGGTATTTATCAATGAGCTCTTTTTTCTCCATAAATGATAAATTATGAGGATTTTCATCGGGTCGATTATCAGCTTTTAGTAATGCTCGTAATATATCCCCCCAATTCATATCGTTACATGATAAGGTAATATACCATGATGGAGGACCTAAATTACGAACCATCGCTAATAAATTGCAATATGCTGTATGCCAGTATGAACCACTTCCTCGGATATTTCTCATGCTCAAATGAATGTTATCCACTAATTTAACTGGCTGAATACCATTTTGTCGCAATCTTCCACATACTGAAATATTCTGATTCGCTTTATACAATTCTACAGTGGATAATGCATAAAATAGATAGTCTAATCTTTGAAAACGCTTATCTGAACTCATAACTCTCGTTTGATAATATTCAAGCACTGTAATTGGTATTTCCCTTTCTTCGTTTAACCCATTTTTTCCATCAGGGAATAAATAAAACCAAGCCAGTTCCTCTGCTCTCATCTCTATCAGAGAACTCACTGGTGGTGCTGTTTTTCTTAGTAATTTGTAAATTGGTATTGGCTCACCATCATCATTCAACTTCATTGAAAGTAAATCTTCTAATGCTGGAATATTTACATTTATAGGCATTAGAGCTGTAGTCATTAGGGCCCCATCATTTCTATCATTTTCTTCAATTTCCTCTATCGTCTGTTCGATATCATTTTTAATTCTGTTCGTAGGAATTTGTAAATTATTTTCCTCAGGACAATTTTCTTGCATATGGAGTTCTTCATTGCCAACAATAAGAGCAAGTAACCCGGATATTGTATACTGCTCCCGTTTTTTATTATTAAAACATTTTACTAGTTTCAATATATGGTGTGCTAGATTTTCACAGTGAGAAAAATTCATTAACATTGCTCTTCCTCTATTCCTTGCAACACATCCTTTTGGCCCTCTCGAATGTGAATCACAAAGCCAGAATTCATTTGACTGATGCATAATGGCCATGGACATCATCGAAATTGTTAATATACCATATTGGCAATCTTCAAAGAAAGATAGTAAACCTTGTTCAAGAGTACAATAAACATTTGATGGAAGTTGGCTTCTTGCAGGACAATAGGTTACACCAACTATGTAATCAGGCAAAACAGTAACATGGTATGTGTTAGCTCCCATTTTTATTTCATCTTTCAAATCGGTAGTACTCAAGTAGATATATTGGGAATACTTTTCTTGAATGCATTCTTTATAATAACTAGATCCAGCCATCAAAACTCGATCTATGTCAGCACTGTTCCACAAAGACAAATTTTTAATATGTGCCAATACATTAGCAGCTGCTGCAACAGCTGTACATTGTTTTCCACGAATTTCTTCATCAAAATTTACACTACCCTGATTGAAATTTCCATGAAGAATGTATGTGTTTTCTCCAATAGATGTAAATGATGATTTCATTGCTATGTTTTCATTTCCCACCTTTGCATTTTCATTTTCAATTGGAAAATTTTCAGTACTTTCTCTCACCTTCTCAGGCATAAGTACGTGCATTAATTGGGATTGTAAATTTTCCATATCATTGGGAATGTTAATTTCAACGGACAAGTATAATTGATTATTACAAACGAGCCAGTTTAGAGCAGAACGTAGATGTTCAACCGATACCGAATACTCACTATATTTTTTCACATTATTCAACGACTCGCCAACTATTATCATTTTTATTCTATCTGATGCAAGCGGTAATTGTTCAGCAATTTCTTCAACTTCTTGGGCAAATAAGATAGCTTGTCCTTTTAACCCAAACTGACCACATGCCCCTTGTAAACGAACAATTTTAAGGAAAGGAGTTATTCTACTTAAAAGACGAATCTCAACTTCACTTAACCGTTTAAGTTCAGGTGGTATTTTTTTGACTAACATATTATTCCAATATGCATTACAAGGTATCTTTTTCTTCTTCAGTGTATTATAGCATTTATTACAGCATGTGAAATTATCAGAAATTTCAGCCGGTAATATGCTCAAATTCAGACAAGATTTAAATATAGAGATCACCTGATATTTAAAGTAGTTTTTAAAACAAATTGCACAAGTGAATTCGGCAGTACTCAATATATGTCTACTATAATCTGTTAAGGATTTTTGTTTAATGGTAGTTTGAAATGTTATATGAGAAAACAACTCAGAACCTTCAATCAACACTGGAACTTTACAGATATCATCAGGAAATTCAATTTTTTTTTTTATTCTTTTTGAGGACAATAGTTTTTTTCGAGTTGTTGGAGCCATATTTGCATACTTTTGACGTCTCTCTTCAGCTTTCTTCAAAAGTAATTTTTCCCGAGTCCTAGGAGTTATTCTTTTGTTAAACTTCTCCCAGTTCCTTCTTTTCAATTCTAACATCATATTTTTGGAGATCATTGATAATTTTTTATAAAACTTGCGAAAACGAGTTGCAGTCAATGTAGGTTGCTTCTGTTTTTCCATTACAGGTTCCTTTGACAACCTTCGTTTTAATGCAGTTTGCCGTGCTTTTCGAGATTTTTTGGATAATGCCATTATATCTGAAATATGATAACACAGTTCCGTCATATTTTCAATAATTTACCCTTGCTATTTGTCAAAAATATGCCTCTTATACAATAGATGGGTTACAATCTCTTTGGGGAAAATGTCGAGTGAAATGGTTAAAATGAGACAAAGTACCTATTATTAGGTATGAGGTGAAAAAAGATACACAAAAAATTATGTAAAAAGTAGGTTGCAAAACAAATTCTTAAGTACAAATTTTGAGGTGGAAGGCCATGTTGATTTTGATAAACAATGAAATCAAGAAGGTTGTTTTGTTTTGAAATCTGTTTAGACTGCTTCCTAACTAATGCTTTTCTCTTCTATATTTCTATACCTACAGTTATGAACATCCCTACCCTCATTCTAAATGAAATGCTAAAAGATGCACAAAGGTGCATGCAGATACTGTCCATTTTTATGCACGAAGGAGCGTGCAAAATTTTTTTAATATGCACGAAGGAGCGTGCAAAATTTTTTTATTATGCACGAAGGAGCGTGCACAGTAAAAAAATACACGAAGGAACGTGCGTCGTGCAATCAGCCAATAAGGGTATATTTAATTCTTTAGGGAGAAATGGCAAAGGGGCATCTACCAGAACTCACTAGCATATTTTATCTTAGTCAGTCAATAACACAATTATAGTTTCACAGGTAGGCAACACTGATATGGTAGTCCTAACCTGATAGCTGAATTTTGTACTTGTCACGTCTTCTTGAACTATGTCTGCTAACTTCTGCTTCTCCTTTCAAGTCTTCTTCCTCTTCTATTTCTATTTCTTCTTCCTCCTCTTTTTTTAATTTTTCTTCTTCTAAGGCTGCTACACTTCAACTGCTTCAACTGAATCAGGAAACATCCACTTGCCAGAACTGAAGTCGGTAAATGACAAACTAATCATCATACCCCCAAATATTTATACTCATTAGATAATGAATACTGGTCTCTGATTGGACAATTGGTGTTTATTATAAGAACCAATCATATCGTATGACTTTTCAAAAATTAAGGTGCTTACAATTATACGGTATTTTCCAACATATGCATAATGCTGGTCTCTGATTGGACGATTGGTGTTCCACAGTACATTTTTCAGTTCACCTTCCTGATTGGTTGACTTAAGGGATTTCTGGAAACTGATATATCAACAAACTTTAAATGAGCCAGTCAAAATCCCTCTTTCAATACACCTTCCTGATTTGTTGGTTTAAGGGAATTCTAGAAACATGGTACTTTCATTTTTTCTTATAATTATTAATTTCAAGCTGATATATGAACGAACTTTAAATGAGCCAGTCACAATCTCTCGTTCAGTACACCTTTCTGATTGGTTGGTTTCAGGAAATTCTGGAAACATGGTATTTTCATTTTTTCATATAATTATTAATTTTAACCAGATATATAAACGAACTTTAAATGAACCAGTCACAATTAATTTTACCATAGACCTTGCTGATTGGTTGTTTTGAGGGAATTCTAGAAACATGGTATTTTCATTTTTTCTCATAATTATTATTTTGAAGCAGATATATCAACGGACTTTAAATGAGCCAGTAACAATTCATTTTTCCATACACCTTCCTGATTGGTTGGTTTAAGGATATTCTGAAATCATGGTATTTTCATTGTTTCATATAGGTAATTATTATTTTTAACCAGATATATTAACAGACTTTAAATGAGCCAGTTACAATTCATTTTTCCATACTCCTTGCTGATTGGTTGTTTTAAGGGAATTTGAAAATCATGGTATTTTCTTTTTTTCTCATGATCATTATTTTGAAGCAGATATATCAACGAACTTTAAATGAGCCAGTCACAATTCATGTTTCAGTACACCTTTGTGATTGGTTGGTTTAAGGCATTCTGTAAACATCTAATTTTCATTTTTTCTCATAATTATTATTTATAACCAGATATATCAACGGACTTTAAAGGAGCCAGTCACAATTCATGTTTCAGTACACCTTCCTGATTGGTTGTTTTAAGAGAATTAGAAAAACATGGTCTTTTCATTTTCTCTCATAATTATTATTTTCAAGCAGATAAGTCGACGGACTTTAAAGGAGCCAGTCACATTTCATTTTTCAATACACCTTCCTGATAGGTTGGTTTAAGGCATTCTGTAAACATCTAATTTTCATTTTTTTTCATAATTATTATTTATAACCAGATATATCAACGGACTTTAAAGGAGCCAGTCACATTTCGTTTTTCAATACACCTTCCTGATTGGTTGGTTTAAGGCATTCTGTAAACATCTAATTTTCATTTTTTCTGATAATTATTATTTATAACCAGATATATCAACGGACTTTAAAGGAGCCAGTCACAATTCATGTTTCAGTACACCTTCCTGATTGGTTGTTTTAAGAGAATCAGAAAAACATGGTCTTTTCATTTTCTCTCATAATTATTATTTTCAAGCAGATAAGTCGACGGACTTTAAAGGAGCCAGTCACATTTCGTTTTTCAATACACCTTCCTGATTGGTTGGTTTAAGGCATTCTGTAAACATCTAATTTTCATTTTTTCTCATAATTATTATTTATAACCAGATATATCAACGGACTTTAAAGGAGCCAGTCACAATTCATGTTTCAGTACACCTTCCTGATTGGTTGTTTTAAGAGAATCAGAAAAACATGGTCTTTTCATTTTCTCTCATAATTATTATTTTCAAGCAGATAAGTCGACGGACTTTAAAGGAGCCAGTCACATTTCGTTTTTCAATACACCTTCCTGATTGGTTGGTTTAAGGCATTCTGTAAACATCTAATTTTCATTTTTTCTCATAATGATTATTTATAACCAGATATATCAACGGACTTTAAAGGAGCCAGTCACATTTCGTTTTTCAATACACCTTCCTGATTGGTTGGTTTAAGGATATTCTGAAATCATGGTATTTTCATTGTTTCATATAGGTAATTATTATTTTTAACCAGATATATTAACAGACTTTAAATGAGCCAGTTACAATTCATTTTTCCATACTCCTTGCTGATTGGTTGTTTTAAGGGAATTTGAAAATCATGGTATTTTCTTTTTTTCTCATAATCATTATTTTGAAGCAGATATATCAACGAACTTTAAATGAGCCAGTCACAATTCATGTTTCAGTACACCTTTGTGATTGGTTGGTTTAAGGGAATTTGGAAAACGAGGTATTTTCATTTTCTTTCATAATTATTATTTCAAAACAGATATATCAACGGACTTTAAATGAACCAGTCAAAATTCATTTTTCAGTACACCTTCCTGATTAGTTTTTTTCTGGAAACATGGTATTTTCATTTTGTCATATAATTATTATTTTCAAGGAAATATATTAACAAACTTTAGGTGAGCCTGTCAAAATTCATTTTTCAGTACACCTTCCTGATTTGTTGGTTTAAGGGAATTCTGGAAACATGGTATTTTCATTTTTTCTTATAATTATTATTTTGAAGCAGATATATCAACAAACTTTAAATGAACCAATAACAGTTGGTTTACCAACATATGTCTTCCTGATAGTATTTTTTATTATGACTATTATTAAGCATATATCAGCAGACTTTAAATGAGCCAATCCTACATAATATATCTACTGGTGCTAATATATTACAGGGAGAAGTGGTGAATTTTGAAATATTTATATAACTATAAGAAGTTTAGGGAGACCCAATCAGCATGCTTTATTTCCTTATATGTTGAATCTCAAATGGGGATTTATTATGTTGCTTTTTGTGTTGAAAAAATCCCCAAATTTTGAATGAAAATTGTGACCCTGATATGGAGAATTTTTCAATTTGTTTGGCCAGTGTTACTCACCTTGAAAATACAAATTTTTTGAGACTTATTTCATGTTTTTACGATGAATATTGAATGCTGTTGACTATTATAAAATTTTGTTAGATTTCCAATATCTCCCTTTGAGGCAGTCAGTAACAAATTAGTTACAATTTATTTAGATGGAGTGATATGCTGAGTTGAACCTTTCAATTCAAAAGAAATTAATTTGGAGTTCTGAAAAGAACTGTTTTTTTTAGGTTAGGCTATTAAGGTATTTCATAGGTGTTGGAGAAAATTTTATAAATACAGTTCCCATGGAAAATTGCACTCATAGTGCCATCTGGGTTCATTTTTCGCAATGGCTCTTGACACCAGAAACAGGAATTTTCAAAGTCAAACACTTCATCTAGTACATCAATAGGTAACTCCTTTGCTTCTGCTTCTTCTTTCATTTTTTCTCGATTTTTCTGCTGCAAATATTTTTCAATGCGAATCTTCAATATCTGCCCATGTTTCTCTCGTCGCTTCAATCCTCCACGATTCTTCTTTACCTTCATAGTTTCAGATACGTATGAAATACCCAATACAAAAAGTAAATGTGACAGGTGCTTGGTCATGTTACAATATTTATGTAAAAGCAAATTTCATTTCCAGCCTATTGTTTTTTCTTAATTAATTCCTATTTCCTTATTGGTCAAAAGGGAATTTTGAATTTTTTTTAAATTTTGGTATTGGTTAATGATATTTTAATCTTTTAAACAAATACTAAGAAAACAAATTCGATCTTTAATACTAATTTTAACTATAAAATATTAACTAAGAGAAAGTGAAAAAAAGGGTGTTTATATATATATATATTTTAGTTATTTTCATACCTATCTGATATTCTCTAAATTAATGATTCTTGTTCAAAGCAAAAGTTAGACCTTGCCTGAGGTTTTAGGACATTAAATGAACCAATCACAGTTCATTTTTTAGTACACCTTCCTGATTGGTTGTTTTAAGGGAATTCTGAAAACCTGGTATTTTCATCTTTTCTCATAATTATTATTTTTACGCAGATAAGTCGACGGACTTTAAAGGAGCCAGTCACAATTCATGTTTCAGTACACCTTCCTGATTGGTTGTTTTAAGAGAATTAGAAAAACATGGTCTTTTCATTTTCTCTCATAATTATTATTTTCAAGCAGATAAGTCGACGGACTTTAAAGGAGCCAGTCACATTTCGTTTTTCAATACACCTACCTGATTGGTTGGTTTAAGGCATTCTGTAAACATCTAATTTTCATTTTTTCTCATAATTATTATTTATAACCAGATATATCAACGGACTTTAAAGGAGCCAGTCACAATTCATGTTTCAGTACACCTTCCTGATTGGTTGTTTTAAGAGAATTAGAAAAACATGGTCTTTTCATTTTCTCTCATAATTATTATTTTCAAGCAGATAAGTCGACGGACTTTAAAGGAGCCAGTCACATTTCGTTTTTCAATACACCTTCCTGATTGGTTGGTTTAAGGCATTCTGTAAACATCTAATTTTCATTTTTTCTCATAATTATTATTTATAACCAGATATATCAACGGACTTTAAAGGAGCCAGTCACAATTCATGTTTCAGTACACCTTCCTGATTGGTTGTTTTAAGAGAATTAGAAAAACATGGTCTTTTCATTTTCTCTCATAATTATTATTTTCAAGCAGATAAGTCGACGGACTTTAAAGGAGCCAGTCACATTTCGTTTTTCAATACACCTTCCTGATTGGTTGGTTTAAGGCATTCTGTAAACATCTAATTTTCATTTTTTCTCATAATTATTATTTATAACCAGATATATCAACGGACTTTAAAGGAGCCAGTCACAATTCATGTTTCAGTACACCTTCCTGATTGGTTGTTTTAAGAGAATTAGAAAAACATGGTCTTTTCATTTTCTCTCATAATTATTATTTTCAAGCAGATAAGTCGACGGACTTTAAAGGAGCCAGTCACATTTCGTTTTTCAATACACCTTCCTGATTGGTTGGTTTAAGGCATTCTGTAAACATCTAATTTTCATTTTTTCTCATAATTATTATTTATAACCAGATATATCAACGGACTTTAAAGGAGCCAGTCACAATTCATGTTTCAGTACACCTTCCTGATTGGTTGTTTTAAGAGAATTAGAAAAACATGGTCTTTTCATTTTCTCTCATAATTATTATTTTCAAGCAGATAAGTCGACGGACTTTAAAGGAGCCAGTCACATTTCGTTTTTCAATACACCTTCCTGATTGGTTGGTTTAAGGCATTCTGTAAACATCTAATTTTCATTTTTTCTCATAATTATTATTTATAACCAGATATATCAACGGACTTTAAAGGAGCCAGTCACAATTCATGTTTCAGTACACCTTCCTGATTGGTTGTTTTAAGAGAATTAGAAAAACATGGTCTTTTCATTTTCTCTCATAATTATTATTTTCAAGCAGATAAGTCAACGGACTTTAAAGGAGCCAGTCACATTTCGTTTTTCAATACACCTTCCTGATTGGTTGGTTTAAGGCATTCTGTAAACATCTAATTTTCATTTTTTCTCATAATTATTATTTATAACCAGATATATCAACGGACTTTAAAGGAGCCAGTCACAATTCATGTTTCAGTACACCTTCCTGATTGGTTGTTTTAAGAGAATTAGAAAAACATGGTCTTTTCATTTTCTCTCATAATTATTATTTTCAAGCAGATAAGTCGACGGACTTTAAAGGAGCCAGTCACATTTCGTTTTTCAATACACCTTCCTGATTGGTTGGTTTAAGGCATTCTGTAAACATCTAATTTTCATTTTTTCTCATAATTATTATTTATAACCAGATATATCAACGGACTTTAAAGGAGCCAGTCACAATTCATGTTTCAGTACACCTTCCTGATTGGTTGTTTTAAGAGAATTAGAAAAACATGGTCTTTTCATTTTCTCTCATAATTATTATTTTCAAGCAGATAAGTCGACGGACTTTAAAGGAGCCAGTCACATTTCGTTTTTCAATACACCTTCCTGATTGGTTGGTTTAAGGCATTCTGTAAACATCTAATTTTCATTTTTTCTCATAATTATTATTTATAACCAGATATATCAACGGACTTTAAAGGAGCCAGTCACAATTCATGTTTCAGTACACCTTCCTGATTGGTTGTTTTAAGAGAATTAGAAAAACATGGTCTTTTCATTTTCTCTCATAATTATTATTTTCAAGCAGATAAGTCAACGGACTTTAAAGGAGCCAGTCACATTTCGTTTTTCAATACACCTTCCTGATTGGTTGGTTTAAGGCATTCTGTAAACATCTAATTTTCATTTTTTCTCATAATTATTATTTATAACCAGATATATCAACGGACTTTAAAGGAGCCAGTCACAATTCATGTTTCAGTACACCTTCCTGATTGGTTGTTTTAAGAGAATTAGAAAAACATGGTCTTTTCATTTTCTCTCATAATTATTATTTTCAAGCAGATAAGTCGACGGACTTTAAAGGAGCCAGTCACATTTCGTTTTTCAATACACCTTCCTGATTGGTTGGTTTAAGGCATTCTGTAAACATCTAATTTTCATTTTTTCTCATAATTATTATTTATAACCAGATATATCAACGGACTTTAAAGGAGCCAGTCACAATTCATGTTTCAGTACACCTTCCTGATTGGTTGTTTTAAGAGAATTAGAAAAACATGGTCTTTTCATTTTCTCTCATAATTATTATTTTCAAGCAGATAAGTCGACGGACTTTAAAGGAGCCAGTCACATTTCGTTTTTCAATACACCTTCCTGATTGGTTGTTTTAAGAGAATTAGAAAAACATGGTCTTTTCATTTTCTCTCATAATTATTATTTTCAAGCAGATAAGTCGACGGACTTTAAAGGAGCCAGTCACATTTCGTTTTTCAATACACCTTCCTGATTGGTTGGTTTAAGGCATTCTGTAAACATCTAATTTTCATTTTTTCTCATAATTATTATTTATAACCAGATATATCAACGGACTTTAAAGGAGCCAGTCACAATTCATGTTTCAGTATACCTTCCTGATTGGTTGTTTTAAGAGAATTAGAAAAACATGGTCTTTTCATTTTCTCTCATAATTATTATTTTCAAGCAGATAAGTCGACGGACTTTAAAGGAGCCAGTCACATTTCGTTTTTCAATACACCTTCCTGATTGGTTGGTTTAAGGCATTCTGTAAACATCTAATTTTCATTTTTTCTCATAATTATTATTTATAACCAGATATATCAACGGACTTTAAAGGAGCCAGTCACAATTCATGTTTCAGTACACCTTCCTGATTGGTTGTTTTAAGAGAATTAGAAAAACATGGTCTTTTCATTTTCTCTCATAATTATTATTTTCAAGCAGATAAGTCGACGGACTTTAAAGGAGCCAGTCACATTTCGTTTTTCAATACACCTTCCTGATTGGTTGGTTTAAGGCATTCTGTAAACATCTAATTTTCATTTTTTCTCATAATTATTATTTATAACCAGATATATCAACGGACTTTAAAGGAGCCAGTCACAATTCATGTTTCAGTACACCTTCCTGATTGGTTGTTTTAAGAGAATCAGAAAAACATGGTCTTTTCATTTTCTCTCATAATTATTATTTTCAAGCAGATAAGTCGACGGACTTTAAAGGAGCCAGTCACATTTCGTTTTTCAATACACCTTCCTGATTGGTTGGTTTAAGGCATTCTGTAAACATCTAATTTTCATTTTTTCTCATAATGATTATTTATAACCAGATATATCAACGGACTTTAAAGGAGCCAGTCACATTTCGTTTTTCAATACACCTTCCTGATTGGTTGGTTTAAGGTAATTAGCAAAACATCATCCTTTTATTTTCTCTCATAATTATTATTTTCAAGCAGATATATCAACGGACTATAAATGAGCCAATCACAGTTCAATTTTCCGTACTCCTTCATGATTGGTTTGTTTAAGGCATTCTGTAAACATCTTGTTTTCAATTTTTCTCATAATTATTATTTTCAAGCAGATATATCAACGGACTTTATAGGAGCCAGTCACAATTCATGTTTCAATACACCTTCCTGATTGGTTAGTACAAGGATATCCTGGAAACATGGTATTTTCATTTTTCTCATAATTATTATTTGAAGCAGATAAGTCGACGGACTTTAAATGAGCCAGTCACAATTCATTTTTCAATACACCTTCATGATTGGTTTGTTTAAGGGAATTCGAAAAACAAGATATTTTCATTTTCTGTCATAATTATTATTTTGAAGCAGATATATCAACGGACTTTAAATGAGCCAATCACAGTTTGTTTTCCAACATATGCCTTCCTGAAATTATTTTTCATTATTACTATTATTCAGCAGATATCAGTAGACTTTAAATGAGCTAATCCTACATAATACATCTACTGGTACTAATATATTACTGGGAGAAGTGGTAACATTTGAAATATTTATATAACTATAAGAACTTTTGGGAGACCCAATCAGCATGCGTTATTTCCTTATATGTTGAATCTTGGATTGTGATTGGTTATGTTGCTTTTTGTGTTGAATAAATCCCCAAATTTTGAATCAAAATTGTGGGTCTGGTATGGGGAATTTTTCAATTTTTTTTGGCCAGTGTTACTCACCTTGAAAATACAAATTTTTTGAGACCTATTTCTTATTTGTACGATGAATATTGAATGCTGTAGTGTGGCACAAAATTTTGTTAGATTGCCAGGAACAAAGCCAAACACAATACCTCCCTCTGACGCAGTCGGTAAAAATATAATACACCGCAAACATACATTCACTTCTCTACGAGCAAGGAGATAGGCCACGGCCACACTGCCAGAGGATGGCGGCACGCAGCAGTCGCGCCGCTGAGGATTTGAACGGAACTACGACACGATGCTCCATGGCATAGCCAGACGGCACCTCTAAACTGAATTCATTATAAATGATATAACCACTCAGCCAGCTTCCTAACCGCCGAACAAAGTCCGGTTGCGATCATCGTGAAATGCAAGCACAAAACGCGCTTCCACTTCGTCTCACGCTCAGATTAGGAAACCAAGACTCATCATCGTGGCTTGGTCGACTCCCACATAGTGTGGAGAAGGTGAGACGCATACTACAGAAATGATCCTGAAAGTATGATCTTGAAGAATAATCGCTCGTTCACGAACACATATATTTTACAACGCGACACTGTATCTTCGAGTGGTAAGAACGAACGTATCGAACGAATGGCACAATTCGGTGACCGGACGCAGACGTAAGAGGGGAATCAACAACCGCCCATTTTATCGTTCTGCTACGCGACACGTTTTAAACATCGTGCAACGAACGCTATTTCTACGTCATCGTCGTCATCAACTGATCAACGTTAATATGATATTTCTTTCGACGTTTTTCGCTGATGATAAACGCGTGTTTCGATGTACTTACAGAAATCCGAGAAAGTATTTTCAACAAATACCAATAGCCTGTGTTTTTTTCAATTTTATTCCTTGGACGAAAGTAACACGATATTTTATTCTTCGCGAGTTGTTTACTGCACTAATTTTAAGATATTAATGCCGTATTGTAGAAATATCACATTACATGGGCGTAAGCAGGATTCTAGTTAGGGGAGAGCTTATATAAATATTCCCCAGAACAGCCACCCCCCAAAAAAAAAAAAAAAAACTAACAAGGATGGTCCTGAATTATTATTTGAAAACTATTTTCATTTGTTTTGGGAAATTTAAGGGGAGCTCTGCCCTCCACTGCTCACTGGCTACGCCCATTATCACGTAAGTCTAGTCAAATGTGAATGAAAAACTTAAACGCAGCAGCAGCCACGGCCGTAGAGAGGAAATTTGGGCGCGGGGATAAAAAATTAATGGGGCCCCTGAAAAACTGAAAATTGCATCTATGTTCAAGTGCGCAGTATCTAAGATTTATCTTTGGAAGGGGTTTTTCGATATTGGGGAAGCCTATTTCGCTCACTCCGCTCGCGAAAACAATTTTTTTTATGGTTTTTCAGTAGATTTTAATTTTTCTCTGTTTTCTGAGAATGCCGGACCCCTGAAAATCTCGGGCCCGGGGGAATCCCCTTTCCTCCTTCGCGAAAGGTCAGGCAGCAGTTCCGTAAAAAAAAAGTAGGTTTTCAAAAAGTAATGTCTAAATTAAAATGATGTCTAAATTTCGTAGTTACAGACCCAAAAATTTATCAATATTAAAGTCAACTTCATTTAACACGCCACGATGTAGAACGAAGATCGGCTCCTCAACACAACAGTTGCCTGCTTCACTTTTTTAGCACATATTCAAGCGTAACTTGAGAAAAAATGACGGAAACGATCAGAAATTCATGACGATGTACATTTTTGGAAATAAGGAATTTGAAAATTAACTTAAAAAATTCAAGTTTTGTCATAAATAGGTTCATCGGATATCAATTTGCGACGTTGCGATTTTCACTTCACGGCTTGATAAATGAGGTTGTTGGCTGTGGCGGTAATAAACCGTGACCCCTTTCAAAATCGAAACAAAAATGTACGCTGTCTACATAACGTCGGGCCGATCCGCACCGAAATTAGTACCCTGTTTGCAATACATAATAACGAATATTTGTTGCGAATTTCACAGCTACCTACTGATCCAAAATTAAGCGTTTTCTAGCAACAATAAAAACGAAGATAGCGGTACGGGAAGTACCGTCTAGCCGGTCCGCACCGAAATCAATACGTCTGGTCCCTGGCTGAGTGCTACAGCTAATGTTTGTACCTTTCATGACCGGGATTTTTACAATGATTTTCGCTGAATAATAATGCGCAGACAGAAAATGGATATCAACGAAATAATCGCAATGAAACTCTCTTGGTTCTTTTAAGGAATGCCTTTTGATTAGTCTGTTGGTTTTTGGTTCAACAGAAACGTAGATACCACATCGTACCAACATGAGCGTGCCTAGAAATTTTTTGGGCATTACAACTGACCATCGAAGTGAAAGTAAACAATGCGAAGAATCTGCGTGCAGGGGCGTTTCGAGACTGCCCTATTCGGGGGAGGGGTATCAGTTTAAAATATTGCCGAATGATAGCAGAAAACGGGGTATTAAAATTGACCTTGTAAAAGAGTTAGGAGCGGGGATGATGAAAATTATCCGTTTAATGAGAAAAAACAACGATTGTGATACCATTTTCCCATTTTTACCTTATCTTTTTTTTTTTTTTTTTTTCAACGTAGATGCCTATATGTATTTAGGTATAGTATTGTTATAAATCGCTCAAATTAGTGTTAACGATTTTGAGAAAACTACCTCAGGAATACGGCTAAAATTTTCGGGAAAGTTAGTCATTATGTTGGACATGATCTGATTGGAGTTCGTTGTTTATTGGTTCAGTAATTTTTGAGAAAACTAGGAAAGCGATGAAGAATACATTTTCACGATATATTGTTCTCATGTATGGGAAAGTCTCACAGAAGTTTGTTGCCTGTCTGTTTAATAATTCTTGAAAAAACTGGAAAAGAAAAAATTGTTTAAAAAGTTTGTTTTCAGGATTTTGAGGAAACTACGAAAAGGATAGAGTTGACATTTTCATGAAAGATAGTCATTATGTAGGACCAAGTCTAATAGAAGTTTGCTGCCTATTTTTTCAGTAGTTTTCGAGAAAACTGGAGAATAAAAAATTCTTTGAAAAAGGGTTTTTCCCTCGAGTCTAAGAAAACTACAAAAAATATCGGGTTGAAATTTTTACGAGATATAGTTCTCGTAAAATCTCAAGATTGACAAAAGATGGATGTCTATTAATTTATTAGTTTTCGAGAAAATTGAAAAAGAAAGTCGCTGGAGAAAATATTTTAATCTGATTTTTGAGAAAACCTCGAAAGGAATTGAGCTGAAGTTTTCAGTAAAAGTAGTCCTCATGTGGGACCAGGCCTTGTAAGAGTCTGTATCGAATGATTTTGTCATTTTCGAGAAAATTATTGAAAAAATTGTTTTTCATATGACTCTGAAAAAACTACAATTTTCCTTATAATTTTGGGAATTTGCGACTGCGTTTTCATTGCAGTAATGAACTGAAGATTTTAAATTGCGGACAAATTGGCATAAGTAGGTTTTCTAGCGAAGTTCTGCTACGCTTAAGTTGTTTTCTCTTATTTTATGAGTGAGAATGCCGATTACCAATTTTTCTTTTTGCCAAATCTGCCAACTGTCAAAAGATCTTTGGAGGGTGGACGGCCCCTCTACCTTCGTTCGGAACGCCCAGGCGTGAAATACTTCAAAGCTTCAGTGCAGCGAAAATAAAGGAACAAACCCAGTGGCGGATCTGGGCGGGAAATGTGAAAATTTAAGGAAAAAATGGAAGTATCAGTACACAATCCGGATAAACACCGTCAAGAATTAATTGAACACCAAGCAAAAAAAAGAGCTCAAGTTCGCAAAATTTTTTTTTAAATTCCCCCCTCTCCAAATGACGTTCTGAATCCGTCACTGAACAAACCAGATTAGCCTCACAACTTATTGTCAGAAAGTGAGTGAAAAATCAACGAGGACAAACAGGAGCCTGTGTTTTCAGCCTGATATTTACTAGCTATATCGATAGAGCTAAATTTAGAATTCAACTGGCAGGGACATCCATCATCAAGTGTTATGAGACTCAATATACGAAGTTAAATTGGTAACAAAATACTTACCAGTAGGTATAAAGTACTCATTTCTCCAACAAAGCATAAAACAACTAATTTTGAATAAATTTCTAGTTTTTATAAGCTTTTATTTTACTCACTACTGCGATTTTAAAATATCCCAATACTGCAGCTAACCTTCCAAAACAAAATAATGTTTATTTTGCATGAAGCTAAAGCCAAAAAAAAAATATAAAAGCTTATTTCTTTAAAATTTGTCTTTAACCTAAATTTTTTTAACCTCTGTCACTTTTACAAATATTGTTGTTGTGTTTGTTATCACGAATAGTTGTGAACAAACACAAAATAAATACGTACTTTTATAAAGTAATATTTAATACGGAATTAAGTCACAATACACTTCGTTTAACAATTCGTCACAATAAATTCTTATACTTAAATAACTTCGCGGATAATCGTATGTAATAACCTATATTTATATATATTAATATTCTATCTACCGTTGTCTCACCTTTACATATAGTGGATTACTAACTTGGCGGTGTGTAGGAACACCTACAGACTTTAGAGTTCAATGTAGCAGAACTACCTCAAAGCTCTTCAGAAAGGCAAGTGAAGTTTTGGTGTAAATTGATTTACCAAGTGACTTCTTTTTGGGCCTAATATTGTTTACTTTCGCAAAAGGTACCTTAGGTACATTCCAAAATAGTGCTGACAGTTATGCTGATTAGTTGAACGTCTGCATAACTGTTAGCTTTATAATTGGGTTACTAACGAAGAGGAAATATTCGCCGTTAATTGTTGCGGAGTATTTTGGTCAGCGAATATGTTTGTCTGCCTAAATACGACGGAACAATTGTCGATTAAATTTTGAGAATCATCAACGAAAAGAATGCGTAACAATTTTAACTTTTGCTTTGAACGAGAGCAGAATTTTTTATTACACTGAGGGGCAATGATACATAAAGATGGCTCTGATAACGCCAACATGTTTCCAAAGGCGTAGATAGGTCCGTCATAAGAAGGAATCCACGCATTCTCAGTGGTCTCTTCTAAACTCCCCCCCCCCCCAAAACAAAAAATCACCAAAACTGACAAAAAACATAATTCATGGAAGTCGAGTCTTTTGTTTCTTTACTAAGGGGGATCAAGACCTCTCAGGACCCTTCTTATATACGCCTTTGCATGTTTCAAAAATGACGTCAGGTTTTCATGTGCTACAAATACTTCGCTTCTATAAAGAGTAAAATAAATTTAAGGGAAACGTTTTCGGTAAAAATATTGACTTAAATGGGCTAATGGGGGGGTTCTCACCCGGTAAAAATGCCTTTTTTTTCTTCATATCGCTGCTGTTAGCGAATACTGAATTCGAAAATAAATAAAATAATTATACTCCTATAACTTTTACCATGTACCATATTTCAGACTGATTGGATCAGTTATCAAAAAATTTCGGGGAGTTTGTCCCCCATTCGCGTTTCACTGGCTGGTACTTTATAAATACGCGACATTCTAAAAAGAAAACGTACAATGAAACAGTTCCAAATTGTTTTAACAATAAAATGTACAATGCTGCGCTACCGCTAGTTCATTCTCGGAGGCGACAGTTTTAAAACATTTTCCAAAACTTTCCATTCGAAATGAATCAATCTGCGTTGCAGCATTAGACTATAAATTCTTAATAATTTTCAGTCGTGCATCGAACTGAATCATCACTAAATCGGCATCGTCGAGACTCGCAGCTGCTGAATGCAGGTTTAAAAAGTTGGTGTGTCGAAGGTATAAAACTTAAGAATGAGGAGACGGCGGAAAGGGTGAAAGGATGGAAGAACGTAAGGGCTGATTGTCTACATTATTTTATCCTCGATTTCAATACGCTGGAAAACTGTGTGAATGCTTATGTAAATATACTGGAAAAAGAATACGAAATAAACCCTTACCGAAAGTTTAATTAAATAAAGTTTTTGGGCAAAGTTAGGCGACGAAGTTTAATGGGGTGAAGAGGGAAGGGTTTTGCGAAACAGTAAGGATGTGGAGGGAGAAACTATACAGTCATAAAGCGTTAAGTATATATGTGAGACCACATTCAGTTTTCAAGATTTGGCAGCGCGAATGGCAGAAACTTTATATTATAACAATAGGTACCCAACGCCCGTAATAGAAAATTATTTTAAAATCTTAAATATCCCAGGCAGTCCTAGACTATAGGTACCCACGTTTTTCAAGGCGTGACGTTTATTCGAATAATTATAATAAATTCGAGTTATGATGTATTTTTGGGGTTTCATAAAATGTAATAATAATTCTCACCTTTCGCTCCGCACATTCACTGAAACGATTTAGGCGAGTATTTACAGTGAGGCGTACAAAAGGTAACTGTGACGTACCACTTGCCGAAAGAAAGGCGTATCGTTAAAATACAAAGGCATTTTGCAACATTTTATTCGATTTTGAGTAAACAGATAGCATAGAGTAGCGTTAATTTTGATACCTATTACAAAATTTCAAGAACAAGTTAGCTTTTATTCTATTCGACTCCATGAGAAAATGAAAATTTCTGAATTGAAATACAATTAAATGTACCTATAATGGTTAATTTTAATGTGGAAACGTAAAATCCAAGTTTTAACGTAATTTTATTTCATTTTCTCTAATTGATGAACAATAAGACCACCATAATTTTAGTCAAGCTCAAAAGTCCAAACATAAAGCCTTTACCTGTATGTTTCTATCGTCAGAAAATTCAGTGATTAAATTTGTCCATTTCAAATAGATTTGAGCATTTCAGTATTACGCAATTTGAACTCGTTTTCAGTCACTGCTTGAGAGGTGATCAACCACAATATTTTTCTCTGTCCGCTGTGGTCCCTGAACTATTAAAAGGTTAAAGAACCACTGCTTGAAGATAACCAACAGCGCAAGCTCTAGATGAAGTGGATTTTAAAGCCAGTTTGTGGATCTCCAACATTACCTACTCTATCGTCAAATATCTTGATATTCATGTTCATCTCCTCATTAGTTTCAACGATGTAAGAATCGTAGTAACATTTTAATACAGATAGTCGAATTCCACATCATTTTGATCCCTTACGTATATCTGCAGTGATTACACCTAAACCATTCTCAAAATTACAGTTTAATCTTTTTTTTGCTTCTTCGTGTTTTGTGTTTGGTCTTGATCTTGCTTCAACAGAAAAAGCAAGACGAAAATCAAGACAGCAACACCGAGACCTATTTTGCTCTACTTCGAAATTTAAAAACAAAATTCAGATATTCATCATAGATACCTACATGAGTTTAGCTTTAGAATCATATAACATCAACGAATTTCTCATTTCTCCTACACCCTGCAGTTGCTTTTCACTGGGAAAATGAAAAATATATTGATGTGATTGTTTGCCACTATAACTGATAGCAAAAAGTAGGTGTGTGCATTTTTTTTCTAGCAATACAACCACATAACTAAGGATAGTGGGCATTGATGGTGACAAAACTTCTATTGGTGAAGAAATAAATCGCTCTTATAGCGAGACCACTAACATAATTAGCTATTCCACTAATTGATGGAGCGGGCGTTTGCCCTTCGGCATTGAAAATAGCAGCTGCAGTTCGAGTTTACAAAAGTAGCGACAAAATAGACGCATGAATCAAACCGAACAGTAATTAAATAATTTTTCTCTTTATATTTACCAAAAAAATCTTTGAAATTTTCTTCAAACAATGGATTTGTCCAGTTCTGGAAAAAATGGGTTGCGATAATTGCCCTGCGAGCAAGAGAAGTTTAACTACATGCTTTTGCAAAAATGTTTCCTCCAATTTTCTCACCCCACCAAGAGGTTTTGCAAAATAATTCCGAACGAATAGCCGACGGGCCAATGGTGGAGACAAAATAAGACCCCCACAGAGGTTATAGATTACGAATCTGCGAATGAGGCTTTTAACTCTCTATAGCATCCAATTCAAATGAGTACTATTCGCACTTTTCATACCATATATAGCCGCTAAATCAACTACGTAGGCTGCAAATCGAATGGGAAAAATAATTGATTGAAGATATTCGAAAAACTTTCATCCAGAGATTACGAAAATTTCCTGTAAATTTACGCTCGAGTGCTAAATCAAATTAAAAACTATACTGTACATTTACAATGCGAACGATTCTCCAGCTTCGAAACCATTGTCGTTCCAAACTTATTATTTTTTCCACGATTTTTGCATTTTGTTGGTTAGAAACTTGGCGAAGAGTGCTACAAACTGCGGAAAGTTTTTGGAGAATTGTAAAAACTTTCCATTCACCATATTCCACTTGATCGAGACGAACGCAGAACCGTTAACTGGAGTGAAATCATTAGGCTCGTCATTTTCAATAACCTATTTTTACAAAATATATTCTCTAGAAAACATAGTATTTCTTATTTTTGGTATTTCAATGAACTAGCTAGATCTTCACAGTTGTGAAGAAACATAACGTTAATGAACTTTTCAACGAATTCAACTAGACAGGTACCTTCTTGTATGTAGCACCGATACAATGTTGCACTGTTTCAGTTTTGACCAAGATTGATTGCAAACGGGGTATTATAACGGATTTCACGGGGAGAGTGTGTGTGTGTGTAGGAGTTATGTATTACAATCCGAGGCCTTCGGATTATCAAAATACATAAAAGGGTCTTGAATTGTACCTATATGTTTACCCACATACCTAGTTATAATTATATATACTTACTGCTCAAATTCTCTGTTTATGGTTTTGAGACAGGAGGGATGGGGCTAAAATTTTCACGGAAGATAATCGTCACATAGGAGTAGGAGGTCTGAAAGTAGTGTTATGCCCGTTAGCTGAGCAATTATTGAAAAACATAAACTATAGAAATAAAGATACGGTTTTGTAGATTCTACATGTGGTTAATATTTAGTATAGAATTTTCGACATCAATGCTTAAACACTCAAATTTTTGACGAATATTTAAAAATAATTTCATCAGAAAACCACGAAGATAACTCAACTCGTTTATGATCATAGGATGAAAACCAATTGAATTAATTATAAACTCAATATTTGACTATGTATGGGCCCAGTTTAAGCACCAATATATGTCCGAAAGTTGAGCAACTAAATATTCACAAGAATGAGTAGGGGAGCCACGATAAAAGCTCTCCAGCTAAAGCAAAGGTATATCGCCTTTAAATTTTCATAATGGCACAGACTTTTTACTTGGTTTGTTTTTAAAGATATACTTATATTAGTCCACTTTTTTACATTTCACTAACCCATCACTTACACGGGTAAAAAAAAAGTATAGGGTGATAGGTTGGTAAATGAAAAGTCAACTATAGCGGACCTAAAATCAAAAAAAAAAAATCAAATAAATCATGATTTGAGCAAACATTCCACAATGATTCACTACAGGCTTGTTCTTTCACATTCGATAGTATTAAATGCAAGGATGCCATCACTAAGTACAGCAGAACCTCGCTTATTTTATATGAAATCTTCATTAGGCCAACCCTGATTTTCTTTTACGGTTGTGAATTTTATTTTTGGAATAAGAAAAAATTAAATATTTCATCTATACTTCTCTTTTTTTTTTTTTTTTCAAATTCTTTCATCAGGACTATCTGAACTTTCTCATAAACTACCCTTGATCCCAATGAGTCAAGATACTGGAATTTCCATAGTAACGAAATTCCGCATTTTTTGAGTGTTCACAGCAGTTAGCCAGGGGTATGAGGAGTCAACTTAGAATTGGAATGATGTAATATGCTATAGTTAGAATACGCAAGCGTTAGCGCTGGTGATCGATATCTAAAATCAATTAAAAGATGACCAAAAATAAATTCAAAAAACTAATAATTTCAACTTTTCAATAGGTGGACGTAAACACTTATAAGTGAATATCGTCGGTGAGAAAACTTAGAATGCTAAATTGGAAGAAAAATAGAGCGAGACGTTTCATTTTATATCGAAACCAGAGCACGCGACAGATATACCTGCACTTTTCAGGTTTTCTGTTCTTATTTGCTATGGTCACACAAACTCTTCACGCGACATACAAAAGGACGACCATAAAGCAACTGCTAAAAATAAATTTACCTCTTCTTGGAGAAGATTCAATCGTTGGGAAATGTGGCCATCGAACGAATTCAGAATCAAATTTTTCATCGATGACTGAATCGAATATTGGATATCGCTGTTAACGGTGCTGTTATGCAAAGTGATTCCATTACCCAGTATAAGGAGAAAGTAGCAAAAGCAATGGGCAGCAACATTCTGAAAACGAACAAAATTAGATAGCATACGTTAATTCAACAAACTAGAATTATTTAAACCGCATTTGCTGCGATTGATCAAAATTATTTTAAAAGCTTGGATACATCTGAAATACGTAGTAGAGGAGAGCTTGTTGAACCTTTAAGGCGTATTTTTCGGCGTTTTAATTTTTTTTTTTTTTTTGTTCTCGTAATGTCACACGTAACCCACACAATGTAGCACAAATGAAAATACTGAAAGGTGTTCACTTTCTCCACGACAATTTCTACGAATACATGCACAAAATCACTTTTTTTCTTTAATTATTTCATATTCGATGCAACAATATGTTACGAACAAATCAACCCAATATGTAAGGGCAATATATCTCTTGGATGCGGACAAACAGGCATAATTTTAGCAACAAAAAGTCAGAATAATAATAATGAAAACTGAATAAAAATGGGGAATGAAAGAGGTCACACCTATAGCTTTACACGAGAGTCTTAGTCCATTTCTTGTAGCGCCAATCATACCACAGCTAAATTTTGGTAATGAGGCTACATGATTGATGTCTATATGATTTTGATAAAAGGCACCATCAGCTGGTGTGAGATTTGAATGATTCTGTTTTTAGAACTTGGATTCGATGTATTGTTAGAATATCGAATGAAACTGTAAAGCACTAAAAATTAATCGGAATGTAGAAAGGCCAAGCCACATTGTAATATCAGATGAAGGTACCTATTCATTTTTCTAGAAAAAAATTCCAATAATAGAAGAAACTAAAATTGGGGAAGTGAATACATGAAAAAGTCGCCAGTTGCCCCCAACGCGTAGAAATATCCGGCTAAATTTGTTGCCATCATCCCCTTTCAGTGATCATCAATTAATTTTTTATCCATACGTATTTAGTGTCGGAATATACTCTCAAAAAAGATGTTTTGCAGCCCAACAAATTCATCAATTGAAGTCCAAGTCTCTGTATCTCATTGGGTAAATAGCTGTGCAACCAATCGGAAAAGAAAAAGGAATTCAAATCCTCTAAACTCTAAAAATTTTTTGAATTTCTTTTTCTTTTTTTTCTATTTACATAAAAATCAAAAATGAATTAAGGGGAAGTAATATGATGAGAACATCCAATTTTTAAAAGTACTACATAATGCAATCAACTTTATTGGGGCTTGTTTTTTATTCATTGCTGCAGAAGTCTTGAGGAGTTGATGAGGGGGAGAGAAGAAAGATAATTAGGGTTATCACAGAAGGCATTTTATTGAAATGATTCTGACAATGAAGAAGGTAGAAAGGGCAGCTCTCTGTTCTAGGATTAAGAGAAAAAATAAGTTCATAAGTTCGTGCCAGGAACTGCAATCATTTGAATTTAGATGGATCATAAAATATCTGTCTCTTTTGAGTTAATACATATTTTGGTAATGAAATTTAAAAATTTCATACAAGTTGTTCAGATGTAAGTTTCAAAACGTACATTCAATGATTGATGTAAATTAAACGATTCAGAAACATAGAGTCAATAAAGGAAATTAAAATGTTAGGTTGTGAGACATACCTTGAATGTGCCACTAGGTTTTGAAAGTTTACCATCAATTTAATGTAAATCAGTCATTATTCAATGTAGTGTTTCTAAACAGACATTCTGGAAAATTTTCAGTATTTTTTTAATTAATGGATTTGTTTGAAGATGAATACACCAAGTCATGGAATCTACCAGTTAAGCTCACTCCAAGACATATCTTAAAATGTTTCCCTAGTAGCTGGTCAAAGACCAAAAAAAGTAATTAAAAAAAATAAATCTGATAAAATTTATTGCAATAATATCCTCAATCATGTTTTTCATATATCTCATAGTTTTTGAGAAATCCAATGATCAAAATCATATTTTTTTCAAAAAAGTGGCTTTTCCTACCATATAGGCTTTATACGTCAATTCTGTCAAATTTTATGACAAAATTTTTTTTAAAAGCGCTGACTTCAATAATTCCAATCTCTAGCTCTACATCTTGCTGGAGAAATTTTGAAACATATTTTTGGATCGAACTGATAACCTCATCCTTTTTTTGAAGTCAGTTAAAAAGTACAGCATTAGTTCTCTGACAAGGCTGTTTGATTTTCATGAGTATAATACTGGGAAACAACTTACTTTAGTTTTCAAAAAGTTATAAGCTTTCTCACCCTATTTGGTAAGAAAATTCTTTAAAAAAATCCGCTTTTGAAGATCTATCTTAATTGTTTGATTTGAGATATCAATTTTTTGAGTTTCATTACGAATATCGAGTAGAACTGAAGAAACTCTTTCCAACAGAACTTGTCAAGAACTATCGAACTTTGAGTGTTGTTTTTTTTTTGCCATATCAGAGTTATTATCTGTCGGTCTGGTTACATTGCTTTTTTTATTCTTTCTAGTGAATACAAATATTCTAGCAGGCTAGGCAAATATAATATTTGTCTTCCTAGCAAGTTTTTGCTGAGAAGTACATTTTAATTGTATCTGCAAAAAAACCGTTCAATTTTAGAGTTAGGTACCTCGAATAAAAAGGTCATTACCAACTGACTGACGTTTGAGATAACTTTCTGCGATGTGTTGCATTATATTATCGACTGTATTAAGAATCATTGACAAAAAATAAATAAATAAATAAATATATAAATAAATAAATAAATAAATAAATAAATAAATAATAATAATAATAATAATACGAGTAATTTATGTACTTAAAAATGAAACAAATACGAAAATACAATTCGGCGCCAATAAAATTAAGGATCTTGTCATCCTAACAGGTAAATATTTGGAAAGAAAAAAAGCGATTTAAAATCAAAATAGATGAAATAAAACGTATATACAATGATCTGAAAAGGGACCACGTATATTCTGTATACGCTGCATATAATTGAACGTTATGAAATTCTCTATGTTTAATTATAATTAATCAAAGTACATCAGTAAAATGTATAGGTATAGACGAATGGTAGAGCGCTAAAAAATAGATTTCTTAATCATATGAAGGGCACGAGACAAAAAACAAAAAGAGAAAAAAAAAAACCAAAATAGAATTTGTGTTGAGTAGATATAGAAGACAAGAGCGTAAGCGAATGTTATCGGTGTTTTTTTTTTTTTTTGTGGCTGTTTTCTGTTACGTGAAACATTTGATTTACGAAAACATTCAATAAATTGTGTACCGCAAAAATAGAATTTTTTTTTTTTTTGTTAAATTTTTTCAAACTTTTGTTATACGCTTTTTGCGGAGCGACAGTGTTATCGCGCAGCATCCAGTGCAACAATTCGGTAAACGGTATCGAAGTCTCATTGCAAATTTATTTTATCGCAGTTTCTATACAATAAAATTTTGATTTCGCGGTTAAACGAAAGTAATGGTGTTCGACGACGCACTGGAGCAGATTGTTTCAGCCGAGTTTGAAGTATTTGGTAAAGTGCAAGGTAAACGATGCGAATTCAGCAAATTTTTCGAACGTACCTACTTCTGATTTTATACATCATATGCCCACGCACGAGTATGATGAGAAGATACTCGAGTACCACCATCTGGGTTACCTACATAACTGTGTAAAACGATACTGTGGTCTATCTCTTTTTCAGGAGTCTATTTCACAAAATACTGTCGGGATAAAAGTACCGAGATGAATATCGTCGGCTGGGTTAAAAATAGCAAAAGAGGTACGATAGTGGGCAAAATGCAAGGAGACAAAAGTAACGTAGACAAAATGTGAGTATATACGACGGATGGTGCGATTGCACACGAATTAATTCCAAAACGGACATGCAGTATCCACCATAAATAGGACTATTAAGATAATTACCTTGTTCGTTTTACGAAATAGAATTATGTATAACTATCCATACCTAGCCTACATTTAGCTGTACTTAGTGCTAATTATACTGCTAATTTACTAAAAATGCTGATGCACACACCTCCATTTACTATGGAACATAAAACTTACAAGTAGGGCGAATCCAGTATTTATAGATGAAATAACTGATACAACTTATTTCAAAACAAAAAAGAATAATATTTAAATCATTTTGCATTATAAAAATAAGAATAACAGAAATAATAATATTAATTATAATAATAATAGAATCACTTATTGGATATTCGCTAAATTTTAAACCAAATATGGTACCGAGCAATAATAGTAATTACAAACTTTATATTTAAGCATATAAAATCTAGGCGACTCGCTTTTGAACTTTTCATCAATTCGTCCTAAATTTTCCCTGCCATCATATACACGTATCTCGAGTCAAAGACGATGCGGATAACCAATCATTCCTGAAAATGCAAAATTTTCAAGGCTGTAGCCGGATGAGCATGGTACATGCCTTTAAATTAATGGTTAGTTTCTTTTTTCTCAACGATTGCTTTTTGTCCAAGGTGCGGGTAGCTCCATTATAAGGGAGGGGCACATGTTCTCGGCATCCTTTCTGCCCCTCCTATTGCAAAACCCCCAACCCTGAAAAGAAAAAATTTTTTTTCTGTCCAACGTTTTTTCAAAGCCGAGTGGACTTCAAGAACCCCCTTCCTTTCATTTATTCTTTTGTTTCTATGTAACATTCTTTAATTTTGCTAAATAGCATTAGCTTTCAAAAATTCATTTTTTTTCTAGAAAATAGAAGATTATAAAAACTAGCTTTAACGTGCGGCTTCGTTCGTAGTTATATATGAAATATGTGCAAAAGTTACCATATATACCAAGAAGGGTATCTTCAAATTCACTACATATTTGAGATAATGAGGAGCAGAGAAAAATTACAGCAATTTGGGTCAGAATCTTTCAATAAACAACCTCATTTGATAAATGTAATTCCCGTTTACTCTTTATATTCATCCCCCTCCCCTCAAAGCATCTTTAGCATAGTAGGTAAATACGTTATTTTACTACAATCTTGGAGATAGAGACTCAAACTTGCATTTAGTAATGATGATTATTATTATTATTGTAGGATGCTGCGGTGAGCGCATTCGTACAACTACTAATCAACCTTGTATGTGTGTGAGCTTTGCTCAGTATGAAAGTTAGATTGGTAGTGGTAAGCTACTAACCCAAGAACCAAAAATGTGTTCACCCTACGTAATGTAGAGACAGGTCACACAACCTATTAGCGAGTGTACAAGTACACCCGTCACAATTATTATTATTATTATTTTATATTCATGTTTATTCTATAAACATTTTTATCCGCTTTTATTGTAGTTACTAACGCAACAAAATGTGACATAAATTGGTACCACTGGGATCGCTTTTATTGAGTTTTTTGTTAACGGCTATGATTCGGTGCTATTCTGTAAATATTAGGGCAGTTAAAGAGTAATACGTTTATATTTACAGAATTACACCGCAAAATCCGTTCTAAACAAACAAAGGCATCAAAACTAATTTCAAATTATAGAAAATAGAAACCTATTTTTTAAAAATTCGTTTTTAGCCTAACTTATTTAAAATTTAATTTTCTCACTGAAAGCGTTTTATACCCTTTAAATAAGTTTTTACATCTTTTGTTATATATAGTAAAAAAAATGAGAGAAAAAAGTTCCAAAATTTTTTAAAAGTTATGCGAATTTGAACTAGCCTTTTCTGGGTCAGTAAAATAACAGCTCCTTACCCATTGGGCTACATACCTATATCCAGACACACGCACGGGATTTTGTTGCATTACCAAACATACCATGGTGCAGAACAGAAATTACATAATTAAGAGTTCTATTCTTGTATTTTCTTTGGCCATTATCTCATGATTGATTTGTACTAGGTGAAAACTGATGGTGGAAATGAATTTGTCATTAAAAATAAGGGGCTAGTAATTGAACATTTTTTTATACTAAATTATTTATGGTTGTGAAATAAATGAAATTTTCTTATCTTTCCGAGGTTACCAACCTTAGTTTTCTAACTCGAATATTGGCTCAGAAATCACAAAGTTAAAGAGAAGTTTCTTTCCAAATTAAAATGTTAAGAATGTTGCAAGAATTGAGAATAAAAATACCAAAACTGGGATAGTATTTTAAACTTTATTATGTAGACGTCTTCTTAAAAACTATTTCAACAAAACCCTATTACAATCGCCAAGTTTGTTATTTTTCTTCAGCCAGTTCTATGTTTTGTTTTTCAACTGTAAAAATAAAATCTTACATTATTAAATCATTATCTGTGACTTTTTTTTTTTGTTTTTATTTTCTTTGTAATTTTGATGTTGTATCTGCTGGTCAAATCACGCTAATCGTGTCACGATGTACCTTGTTTTTTTTATTACATGGTATTGCAATAAATGTCATAAAGGTATCTATTTAAGGCCAATAAGTGTAAATTTTTTCTGGATTTTCACTCTGCAGTAAATGTGGAAAATACATTACTAAAATTTTCAAAAATATAAAGTATTATACTTGGAAGGGTGAGAATCATCGCCATTTTCCTGCCGAATATTCCTTATATATACCTATATACGTGTATATTTGTCAATATTGCAATATATGTACATAATCATACGAGTCCTGAAGCGCCACTCTGCGGTGCTTTGGCTGGTGCCAGCCCAGGATTTTTTTGACAACATTGTAGAATTCGTTGTTTTATAGGAAAGAACAAACTTTTTTTTCATATCAGTGTCTGGCTATGTGGGTAGTGGCACATTTGAATATGAGGAAATAATTGGCGAGATAATGTCGGTGAGATAATTTTGTGAAATAATTAACGCATATACGTTTATAATATTGATTATTTTATAAATTTCAAAACAGACAGTCACATGAGTATAACATGCAAAATATTTTGAATGACATTAAAGTTGAAACTTGAAAAAAATTATAGCTCTCCAAGCTCCCGTAGAAAAGAAGATCTTTAGCAGTCATTAACATTTAAAAATTTCAAAGTACCAACACTGTTGGAAAATTAAGAATCAAGTGTCGTTGAAATTTCTTAACATCTTGCTGTCATTTTGTTTTCATTTTTTTTTTTTTTTTTTGTGATGAAGAATACAAACTATGTTTCGTATATATGGAATATGTTCCCCATGAAAATATCATTAGCGGAATTTTCATTAGGCTTTTTTAGAATGGGCGTGTACAAAAACTGAATGTAAACAAGAAAAAGCTGGTTCTTTACAAACGAGATTTTACTATCTTAAAAGTTCAACATGGTTCAACTTTTAGATTATACAATTTGGCTTTTCTGACAGCTGGTTTGCAGTTTGTAAAAAACCCAAGTGAAAACTTAGCGATTGATGACCCCAACACTGTAACCTAAAGTTGAAGATGAAAGGGACAATTTTTTATAAAATAAAAACTCAAATTTTGTTGGCCTGTGAATGATATAAGCTCCTGATTTTTTATTCTGTTCAGCAGTTGAAATTTGCAAGATTTTTAATTTTAAGTTATTATAATTTAATCAGCATAATTATATGAGAATTCGAAAAGCAACTGTTTGCTACGAGTATTTTCACTCTTATTCTGTAAACTTCATCGGCCGAAGTACCTCATAGCCTAAAGCACTTACCAGAATTTCAAAAGTTACAAAGGGTGAAAATTTCGCTGAAGTTGGTTTTATGGTTTTGAAAACTATTCAGAATAATAAAAAGATAAAAAAAATTAGGACATTTTATTTTAGGTCGATTTTGATTAGAAGATTAAATACATATATATGTATATTTAAGCTTAGATATCCAATACAATTGTTTCAACTGCAAAACACATTCGAATGGGTGTCAGAAAAGAATAAATTCATTTCGTCAGGAAGAAAAATCGTTATACATTGCTCTATAATGTACTTCTCAACCACTACCTTGTTTTATAAATACAATTTCTAATCGATGCAATGTTTACGTATATATATTTACGACCTAACAAGTTTTCATAAATTAGTACTGTAACAAAGCAATGATATACGGCTCATTTTTTAGGGTAGCGTGGTTATCAAAAGAAGGCAGTCCCGGAAGTCGCATAGAGAGATGTGAAATTACAAACTTCGAATACTTGGTCAAACCGGAATTCAGAGGATTCGCCATTCGATTTTGACAACATGCTGACATTTTTATATATTATTTTTTAACTAGGCGGACTCGGAAGCCAGAGTATGCAACTGACAAAAGTTACTTTTGAGGAACGTTACATACGTCACATATAATTAACGTTTTTTGTTCTACCTATATTAAATGGTTTTCATTTTAGTATTTTTCTGTACATATAGGTAACTGCACAGGCACTGATCTATACTATGGTAATTGTACCTATCATTTACACATTTTCACTCCAAACAATGTGTCGTCATCTCAGTTTATTGTCGGCAGCTTTTGTTCAGTTGCATCGGATATTTGGCTTCCCATCCCTTCAATTCGGTAATGAAACCGTTATACTTTCAGTTTCATTTTTTTTTTACCATTGTGCATTATAGCATCCATAAATGAAAATTCAAATTATGACAATTCGTTAGCAGTCCCAACTCGAATGTAAATTTCCATGAGAATCATACATTGATGATTATTTTATTCATTTAAGGCAATATTTTACGAATTTAAAAAACGATGTTTGGAAATCAAATGGTTGGAAATTGCCCTACGCGTTCACATTTTTTTAAATGTAGAAACGAATTTAATAAGTTAATGTAAGTTTTAAAAACTATGTTATAATCTCAACGAATAAATAACATTCAATCGATTGCTGGTCATTAATATGGATTCTATCCTAAATTAAAAATTTGATGAACCCAAAATATAGGAAAAAGTGGAATAATATGATGCTACAAAAAGAAGTAAGTATGCAGCAGCAGCTCCGTTAGAAAAAGTATAGGTTTTTAACAAGTAATTGTATTAAATTTTGTAGCTGTTGACCTAAAATTACGTAGTTTAAAACCGTTATCATTTTCAAAATCGAAACAAAAATGTAGTTGCGTAAATATCTCTCTAAAATTGGTTACATTAAAGAAATAGATTCCAAAGAATATTTTTGGAAAATTTTATAGCTATTGGTCAAAAATTAAGCATTTTATAGGGCAAAATGAAGATACCGGAAGTACTTCTCGGCCACACCGCACCAAGATCAATAGGTCTGGTCCTTGGCTGAGACATCAGATTATTTTTCAGCCGTTTTTTGAGCAGGTTTTTGAAGAAAATCCAATTCATAAAATTTATCCGGTATTCAGGGATGAGGGATCGGCACGTTTTTCATTTCATGACGCCGGATAACTTCCGTCACTACTGGCTGAAATTTCAACGTTTATACATTTACCACTATTTAGTACAATTGATGTAAGTACTTCAGCATCCATTTCATACAAATTACCATCATTATGAAGTTAGGCAATTTCTTGACTGGTAAGTAGATGGAATTGTTTTAAAAGTCCTCTACAATAAATATACATACACAGTAATATTCAGCGTTTTTCAAAGAAGTAAACCCTTCAAAATGAAAAAAGGCTACAAAGAGGAAGCTTTTCGAATTAATTATATAACTTTGATTTGCTAATCATAGTAAACAGAGTTTGCTCCTTTTCATTCCCACAAGGGTCTGATTTAGGAAAATCATGAAAAATTAGTTATCAGCACATGTATTTATAATTTTAGTTTTTGCTCCTTTCCTCAACACTGGGGGTAGGATTCAGAAAAATTCTAGAATTGATTTAGAAGGAAATTGTATTTATTAATGATTTTAACGAAGAGTTATGTAATGCGTCAGGCATTAGAATAATTTTGGGGTAATATGCTGAAAAATAGTTTACTCCTTCGCAACTCCACAGGGAATTAACTTAGAAAAATAGGCTACCATAATTTATTATTAGGCATTTTTATTTAAATTATTAAAAATTTTTCGAAGAAAAGAGCAAATATGGACGTAATCTTCTCTAAAAGATATTGCTTAGTCAGTATAAACATATTTGATTTCCTCTCATCTCCCTAGGAGTTCAATTTCAAAAAATTATTTTTCAATGAATGTCCAAATCATAAAAGCAATATAATTTCCAAATTTCATGTTTCTAGGTCCAATAGAACTCCTTTATTACACGTTATCAAGTGTTACGTGGTACAGTATTCTCGTGCCCTTTGCAATTTGTGGAATCAAAATCTTATCAGTAATTCCATGTAACTGAAGTTATCGAAAATAATTGCGAGTGTTGTAGAAAACTAAAATTTTGTGGAGACATTGACAAGTTAACTGAAAATTCTGTGAAAAATTACAAAATTTCAGCGATATCTCGAGAACCAAACATACGATTTTAGCCAATATGTTGATGTCTCAAAAATTTCAGCTCTTTTCAAAATTGTTTACTTTTGTGCTCTTACATCTGTCAGGTGAAAGATAGACTAAAAGTGTAATAATGAAAAAGCTCTCTCTAATTTGACAGTGGTTTCAATAAGAAGTCAATTGGCCAGTCTTTTCACACAAAAATAGAAGTAAATGAAATTGTAGCTACACTGTTGCCAAGAAACAGATTCAATTGGCATATATCATGTTTAAAAATTAAGTTAAATAAGTCTCCTCTTGTTTCTTATGGTTTTTCGAATGCAGGGATGAGAGGGGATATAGCAAAAATGCACAAAAGAATTGACATAAAATGTCTCATATATATATATATATATATATATATATATAGTATGTCATCAGGGTGGATGATGTTTCGTTCTTGTCTCTTAGCTGAGTCTAATTAGACAAGAAATTAACTGTGTAATGCTTATCGACTACTTTTGGTAGGTGTTAATTACAACTGAATCGGATTATCACTTCAGCTCTTTGTTGCAGCAATTTATTCTATCTCATTATCATTCTCCATTGGTCACGGCCAAGAAAAAAAAAAAGACCTTCAAAAATATAAATTTGTTTGACGCAAATATGCGCGAGTAATTCAACAAAAGAAACAAACTGACGGTCACTTAAGGACAATTCTTCAGCTGGGACACCACCTTCAAGAACACGCACTGGAATCTTACTCTCCACCGTACAGGAATCAGCCCACGTACCGAACAAACATGCAAGTGATCTTTTACCAAAAATGCTTGCGTAAATAACCGGCGTAATCATTTAGCAAAGCGGTCGACCAAAACTGATAAATGACTCGTTGGCCGGAACACGAAACAGAAAAAAAAAAAAAAGGAATACTGTGCAAAGGTCTGACGGACACAGAAACTTGCGAAGCGAACATCACCCATACACATGAACACAATCACACGTACGAAAAATCCAATTTTTTTTTATTATTCTTCTTTACGCATCGCCAAAATCGACGTACATCGTCCAAGCGTGAAATATAAATCTAAACGGGGTAAAAAAAAATAAAAAATTAAAGAAAAAGACAGGGGCGATGGTACTTTCGCCTTTTTTTTTTCATTCTTCATTTTGGTACCTCGATACATTCATACTTCTAAAAATTCCGTTCACGATGATGTTTTACCGAAAATGCGTTATTCGAAACACGCCCTCAACTTTATACGACATATATATATATATATATGTATAATAATATGTGGAAATAAAAATGTGCGTCTTGTATACGTACACAAGTATGTATAAGGTGCAGTGGCCTGCACACATATACACCACGAAAAGGTAATCCAACCTTAATTGCGGCTCGTATCGAGATTTCTTGTCACTATAGAGCTTACCCTCAACCATTCCCAACCCCTATGCCGCCCGCCCCACGCCACAAACATTCACCCCATCATTCTTTTCTTTTCCTGGACGCTCGTTTACTCATCCAGCATGAAGTGTTTTTCGACAACACGCTACAAGCCTTTTTGCACTTTTTTTCTTCTTTTTCTTTCTTTTCTACATTTTCTTTTGACAGGAGTCAATTAAAGCAGGCGAAAAACGAAGTGGAGGTATAACAGGAAGGAAAAATAACTCTGGCGTGTAATTTTTTTCCAGATCCACGAGATCTTTTTCATTTTTCGTCACAAATCCGTTCTGGCAGCCTTCTAACGTATGGCACTCGTAATGAATTTTTCATTACCAGTTCGATGGCGAGATAAGAAATGAAATAAAATCTTGATTGAACACTACACGTAGCCAACGTAAATTGAGCATGTGTTGAATGTAGGTCACTCGCATGTTTAAAGGGGAAAAAAATACACAAGGGTGTTTTTAAATGGTACAAAGGGGAATCAGATTGGGGAGGGTGGAGGGATGAGATGGAATGAACTATACAAGAAAAAAGTTTCGGTTAAAAACGAATTTTTAAAAGATAAGCTTTTATTTATTTTTTCTGCCTTTAGCTTCAAGCAAAATAAGCATTATTTTGTAGCTGAAGGTTGGCTGCAGTATTGGTATATTTTAAAATCGTTGTAGTGAGTAGAATAAAAGCTTATAAAAAAGCTTATAAAAATAAATAGCCCATATTTTTATCTAAAGATTCAGTAGTATGGAAATATTCCAAGGATCATATTCACAGCGTGTGAAACTGATTATAAAATTTTCTCGCAATAATTTGCTACCTCCAATAATGAGAACTGAGTGCGTCTATTAAATATAGAAGCTGTACGATGTAATTCGCAAGTTATTGATAATCTTATTCGGGAATATTGAACTTGTCCGTGCTGTTAATGTCGAGAACATCTCGTCCGCAGAAATTATTGTAAAATTAATCCGATTTGTTGCTGGAGAGAAAAAATAATCGAGTCAAGAGAATCGAAGAATGTGAATCATCCTGTCAGTTGTAAAATTACTTTGGACGATTACTGCTGCAGATATAGACTTGTACTAGGTACTACAGTAGTATATATGCTGTGAATAAATCTGTAGAATCTAATATCGGTCGGGGGAAAAAAATGTTGTTTTTTTTTTTTTAAAACACCTATCAATAATTAATATGCTATCTATAATGGAGCAGTGTAATATCTCAAACGGAAGAAACCACCCATTTTTCTCATTTCAGAAAACAAAAGTTCAAATTATTTAATTCACTAATGTCTGCTGCGGGCTATATAACAAATTATGAATGTATATTTCTCTTCTTGCGCTTCCAGAATCTAAATTTTAAATATTTTAATTTAATTTGAATAAAAGCGGAATAAAATATTTTATTGTCCAACTGATATCGCAATTTCTCATTCCTTCATATTATGATTTTTAATTTAAGTACTCTTTCTTCTTATTATTTCTCTAATTTCGCGTGATACTACAAAGTGATTCATGAGGATAGTTCAGGGTGCACTGTGCAGCCTGTAGTTCCTAAAAATTGAAATATAAAGACAACCTAGTGTGACTAAGAAAAAACCAACTCTTAACACATTACTTATTTTCAAAATTCCTTTTTTTAACAGGCAAGAGCTGCAAATAATAAAAATCTGAAATTTTACAATTAGCAAATCCAAAATACATACCAGGGGAATGTAGGAAGTGGTTGAATTCATTACGGAGGATAAAATTAAAAACTAAAGGGACCAGGGGAAACAAAAATAAAACGTGAATTTAAAGGTTAAAAACAAATTACTGCTTCCTAAATACTGAATACACAGTGAATCAAATTACTACCATACTCAATCACCATGTATTGACACAAGAGCGATTGCTAGTTCAGGCATTCTCAGAGATAGATATTATGTTTACGATGGCACCAGTTTCTAATATGAGGAATTCATCTACCAATCAGATTCATCATATAACTAATCATTATCATTCAGTCAAAGTTACATTTTTTAGTACAGCAAAACTGAAGCAGCGACAATCCTTGTGTCAGTGCATGGTGATTGAGTACGATGGTTCACAATTTATTTCGCATCTAGAAGCTATAAATTTGTTTTTAACTTGAAAATTTACACTTTATCTTTGTTGCAACTTCTCATTTTAATTTTTAATACCTACATTTCTTTTATTTAATACATTTTTTGTGATATTGAAAGTATTAGGTAGGTACACAAAAATTTATAAAAAGTTTATTCTAAACCCTTTTATGGGGCTATAGTGGGTCTAATGACTGAATAAATCCAAAAATAAGTTTACATTAAAAACGAATTTTTTAAAGATAAGCTTTTATTTTATTTTATTTTTTTGGCTTTGTCTTCATGCGAAATAATAATATATTACACACCAAGGTTTAAAAGTGAGCAATTCTCGAGTCATGTAAACTCACTTTTGAATCTTATTGAGGAAGATATTTTAAATAATTAATGATCAGAAAGAAACGAAACGTTAATATTTTATCATGATGAGTCTTTCTTAAAAATTATAAAAAATGGAAGAAAATATCAACCTCCTCATTGTGGCAGATTTAATGTTTCATTTAGAAAATGTAACTTCTACCTCGATATAAACTAAACTTGTTCCCACGTAAAAAGATCCTACATATTTTTACATGAAGGTGCGTTCACTTTATATCGAGATTATATTCACTAATGATATGAGCTACTTTTCACTTGAAAAATACCATGTAAACATATCCTTTCTGATCATGTATTATATAAATATTCATTGGTTGTCGAAAGTTGGCTGTAGTATTGATATATATTAAAATCGTAGTAGTGAGTAGAATAAAAGCTAATAATGAAATGTAGATTTTAACCTAAAGTTTCAACGAACATATCCCCACAATATATCACTTAATAACTCATTAAAAATTGATTCTAACCACCGTTTTTTGGACCACAGGAGGCCCAATAAGTGACTTAATCCAGAAGTGGGTCACAAATTTGAACTCAGAACTTCAAGAAACATTGAATGATAGGGTAAGGTAGCTGAAATTGTACCACTTTTCAGTTTAGCAGCCCATAATGATAAAAATAATATTTTTAGAATCCCCAATAATATATTTTCTGATTCTTATATCTTTATTTTTATTATGTTTTTATTCACACTAGCCTCACTCAGATATTGTCAAAATTACAGCTAATTTTATCAACAAACCCCAAATGGTACGATTTAGGCAACTTGTTTCCTAAATCATACCAGTCAGTTTCCTAAATTGTATCTGTGATTTTTTTTCATTTTTATAACTTATTTTATAGTTTTTGGTATTGGTTTTATCTTATTTTTATGTTTTACCATATTTTTGGGGATATTTTTAATAAATAAATTGCAACAGACTAGTCACAATGTTTTGAAATACGTAACAACAGAAAATGATATGATTTAGGAAACAATGTTCACTTCCAATAAAACCTAAATTTTCCATCTTCGAACTATAATTTTAATTAAAATTTTCTAAAAATATGATAAAAAAGTTTTTAAACTCAACTAAACTAACAATTTTGAGAGTTGAAACATTTTTTTCAAGCCTAAGCTGATTAAAACATGATCTAATTATTTGTCCTTGGTATAATTTTTTTCTTAAGGTTGTAAATAGGGGGAAAATGAGTATATAGAGAAAATTTTTGGTCCCCTTGGAGATATTTGTATTTAGTTTCATTACTGATCACAGGGATCAGTAATTGACTCTCACATTTTTTAAATATCAGCTGAGGTACGATTTAGGAAATGGTGCGATTTTGGCAACCTCACCTACATCACTCAACAATTCATGAAAATTTGGTTCTTATACTATTCTTGGGTCCAAGAGGAGCCCCCAAAATGTGGTTCAATTTACAAATAGACAGTAGATTTGAACTCAGAACTTCCAGATACCAACTCGATGATATATAACCTAATAATTTATGAAAAGTTTGATCCGAATTCCGTTTTTGGGATGCAGGGGGCCTAACAAATGACTTAATCCAAAAATGGGGTATAAATTTGAACTCAGTAGCTCAGAAACACTTATCTCATAATAATTTATGAAAAATTGCTTCTAACCCCATTTTTAAGTCATGGTGCGTCCAACAAATTACTCAATCCATTGTGTTAATGCAAGTAATTTGTATGTTTCTGTTGGTGGGGTAGCAACGTTTGTGTTCCATTTTTTGTGGTAGCATGTTTTTATCATGCTGAGAAACATTACGTTCACTTAAAGTCATTCACATTAGGTATTTTTACTAGCTCCCAGCTAGCTATTTCAGTAGCATTGCGTCTTATGCTTGGATCATTTAGAAATACACAAATCTGTGTCAGAAATATTTACCTAAAGCCGTAAAATAGACATCAGTTCCCCTCGATTTCATTGGATTCACAGAAACGTATTTATATAGTTGTAAATTCACAGGACAATGGGACTGAAAACAGACAAAAAAAGACCTACGGCACATATGCTGTAAACCGATGTCCATTTTTCGGGTTAGAATCATGACACGTTTCCTTAACATTGACGAGATGAGGCGGCTGGATATCCAGGACTAAATGATCGAAGTTATTATGACCAACACAGGCAAATAAAATGGAAACAGACTGCTCAAGTTGAACATGTTCAATTTACTAGCGCAGTGGGGGCAAGTTTAGAGGGGCCAATAAAAATGCCTCGTGTGACCACCTCGTACCATTTTTATTGGACACACATTTGATTGGAGACGAATGAATACAAGACACCATATACACTAAAGGACGGCTTATACTCGGTGATTTATTCTATTTGATACTCTCTAGATTTATTCTCGTAAGGTTGAAATTTACCTATTTTACAGAATGCAGTTTAGAATACGAGAATAGAGAAAATGAGTTTAAACCACGCACAACACATTTTTTGTTTCATAGGTCATTAAAAAAGTTGGTGAAACAATTTTACAAACACCAAAGTATGAAAAGTTGCATACGCATGAAATAAAGGGACTACCCAGAAATCCTTCCATACTTCAACACTTTGAAAATAGGTCAACTGTAAAGGGGAATTGGTTTCCAAGTCGGAATTGGTTGTATCCATGTTTCGAGTTTAAGGAACTACTCTGGAACAACCTAGTCGACTCTTATTTCAATTGATTAAAACTGTTTTACGTGAATGGAAGTTTCCTTGGCCAACTTGTTATCCGAAAGTTGCGGAGTATTGAAATAGTTTAATTTTTGTCGAGTTCTACGAAGATTAATAAATAACTAACCAAGCCAAATTT
Organism: Ericerus pela; assembly: GCA_011428145.1. Lineage (NCBI taxonomy): Eukaryota > Metazoa > Arthropoda > Insecta > Hemiptera > Coccidae > Ericerus > Ericerus pela. Next base: position 1,141,157 of record WOFM01000214.1, on the reverse strand, counting down.
TCTTCAAATTGAACTTTTTTTTTTTTTTTTAATTATTTGAAAAAATATGTAGGTACCTACGTAGGTACTTATTTTTAATCGTTTTACGAAGCACGATGATTTTTCTGATTGAAATTCAATATTTAGTGTAGGTAAGTACACGTGTTTTTACTTTAAACGAAAATCGTGCTAATAGCTGCTTTGAAGTAGACTCCATTTTCATTTTTCGAAAGTAATGCACTTAACGGACGAGGATAGTGCCCAACGAAGATTTCAATAAGTTTTTTACGACACGTTCGAATTTTCAACGAATGCAATATTATTTTAACTGCGTTTGATTCGCATTATCAGTAAACCGTTCGTTCTTATACTGACATGAATTTCTGACCATTCCTGATTCATTCTCTCGAACATGCGCGGTCATACACGCTTAGGACATTCTTTAATGGTCAATGAAGTGGTAATCTGATTTTTCGCGGAAGCGTTGAGAAAAGGAAAAAACAAACAAACAAAAAAACGAACGTAGGTATATACTGCGCAAAAATTCGAATTACAAATTTCTTCTACATTCTTTGCTTAGATAAACAAGACCCCCCGTGGTGGGACATCTTCGTAAATTTCGTAAGATTTAGTTTATAATACCTGTTAGTACGTGTAAGTAAAAGTGTATAATTTCTAAATATTGAATTTTGAGGTCATTGACTCGCGAACGCTATAGATCGAGGCCTATAAATTTTATAAATTCTTTAGTTCGTCAACAAGCCGGCGACTGCAAGTACGTTTCTAACCCGCCTCTGATATTCTCGTCGTCCTAAAGCCCTGGGCGATATCAATATTACGAAGATTAGTGTTTTCTTAATTTCTCTTTATCCTGGTGACAGTTGACTATTTTTTTTTCTTCTAATTTTCGATTCGTCTTCAAAATTTTTATAATTGTTTTTCACAGTTTTGAAAACTTTTGAGGGCTCTAGGAAAGCAAAAGTTAATCTCTTTACTCGGTGTAAATACTGTTGGGAAAAAGTTTCAGCTTTCATTTTCTAGTTTGTTTAAACAGAAGAAAATTCAAATTTTTTTTAGCTTAACACATAAATAATATTTGGTCAAAAAAATAGTGAAATAAATGAGCTTATTCATTTTCATATTTTGTCTAGATCAAAAGTGCTTCATCGGCAATGTAAAAATAATTTAAATCATCTTCAAAGTCCTACGTGACTCCTCATTAGAGTTATAGAAAGGAGAGAAATTCGTCGATGATCCTGAAATATGTTTTTTTTATGTTTTAAGAGATAGTTCATGCAGGTCATTTGTGAAGTATTTATAGAGGCGTCGAACGTAGGTACAGACGATACCCTCGCTGAGTAATCAGATTACCTAAATGCTATACAAAACAATGGACTGTTAGTATTTTCTGAACAAATATTAACCATCGCATCCGTTCTCACACACAATACGCAGCCATGCTCCCCAAATGTGATGATTATGCCATATTCGGTGAATGCACGAGTTATTTCTTTATGACACGTTGTTTTATAGAAATTGACGGGCGAATTTGTCTGAATTCATTCCTTGTCACGACCTCTGCCATAAAAAAACCGTTAAGGACCAACCCTAGCGGTTGGGTTTACAAGATATAGGTTCCAGTAGATATCCACCACCTTTATCAAGTTAAAATGACGATTGACAGTATTATAAGAAGTGAGAAGTCCGAGATCTGGACCTCAAAATAAAAATTATTTTCGACAAACATAAGACAGAATAATGACGTCACAAGTTCAGACAAATTTTCGAGAGACAAAATTCGAATTCGGACATTATATTATCCGAATTTGAACTCGTATTCAGATGAAGACGTGAAGACAGAAATAAAATCTGATTCTCTTTCAGGCAATTATAATGCATTTTATTTCAGTAACGACTTTTCCAAATTCAGACAATTTCAGACAATAATTTGGTTCAACCCGACAGACTGGCGCCATGAGACATATATTAAATGAAGACGAATTAAATAGAAGTAAAAACCCACTGACGGACATGAATGCAGCCAACCTTTTTTATCTCCGTTCTTTCCACGCTTTGCTTGCGGTTTGCAGTCATTTAATATATTTTATTATATTTTATTTTATCAGTCATCCACGTGCGCTTTTCGCCTATTGTATGTCGACGTATATTAATTTTTGATATCTGTAATTTTATTGGCTGTAGACATTTGGTAATTCCTCTCGCTTTTTGTTATCGACATCGCATGTTTGAAGGCAATTGGCGGACAATAAGTGGGGAAATTTCCTCAACAAGAAGAACTGATTTGTGAAGACGAATTCTAATTAACTCTCACTCTCTTCTTTGCACTGGCGACACCCGGTACTGGGTTCGTTTTTGCAAATGAGTCCTTCTTGTGTAGGCGGATAGTAGCAGGTCCAAGTCACAAGTCGTACGTCTAAGTCCTCACGTTAGGCAATTTAATAAGTGTACCATCTTCGTGATGTAGAATACGATTCAACCTGATCTACCTTGAAGACAACTAGGATGGTAGTTAGTGTTCCAGATAGGTTCAGTTGAAGACAAAGGCAAATTAGGGATGTTCTTTCGTCATGAAGGATTAGTAGTGACGACACATAAGACATTCCTAGTTTCGCCAGTTGCACATCGCACTTCAAGGCGATCTTTTAAAAACACCTACGAGGTGAAGATATCAGTCGACAATACGATCAGATGGAGTTCCTGGCACCTGCTAGGAGGGAAATTTGGTGTGTTGAAGACAACTTTCAGACAAGCTTGGTTCAAGATGACTGCCTTGCTCTGTCATTTAAAGGCCGCATCGAGCCTTTTTTTTTCGCATAGTGGATTTGACTCCATCTATGTCAGTAACTTTCTCACCTCACTCTCACTCTTTCCAAAAGCTCCGAGACCTAAAGTTTCATATTAGGAGTCTTTTAAAACAACAAAACCATCACTCATGAAGACATACAATTAGGTGAAGACACAACAGCTTTCTGATGGTTTCCCCTACTTGTTGTCTGCCATAGCTTTTTTTTTTTAACTTTTTATTTTTTCCGCTACATACTTTGCTTTGTTCCGCTTTGTCGACACTATAGTTCTTTTGTAATTATAGTCTTTGACAAAATAATTCTGCTGTTCGTTTTTGTAAGTTTCGAACCTTGTATGGATCGAAACTTTGTTAGGCTCTTCTTTCCACACAACTTAGCTTATTGCTGATTCGTCGTATTAATTTGCTGAGGTATGAAGACAAAAGTAAGCTGCGTTTTGCTGTGTCTGATGAAGTCTAATTCAAGTCAAGAAGAATTCAGCCGTAGGACATAGTCAAAGTCAAAAAATAAAATGTCTTGAAGACACAATTCAAGACCCCTCGAGTCAGTGTTTCGGCTGCATGATGCCCTAACTTTAGGACATTGTGACGTCATTAGCATTTAAACACCACTATACATTAAAGGTTGACTTTATGACACGTGACAGGGATCGATTTCGTATGCCTCATAAAATATTGGCGACTGCGGCAGGAATCGATTTCGGACGCCTCAGTAGATATGATAAATTATTACATTCATGATGTCTAGTAATTGATTATGGAATATAGGCTACACTGTAGTTCGAAATTATTTAACTGGATTTATGTCACTTTTTTCTCTTTAGTTTACGAGAAGATCTCCCAAAGCAAGAAACTTCTTCCACAATGCAGACTAGGGCAAGAAAGAGAAAATTTGCTAACAAATTGCTAAATTTTCAATATTTTAAGTCGTACTTCTGGATAATTGGAGCGGAACTTTTTTCCATACCCATTTACAGAACAACTTTGTGACGACGGCACTGCTCTCAGATGGACGAACCAAAGCTGACGAAAATTTACAGACAACCATTTCAAACGGAGCCCGATGTCCAGTAGAAGTACGATTTTTTCAATTCAATCCATAGGAAAAAAGCAATTTTTCCCACTCATACACCGATAAGTTTAGAAAAAATGAATTTTTAATGACGTTGAAAAATAAACGGCTTTATAATTACGTCGAATTTATATTTTCGTATGCTCCATCACCATTAATTGACTACGGTCCTCACATTCTAACTAATGTTCTATAATACCTCGTATTGTTTTTCATTCGAGAAAATAATATAATAGTGTAGAGTTTGGATTCAGGAGCAACACCTATTTCTCAAACAGTGCTGCCACTTAATAGTCGCTGTCTCCGATGCGGAGAATTTATCTCAACTGATTTTATTCCCATCCCGTCCGCGAGCCTGTTAATTTTGTGTTCGTTTAATAAAACATTATTTGCGGGCTTTTCGTCTAAAAACGTGCTGTGAACATAAATCGTTGCATTTTATTTTTAATCCTGTTTCTGGCTTAAAATTATGGGAAGAAGAAGAGAATTAGTATTTAGAAAATTTTGAACGCAAAAACCGAAGAGACCAAAGGTATAGTATTTTAAAACCAGTATATTTAAAAAAAAAAAGTATACGTACGGAAGTATTTTGTTACGTACGCTCTTCATTATCTTATTAAATCCGTAATTATTTTTTTTTTTTAACGACATACAATAGAAATTTTTGTTTTTTCTTTCAACTGTCTCGAAAATTTGCGACATATTATAGGATTTAAAACTAAAAGAAACGTCTCACGAAAATATTAGAGCCAGAAATAATTTATTATTTTTCTTTTTTGTCGGGTTAACGAGTTACAAATTAGATAAGATGACATTTTCAAATCGACGTGTTTGGTATTACAGTGTCATTTTGGGAAAATAAAAACTATAAAATAAGAATGAAGAAATGCGAACTATGAGAAATGGCCACTTAATAAATTTTCATCAGGCATGCAGGCTATAACTGTACATATATAGCGAAAAATTTTTTTCCAATAATCATAAGATTTTTTAAATTTATGAAATATCATTTAAATTAATTAGGCGCACTAAAAACCCATATTATTAAATTTACAACCGATTTTTCGTGCAAATAAATTGCAATCCTATGATTTGTGGTCGCGTTAAAAAGGGTGAAAAAAGTTGGGTCCGAAAATCTGTATCGTAAAATTACATTCTATAAATAGATGTTAACGAAACGTAACTATTACGGCAGATGTGGATGTTGAAGAAGCATCTCTTTCTCCGTTTCTCATTTTTTTGTTTTTTGGCTTTCTTTTTTACAAGCGTATGATGCCAGTATTGTACGGAAAAATAAATGAAAAATGTCTGTGTAATTTCGATGGTATTGTATTCGATCGCACGTTTCAGAACGTTTTATCCTCATTTCATTCATTATCAGTTTTATAGTCAATATGCCCTCAATATTTATCGTAGTTTACGCACAGTCGATGATTTATTTTTCGTACAAAATCATAATTAAATTACAATCTTTATATCTATGATTTTTTGCGCCATCGTATGGGTGGAATGTTTTTTGACGTCGACGTAGGAAGTCGACGTATAGTTATTTACTTGAAGAACTTCCAAAAACTGTTACGGATTACCCCCTCCAAAAAAAAAAAAAAAAAAAAAAATTTCCGTAATTTTCTAAAAGAATAAGATAGAAAACATTTGAGGAACTTTCGCATTCTCGCAGACAATTTAACGGTGAACCATGATGTATGTTTGTTACGATGTATGTTTGTTTTTCTTGAAAATAAAACTAACGCTTACCCACTTTCATGCGTTGTATAAAAAGCAAATTAGTCGAACATATTTGCGGATGTGTCTGGACGATGATTAATACTTGCATGAATTCAGAAAATTTATCTTTAGAATTTCATAATACAAAAATATGATAATCATTCGCACAAAATCCATTGGTTTCTGTACAATATTTCGGTTCTTCCATGTTTTGTTGTTGTTTTGTTTTTTCTCTAATTTGCCTACACACCTATTTTCGCCAGTTTTTTTTTTCTTTCTCACCTCCTTTTTTGTTGAGGGTACACAAACTTTTCAAAACTCATAAACAACATTTGATGAAGTGACCCGGATCGATAGATTTAGAACTCGCTGTTTGTAAAGTTTTAATTGATTAATCAAGCGTGTAATATAGGTGTAAATTGCTAGTAATGGCCGATATGTACGCGATTAAGAAAGTTAGTATCTAGTTGACGTCAATGGGTGGATAGAAAGAAAAATTGTTCTACGATTGGTCAAAGATCGACTAATTTAATGAAATTTCTCAACCTTCGCGAATGTTGAGCTTCGTTTCGCCCGTTTTTTTTCTGTTATTTATTCATTTTTTAATATTCGCCATTCTCATGACGTAGCATAAAAATTAAACCTTTTTTCAATAAAACGGTTGTACAATTTGAGTTTTGCAAGCTCCCGAAGTACCTACGTTCATTTTCTTATCCGTTTGTCAATATACTCATTCAAATGGAAAATTTCTAACATATTCGAAAGATAACCCGTAATGAAAATATTTTCCATTGTTTTATTATATGGTGAAGTATCTAACGTAGGAAATATTTCCAACCATAAGGCGTAGAGGAGAATCGTATGTAGCTTGGATACAATGTACCGTGGAACATTTTTTTCAATTGTGAAGCATGCAGTGATATCCAACAGAAACCAAAAATAGTATGGTGCAAAGGAATAACATATATGCTCTGTGATGCAAACATAGCTCTGTTTGAAGATTTTCTCGGAGTACGGAAAATAAAAGGAGTAAGTTATTTCGACTATTCAATGAATTTACCCTGGTTGATCAAATTAGCACCCACTGTCATGCAGAAAATAAAAATGTTATCACATTAAATGTTGAAGTCTCGACCCTATTGAAACTGGGCCTTTTTTTTCTTCAAAATTTTATATTTATACACCGATACTATTACAATGGTAGGTACGTGAAAAAATTGTTCTACTAGCCAAATCTTGATTGAATATTTTGAGCTAATCTCGCTTATTCATAAGTTGATGTCAGGTATCATAGAACAAAATGTTGCATGTACCATGGATCATGAAAATTAGATATTTTCTGAACAATCTCATCAATAGGGAGGTTTGCTGGAGTGTTGTGCTAGTAGCGTACCAAGGGGGACCAGGAGAATCAATTTCCCTTCGAATTTTCTTTAAACAGGATTTCACAGAGTCGAGTGAGATCATTATAGTCAGTGAATTTTATTTCTGACAAATAATATTATGTTGGCCACAAAAATCGAAAGTTTTCACACGTTTTTGCATTCATTTATCTGGAGGGTAGGATGATAAGCAGGGGGGACAAGGGAGACATATCCCCTCCAAAATTTAAAAAAAAAAGAGGTGCGATTTTGAAAAAAATGATGAAATGTCCCACAAATTGTTTTGAAAAAAATCCTGGGTGTGTCACTGTGTTATGTTTCAATGAAAAATACCTCGCAACTTATTCTTCATCTTTTCGTTGAGTTTTGACATGTTTATAACAATTTTTAAATAAATTTTAAGAAACGAAAAAATCTGGACTCGCACCTCGAAGGATATTGTTTCCACCTTATCTTATTCAACAATCACAACAATTGGGAGGTTAGATGGAATACATACATTGCTTCACTGAAAAATACCTCGTTACTTATTCTCTATTTTTATTATATTACATTTTGAAATATTTACGATAACTTTGAATAAATTTTTTAGTAGGTACTGAACGCCGTTACATTGGTACACCATGGTTTGTTCCAAGGTGCATTGCGTATTATAAGTGTATCAAGGAACATTTTATTTCAGTAATTTTGATTATTAATGTCTTCTTCAGTTTTTGAGTTGAAAGTAGATTAGTGCTATCAAAATTTGTAAAACATGTTCTGTGGAATACCTTGTCGTGAGAGATATTCACACTAGAAGGTCTTCAACAGTATTTGCGTGTTCTGCCACTTCATACGATTAAGTATGGGAGAGCCAAATCCTCGGCGAACACTGGCGATTTTTGAGCCGGTTCTGAGAGTTTATATACAGGATTTGGTACACGCACACAGACACACATGCATACGTATATGTACGTAATTATGTCATGCGTTACGTCGTTTCTTGTCTCCGTTGAAGTGATAAGAAACGACGCAGTGCGTTTGGTACCGGGTCGTGACATTACCGAGATCGTTATCAGGTAATTGATCTCGGCCCGTACAATGTATCTTACCTGTACATACGTACAGGTACGAACATACAAACGCACCAGTGTAAATTCGTTTAACGTCATAAAGACGATTATTGCCAGCCTTTGGGTGGCGACTGTCGTCGAGGGGTGCGAGCCCCTATTACCTCATACGAGTAATGTCCCCACATGTTCATTATCACATGATACGTTCATTCTCAAGATAAGTTAAAAAATGATCCGTCAAAGAAAATAGAAAAACTACAAATGTATTCCAGGTACAGAAATCTTTTCTACCTACATCGAAATTTTGTACGACAAAAGTGAGTCAAATACAATTCAGCACTAATGATCCACCCTACTTTATTCACAAATATATTGCCTCGTCGGTGGTGTGGTCAAACAGAGCGCTAGAAAATAATGATTTCATTAATAATTACTTTTTTTTTTTTGTATTCATCAGCTTTAATCTCTTTGTCTACTTTCATTTTCCCGCGAGAAAATCATGTAAAATTTTTCTTTCTCAAAATAATATATAGGTAGTTGATTAGATTTTAGTTGTAAACGAAATTTTTCCAGAACCTCATTCGCTGCTAATGCTTGACCTACTTCTGCTTGCTTAATTATGAAAAATGTGAATGGAAGTTGGAAAATATATTATCATCAGACGATAGTACCGGTTTTTTTCAGGGGTGGGGACAAAAATTCACCTAAAATCGTGGAATTTTCGGTTTTACGTGATCTACAATTTGATCAAACTTGAAGTTCATTGTTTCGTGTCAGCTGGAGATATTGAATCATTTTCCCAGAAATAACAGTTCGGACCAATAGATATAGGTTTCGAAAATATTACTTGATGTACGATTGCCCCTGAAACGTATTCTTTCACCTTTTTTATTTTGTCATAGGTAATTCAGATAATTTGTGTTCTATGTTTCTGTTTTTTTCTAATCTGAAGAAATCTAGAGCTGATCTCATATACTACCAGTTATTTAGTTTATTGGGTTCATATAGAGGCAAAAAAAAAAAAAAAAAAACAACAACAACAAGAAAACGGCATTAAATTGTTTTATTCGTGTTAGTTTGTAAATATTAATATTGAATCGAATCGACAGTTGACCTCCGAGTTGTTCAGTGTGGTTGTATTTACATCTATATTGGCGAATTTGATTTTGACTAAAAATCTACATTCGGGCTTATGTCATCACGGACACGATTTCATTATGAGAAAATTTAGGAATGGGTAGCAGCGCATGCATAGAGAAAGCACCGATATTTGGATGGCAGATGTCAGTCATACATAATGTACATACACATATATATGTAAATGCTTGTTCAGGGGTCACTCGTATCGATTTCTGGAGTGGGGAGTTGCGAATTAGAGAAGCGGTTGGGTGAGGAGAAACTTCGAAGTAGCGAAAATGGAAAAAACCAAGATTAGAAAGAAACTGTTTCAGAGATGGCATTTTTGATACCAAAGAAGGAGAATGAGGTTACAAAGAGATATGTGTGCTAACTGCAATACTATATAGTGATGTTACGAGTTCGAATTCTGGCGCCGTATTTTTATTACCCAAAATGTTGTTTACCGACGGGAACTCTTACCGTAGCTCAGACTGACCAATTCAAAGATATTGTTTCTTGCATACACTACTTACAGATATGGCGAACCAGTTTTGCGCATCATTGTTCACCGTAAAGAAAAAAATTAGCAGCTATAGGGTAACAGTGACCGAAAAAGCTGAATTAAGTTTTGAGTTATGACTGATTTTATGAAGCATCAAACTTTTTGGATACGAAAAAATATTTAGAGATTCGATGGACAAGAGCTTGTATTTTGGTTATCCCTGTTTTTGACTTGCATTAGGTTTTCAGAAATTGTCAAACTTTTTCTTTCCAAAAGGGATTATGTTTTACATATTGTAGGTGACACTTTTTGACAAGGCATCTTGTATCCGTTGGTAAAATTAATCCCGTCTAACTTTCGAAAACATTTTAGAAGATCGTAAATATCTCCTCTGCTTAGCTCTGCATGTCTCGAACGTTTCATTTTAAAGTAAGAAAATGGGAGAAAAAACGATTAAGTTACCTGACTAATTAATTATCTGCCGTTATTCGTTTAGTCCGGTACCTACGTGGCTATTTCCAACACGCGTATGAAAGCGTTTTTTTTTTTTCTTTGTTTTTTGGATTTAACATTGATTGATTATATTCAAATAATTATTACGTGCTTTATCGAATACTTTTCATTTTCCAATAATAATAATAATAACAATAATAATAATATTCTGTCTTATCATAACCCTGACATACGAATACGCGCTACTACTGTAAATTTATCAAAATTGTGGTTTCACATGAATCAAAGTTCGTTGTACATTTTGTCTTCTGTGATGTTCTGAAGATAAATTTAAGGAGAGAGAAGACAAAAAAATAAATAAAAAATAAAAAATGAAAAAACAATAAAACTGGAGACTAATGAACCAAAACCGGACGAATTATGTGTTACGGCCACAAAATTTCATGCAAATTTATTTATATTGGCCGTTAAAAGATCTTCTTCAAGGCGTCTTAAATCGATAATTTAAGAATAAAAACTTCTGTGCACTTGATGTGTAATGCTCGAGTAATTTGACATATAACGGTCATGCAGGTTGCTTAAGGTCGTATTAGCATTTTTTTAGTATGATTTTTTTCTCTTTCTTCTTGTTACTTATGTTTATTGTTTTAATTTTGCTTTGTCGTCACAGGTGTGAAATATGGCTGTGCTTTTCCTTAATGTACTAGTCCTGTTATTGCTGGTACAATATTCATGCTCACTTATTGCCCCCAATACCCAAGAAGATAAGGCATCATGGATTCATTCAGGTAATTTTTACATTACTCGTTATATTGGTTTGATTTTTGAACCCAATTTAATTATTGTCTGGTATGCAAAGGAGATAAAACATTTTTCCTTGGTCAAAACACCTTAAGTGAAATTTATTTTGGGTGAATTGTTGGCTTTAAAACAGAGTTTGATACGAAACGAAGTGAAAATGAAATTAATTTTCAATTTTCAAACTTTTTTCTTATAGTTACATGAGAAGAAACTGTGAGTGCTTGATTTAAAAAGTAATAGAAAAAAAAAAATTTTTTAATTTGTTCTAAGACGATTGGATTTTTATAAATCGTAACATGGTATCTCTGAGTGATGAAAAAAGTAAAATTGACTCGCATTACATTGGTTTGCTCTTGATTTTCTCCTTCCTGAAAAATTGGTTTCAATTTGTCATTCGTTAGAGGCAAATAATTGTTATGGAATTCTTCAGGCTATCGAGTAAAGCCAATTCTCAGGGGACGAGATGTATTTAGGGTGTTTAAACTAGAAGAAATTTTGAAATATGTAGTAAGAGGCCAACAAAAGATATAGGTATGTCTTTTTTAAAAGTATTTGAAATTTTCTGATTTTTCTTTACGATTATTCAGTTAAGGTGAGGTTTCAAAAGCCATTGTAGAATTATTCCGCACGAGAAAAGTTCATTTTTTCCACATTTTTCCGGATTTCTAATTCAGCTGGTGGTTCCTAGTAATACCAAATAAAATGTTCTGATTTCACAAAGCTATAATTTATTGATTAATTTGATCTAACCGTAGAGTACTCAAAAATCTGGAGTATATCCGTATGTATATGTATTCTATAGCAATTCAAGGCTGTCAGTTTTTCATTGAACTATTTCAAAATTTTGTTTACCGCAAAACCAGCTTTTCATTTTTGCTACAAAATTCCTCTATTATATTTCACATTCAATTAAGATATTTACTGCACAAAATTAGTAGAAGATACGTTTCTTATAAATGATCATTATGTAATTTCTGATGAAGGTCTTATTCGGGTATTACTGAAATCATTTAATTAAATTTAAAAACATTACTAATTTTATACCTGGAATTCTTATATTTTTTTCGCCTTAACACTGACCATTCTCAATAAAATCCATCATTTTTTGTAATATTATATATAAAACACCTTCTTAGCTTGATCTCTGCCATAAACCACACATTTGTATTTATAATCTGTGGATAAAACTCTGGCATTGCCTGATATCTAGTTGATTCACAGTAGGAAAAATACATACATCCCGACAAATTTAGAACTTACTCCTTTCTTCTAGTGGGTTAATAAAAAAGGCGATGCTTCCTTTAGATATTCAGGCGGTACGGGGATTCGAACTCGTACTGGCTAAATATCTAAACTCCTCCGCCTCACCGCCACCCAAAAAAAAGCGCTGTTCTCACTTGACCACGGTGCTGGGTGACGGTGGTTGAGGGAGAAGTATATGTAAAGCCAACGTGCAGCCACCACACCACTCTCCCACAGTGTAGTGGAGCATAATATGGCCAATACAGAGGAGCCAGGTTGGTAGGTGTGTGCATCGGAGCATGGTTGATGCCCCCCTCATCACCACCCTGTGACGCACAATCTACAGCATCATCACATTTTGGCGGTGGTGAGGTAACGAACCAGTAACTGGCTTGTGTGTCTGAGAGAGGGTGTTGTTTCTATCTCTCGCATCACATCCCGGTCACCACTTTAGGTATTCAGGCAGTACGGGGATTCGAATCCGTATTGGCTGAATACCTAAACTCCCCCGCCTCACTACCACCAAAAAAAAGCGCTGTTCTCACTTGGCCACAGTGCTGGGTGATGGTGATTGAGGGAGAAGTATATGTAAAGCCAATGTGTGGCAGCCACCACACCACTCTCCCACAGTATAGTGGAGCATAATATGGCCAATACAGAGGAGCCAGGTTAGTAGGTGTGTGCATCGGAGCATGGTAGATACCCCCCTCATCACCACCCTGTGACGCACAATCTACAGCATCATCACATTTTGGCGGTGGTGAGGTAACAAACCAGTAACTGGCTTGCGTGTCTGAGAGAGGGTGTTGTTCCTATCTCTCGCATCACATCCCGGTCACCACTTTAGGTATTCAGGCAGTACGGGGATTCGAATCCGTATTGGCTGAATACCTAAACTCCCCCGCCTCACTACCACCAAAAAAAAGCGCTGTTCTCACTTGGCCACGGTGCTGGGTGATGGTGATTGAGGGAGAAGTATATGTAAAGCCAATGTGTGGCAGCCACCACACCACTCTCCCACAGTATAGTGGAGCATAATATGGCCAATACAGAGGAGCCAGGTTAGTAGGTGTGTGCATCGGAGCATGGTAGATACCCCCCTCATCACCACCCTGTGACGCACAATCTACAGCATCATCACATTTTGGCGGTGGTGAGGTAACAAACCAGTAACTGGCTTGCGTGTCTGAGAGAGGGTGTTGTTCCTATCTCTCGCATCACATCCCGGTCACCACTTTAGGTATTCAGGCAGTACGGGGATTCGAATCCGTATTGGCTGAATACCTAAACTCCCCCACCTCACCGCCACCCAAAATACAGCACTGTTCTCACTTAGCCACTGCACCTGTTGATGGTGATTGAGAGAGAAGTATATGTAAAGCCGATGAGTGGTAGCCGCTACACTTTCTAAATCAAATTTTTTCATGTTAGTGCGCTGTGTGCCTCTACCACAAGTTGGGTACCTAGTTTATGAAATAATTTGGGGCATGAAGCGTAAAATATTCTATACCAGCAAACCGAACACATTAAACCTAGTGAAAATCCTCATTACAGTGAATGGCTATAATTCTTGAAATCAATCCAAAAAAAGCTCAGTTAACTAGAATGATCAAACTAATAATGCATTCAGAATTTAGCAATTGCAACGAATAATTCTGTCGGTTTTCGTTTGTCTATTTCTCAGTATATGAAATGAGTTGCGAAACATATCAACTTTCTCCTAATTAAATTTGGTGAAAAATTCAAATAACTAAATTTTTGAACGAATTAAAGAAGTGCTTTTGGAATACCTACCTATATCATGTTTATTGATTTATTATTATTGTTTTTTCAGATTTTATCCATGTGAAATCGAGAAAATTCATAGATATTACGAAAGCGGATGTACAAAATGCAGTTGAAGTGGCTACAGATCAAATCATGAAATTGGCCACATTTGAAACAAATATTCAAGATTCGGGAATTAAAATCGAGAAATCCTCGCCATTTTACGGTCAAATGGTTGATTTTTTGCCGAGCGACGAAGCGATAAATAACACAAAAAATGCATTTATTGTTATCAAAGCGTCCCAACAATTGGCGTCCAAGTATTGTTTACGGTAAATTTCTTTTATTTTATAATCCAAGAATCGTGTTTACCTATTGTCGGCAAAATTAAACTATATCTCAATTGTTTTCAGCAGTAGTTCAGATTTTGATGATTGCATTAACTACTTAGGTACTCTCAAACTAGCTGACACTCCGCTGGGAGAAGTATGCTCCGATATATATCACAACATTAAATGTAATGAGGAGGCTAAATATCGTACAATTGATGGCAGTTGCAATAATTTACGCTTACCTGCTAGAGGAAAAAGTAATACCGCGTACAGAAGAGTTTTGAAAGCCACCTACGATGACGGTTAGTTTTTTATTTATTTTATACTGTATATTATTATTTGCATCGGACATTGTCATTCGCATTTTGATTTGGAGAATTTTGTAATTTTTTTGTGTCATTGGTGCTACTTATTCAGGTGCCTAATTTGAATTTGTTGTATCCCTCATTGATGAGCGAGTTCAGAATTGTGTTTCTTGTGTTTTATTTGTTGGAGAATGTAAAAAATAATTGCGGATCTCAATAATTCCAAAACTAATACTATTCATATTTTCAAAAAATAAGTTAAACACAGACTCTCGAAACAGAATTTATTGCCTCATCATGTTACCTTGAAAAATTTAGCAGAAAGTGCCCTTTTGTAGGATAAGGTGGTCCATTAGAACTAAAACTCACGTTATCAAACGGATATATATTGTTAGTTTTAACTCTGTCAGTCGTATAAATCGCAGAATATCTTTTAAATACACAGTGTACCTACATTATTTTAGGGTCTTATACATGTTCAGTTTGATGATTTTACTCTGACGGTTAGAATATGTATTTGGAAAAAAAATTAATAATAAAAACTAGGATGTATCAAAGAAACTGAGCTCAGAAGATAAGTAACATGACATACAAACATTAAATAGTCAATGAAGAGTGCAAATGTTTAATGACCAATGAGAAAAGTTTAGCCAGTGTACCTTAAACATTAAAGCTCAACTTATTTGGGGCCAGCTACACCTAAATTTATTGTTTAAAACTATAATTTTGGCTATCAAAGTATTACAGACTACTTCCTCACTAGGTACGCTTAATCAGTTCATTATAGTGTGTTATACTCTGTCCACGATAAGATAAACTTGACATTACAAACCATATCTACACTTGTCTGCATGACACATATTGTTTGTTTACTTTACAAAATATGCTAATTGGTGCTTATCATTGTGTAACAATGAGAATCTATACATTTTCTTCTCCCCTAAACCAACTAGAATATCTCAAATTGATTATAACATTAGGTACCTCATAGCATGGAGCATGGACAGGGTATAGTGTGGGTGAAATGCGTAAAATATATATTGATAGAGGAATAATCGAAGTATAAAGACTGCTTCACATTGGATTAGTTGATTGTGTATGAGTGTGAGTAAAATTATATGACAAGTGAAAAGAGGAATTCACTCGTAATAAACACGACCGAGGCTAATAGTAGCAGTCTCAATACCTTGAGCACTATAGGAAATTTCTTATTTTAAGCATGAGAGGTTACATATGATAATATTTCGCATCAATTTCGATCCAAACTATACAAAGTTAAACAATTTTTGTGGAAAAACTTACTACATAGAGACAAAAATTACACTATCCATTCCCACTGGAATATCAAAAGTGGGAAATTTTCAGCCAAATTATTTGTTACACTGACAAGGAGCACGGAAAAACGTCAAATGCGAGCATTCATACCTCAACTGGGGCCTTCCACACATTTTTTGCTTCCCATGAAAAATTACATTTTTATATAATGTAAGTTTTGAAATAAAAGTTCTCAATTATGTTCATTCGAAAAATATGTAATTAGCGATGAGAACAATAATTATTTTCAAAAATGTCTTCATATTATGCTTGACACGATTCATGAAAACAGTTTACGCATAGATTTTATGTTACAGACGAAATTATCACTCAATTTTTTCTTAGTAAATTAAGTGGTATGAAGAAGAGAAACTCAAAAACCTTTTTACAACACATGTTGCAAAGTTGCCCAATCTAATAAAATTAGATAAAATAAAGAACACACATTCAACTAAACGCTGCAAGGAAAAACAGCATCATTTTCAAAGTTATATGTTCCCACTCCTTCGGTACTAAATTTGAATTTCCTCGCCCCTCATTCGAGACCTTTGGAAATAATCAGAATTTTTTTTTTTTTTCAAATAATTTGATTAAATGAATGAATAAATATAATTATTAATTTAGAAATCACAATTAACACAAATTTCGTAGATAAAAATGAGATTGAAAATTATCGGTACCATAGCAATGGCAAATATTTTGATCGTGAAAGTGGTGTTACTTTTTGTTTCACATGCGTTTTCTATTATATTTACCACTCTGTGTTTGTAACCATTGAGCAGAAGTGTGATAACGGGGAAAGACAAAGAATGTATTTGTTCCTGCTACAAAAGTGTTCGACTTCTCTCATCTAACCAATCACGCACGATTCCTTAGATTTATCGACTTTGCTGCGCATGTGTAACAAAAAATAGCATTTGTAACTCGAGCACAGATGTGAATGAACTTGACTCCTGCAATCGCAGCATGCTCCAAACATCACAGCTTATTGAGAATCATTCACTTTGCACTCTCGTAGAGAAATATACTATTTTCTTACGAGTCAAAATAATGAAACCTATACGGAGTGTTGTGCTGGCATATAATTATTAAAGAGGGAACTTTCCGAGCCATGCTTCTTTTCTATTCTCCTATCCCCTTAAAAATAGATGACCGGTCTCAGTACTTTATTTTGGACTTTCAAAGCCATTATTCAAACCTTCACGCTACCGCTTTTGTCTATTGTTTTCCACTTTCGTGTCCATATTTCTTGATTTTTAACACTTGCTATGCACTTGGGCCCAATTTTTTTCATTTACCATTACAAGCGCTCATAATATTTATTAGCCCTGGTGTCAACGGGACATGGTCTAAATTTATATTCAGTACATTTTTTTACCATGTTTTCTAATGATTTTTGTATTCTCAAAAAAAGTTATTCAAATTTTGTCATCCAAAAATTTGAGAATAATTTTATTTTCACCTCATCATTAGTCAACTACTTTTTAGTGTTGACACAGATATATGTCCTTATGGTTGGGAGTCTATCCAAAACTTTTTTCATCCGATTTTCGCCACAGAGGGAATGATGACATCATAATTGTGGACTTGGAAATTTTAGGGAAAAGATGAGAGGTTTGAGAGGTGTTCTGATGATGTACAAGGAGTGAGTGACAATTTTGAGAAGCGCCCTAGTCAAGGGCAGAGGCGGAAAGTGGCGTCATGATTATGAACATGGAAATTCTCTGTGGAAAGTAAGGGGCAAGGTAAGGGAGGGATTTGAAACATATTCATGAGCCAATGTTTTTCTCATAGAGGTAAAATTTTTTTTTTTTAATAAATTTCCACAAGGTTTTGTTCTATACTTGATATTTGCTGTGTTGTTTGTCAGTCAAAAGTAGCAAAAAATTTAAAATTCTTATTTTGTTTTTTGAAAAAAGAATTTATCTGATGCCTTCTAGTACAGTGAGAAGTTTTAAATTTCAAGAGTAACTACATTTTCCATAATTTTTATTAAAATTTCCAGCCCATTAGTATACGTAGTCGAAAGTGTCCAAGCTTTGCTACATTAAACTTCGCCAAACCACTAATGCTCGCTGCTGTTATTAAATTTCATGCCTTTTGCGAACATTCTCTCATGCTTCGCATACTGGTCCCTGACTTTTTCGAAATGGATATAGTGTACTACCGCTGTTTCCATTATTCCTATCTTTACGCGACGAACTATTTTCCAATTTCAACATTTAACATTTATTCCTTCTACTAATTCTTTTGCAGGTTTAAATTCACTTCGAAGTACATCCGCTGATGGGAAATTACTTTCGAGTCCCAGATTTATCAGTACATCCATTTCAGACTCTAAACTCGTCTCTGATATGACCAGAACACAGGCCATGGCCATTTGGGGAATTTTCATAGCATACGATATGGCATATACACCGGCCTCCAACATGGGTAACTAGTCGTTATAGCTTGATATGTCACTTTCACTAAATGGACCAGCAGTTATTCCAATTCTGAAACTCATTTTTTTGTAGTCAACATTAAAACACCGATTACATGTTGTACCAGCGACGGTAGACCATTACCACCGAGGCTGAATCACATTTCGTGCGCCCCGATTTCGATTCCTCGCACAGACCCATTTTATAGGAAATCTTTTCAATCGTGCATGAATTACGTTCGCTCGCTGCCTGCGATGAGACCGGATTGCACCTTCGGACCAACGGAACAGGTATAAGGTAACATTTTAATTCACTCGAGAATTTGAGTTTGAAAATCTTTATCAATATAATTTAATTGCATTACCGCGAAGATGAATCAAGCGTCTCATTTCCTCGACGGGTCCGTTGTTTACGGTTCGACGGAGAAAAAAATGAAATTCCTTCGCGCCGGATGGGGTGGAAGACTGGTCACAACTTTACAGAAAAATGGTGACGAATACCCTCCCATCGCCAGTACAAACACTTTGCCTTGTCATCTCATGAATTCATCGGAATGCTTTAATGCTGGTAAATTTTTCGTAATGCTAAACCAAACCCAAAATTTAGAGATGGTAAACATCGAAAAATTTCGATATCGACAGTTTCGACAGTTTCCCATCTTCATTAATTTCAATTAAATACACCATGGGCGAAACTAGGATTTCTTTCTAACAGCGACAAATTAATTTAGTAGGCGCTCCCAGTCAACTTCTGAAAATTTAAATTTTAGTATGAATGCATGAATTTCATGTCGTTAGAGGTTTTCCAAAAACTTTGACGCCGTAGCAGCTCCGTTAAAAAAGTAGATTTTCAAAAAGTATAATATTAGCATCGAAAAAGTTTGTTGTAGATTATAATATTGATGGTGGTATAAAATTTTATAACTGCTGACCTAAAATTAAACAGTTTAAAACCAATACCCCCCTTTCGAAACTGATACAGAAATAGACTTTACGGAGATACCGTCCGACTGATCCACATCAAAATTGGTAACTTATTACAAGAGGTTATACATCGAATATTTAATATTTTTCTCCAAATTTCCTAAATATTGGTCTACAATCAAGCATTTTACACTCAAAATAAATAAACGTAAGTACCGTCAGACTGATCCACACCAAAATCGATAGGTTAGGTCCTTGACTTAGAACTAATATTCGTATCAAATTTCTTGACTATCGAACAAAGACTGCGATCCTGTAGCGTGGTAACAAGAAAATGGCAAATACATAATTAAAGTAAAAATACCTATGTATTACGAATTTCAATTTTTAATGCCAAACTGTTGCTTGGGTTATGATTTATGAAAGGAAAAATGAACCAACCTCCATCTCCGGATCGTTTCATGAGATCGAAATTAATAAATAGATTTCCATAGAAAACCTACTTTTAAGAATAATAGCATCGTACATCTTTATGAGAAAATAATTTATCGGCATACCGTCCACAACACTTGATTTTATTTTTCTTTGGTTCCCACATTTTGCCTCGCTTCGCCTCTTTTTTCCAATTTTTCGGCGGGCAAGAGCACTAGCTAATCCCAACATCATTGCGCCCGTGAAAAACACAAAAAAAAAAAAAGTCACCGGTTGTCAAATTTGGTTAATTTATCAAGTAAACTATTGATATTGTGCCACCTCTAGCTCTAATTGACATCTGAGATAAGAAATCAAGTATATATATATATATGTAAGCTCTTTAGAAAATAATGAAGAATCATGTAGACACATCTTTCATCTTTCCATACTTAAAATCCATCAATAGATGAATATAATACAAATCTAATATATATATGAGAGATCTCTGCAACTCACTATATCAGCGAGTGCGAAACACAGACAGAAACTGTGGTTATTTTAAGAATGTGAATACATATTCTTACATATATATATTTTTAAGGGGATATTCGAATCAACTCTCAACCTCAGTTGAAGGTCCTGCACACTTTATTCCTTAGAGAACACAACAGGATCGCCGATCGACTTTCTGCGATGAATAATCACTGGGATGACGAACGCGTTTACCAGGAAAGTCGAAAAATCGTCATTGCCGAAATACAACATATTACGTACAGTCGTTGGTTACCGAGACTATTAGGTTTGAATACTGTATGAGTAATTACAATACAAAATTGCGTATTTCTTTAACGTACAAACTTCGCTGAGCAAACCAAAATTTTGTTGTAGGAAAGAAGTATATGTCGAGCATTGGCTTGGATTCTTCTCCAACCGTTTACGACGAAAATGTGGATCCTTCCATAAGCAATGTCTTTGCCACAGTTACATTGCCTTTCATCAGTTCCATGATCGATGGCTATGTTCGGTACGTTACACCGTTACCAAGATTTCGATGAAAAATTTCTGATATCAACTAAAAAACTATTAAACAAATTTCCGCCTGAATTCTCGAACGAGAAGGGCTAAGATAGGAATAAACAAGTGGGTAGAAAATTAGAAAGAAAAATAGAAATCGTAACTACGAGATTCCTGACTTGTACCTACTTATGTTCACAAATCAGCTGAGCCAAAATTCGAATTTTTCAAAGTACCAGTGAATCTGTTTTAGATTTCAACAAACGGTGTTGTCATATCAACAAAAATAAGTTATTGTTACGGGGCAGGAAAAAAACTGTTTTTTCAGAGCCATCCCTTTCCTAGTGCTTCTTCCTTGAAGTAATTCTGTCAACGCTTATATGCACTTCGGAATTTTTTTTCAATTCAATAGTGGTGCAACATCGTTGTTCAATTTAGAAAAAAAGAAACTGAAAATATAGAGAATTTTTCAATTAGGTTCTGTCAAAGATCAACGGTCAGAAAGAGTGCATCATTTTTAGTCTAGTATTGAAAATTTTTTGGATCGTTCAGAATCGTGGAGTGAGTATTGCATTCAATATTTGAATAAAAGTTGAAAATTCGTTACGAGTTAGAACTCAAAAACAAAATACGGTGAATAGGGAATTCAACCTACGATATGAATATTTATTTTTCCAGAAACACTGAAGGTCCCTGAAAAACTACAGTTGAACATAAAATTTGCATCAAGAAAATTCAGCATTACCTATGAGATTAACGTATCCTAAATCTGAGTGGTTTCATTCAAATTTTAGCTCCGTTATTTTTCTTACTACCAGTGGGTACCTATATTTAATAAGATGGAATTTTGCATAGGCGTAAATGAGAGGTTTGTGAACGTTCTGCCCCTCCCAAAACACTTTTTTAGAAATTTTTCTCCCCAGTATTATGATCTTTATGTTTATTAAAGCGAGCAAGACGAAGCCAAGGCAAGCTCCTTTAAATATTCGCTCATAGAACAACACTTATGATGACACCATTTCTCTTAAATGGACCGACCAAAATTTACAAAATTCTCAAATAACTACATATTTCAAGTTAAAACTGATTTTTTAAATTCCATCGATTAAAAAAACAAGTTCTGTTCCTTCGGAAATTTCAATTATTTCAGTTCAAGTTCCGAACTTCGATAAGCAAGGGGTTAGGATATTGTTTTTGTTTTTAAATTGAGGAATAAATGCATCGTCGTCGAAGTTTTCTGTGTCGCTGAGTTCAAATTTTCAGTTCATTTTTGCACTGAACACTGATTGGGCCCCCGTGTAACCCACAAAGGTGTTAGGATTATTTTTTTTTTTCAAAAATTGAGTGATACATCGTTGGTTATGTTTCTTAGGGCCCCGAGTTCAAATTTTCAGTTTATTTTTTGATTGAACCACTCATTGTGCCACCGTGTGACCCAGAAAGGGTTGATAATTTATTGCATGATACTTTCATCTCCGGATATGTTTACTGAAGTGCAAAGTTTCAGTTCTAACAAATGTGATATGGCTTAGGTACACTTTTTTTGGGAGGGAGGATCCTTCTGGGTAACCAACTTCGTTTCAGTTATGGTTGAGGGGTTCATTTGCCACCCGCGAATACTACTTCGGATTGCACCAATAAGTCATTAAATTTGCTTTGTTGGGGGGCCATGCCTTCCTTTCAAAATAAAATTTTAAACCATACCAGTGCTTATGGAATTTTGATGGTTTATTTTACGAGTAACAACATAAATTACAATAAAACATTTTTTTTGTTTTGTATTCACATCAAGTATAATACGTACACCTACAGGATTTTGATTAAATTTTGTAAGTTAATTTCCTTAAAGAGACCCACCAGTTGCAAAGAAAAACGTTTTATGAAAATGTCTACTATAGGCTAATAATCATTGGGTCAAAAATATTCTGACATTTGCTCTTACCCATTATTGTTGTCTAGATTATATACAGAGGATCGTAATGTAAGTGACGTGAACAACCTTAAAGACCACTTCGTCAAAACATCTCAATCCGACTCCATCGAGTATTTCGACAATGTAGTTAGAGGGTTGGCAACCCAACATTCACAAAAAATCGATACAACATATACAGATGCTGTAAGCATATTTCCAAAATTTTCACAAAACAATTTCTACCGACTGCTTTCAAGATGATTTATAACGTTGTATTTTGTTTGAAGTTGACGCATTACTGGTATACATCATCCGGTGACTTTGGCACCGATCTGCTAAGTCTAGACATCCAGAGGGGACGAGATCATGGAATTCCAGCGTATGTACACTTTAGAAGATACTGTAACCTATCCGAAATATCTTCGTTCAAAGATTTAGGAAATGTGATGGGACAATCCGTAAGAAATGCTTCCTACTTACATACCGATAATGGTTTCCAAGTCCCAACAAATACCTCCATAAAAGTCAAGTGCACCGTCTATTGAACTTATTATTTGTTCGCAGGTAATTAAACGTCTCGAAGGCGTGTACAAGAAAGTACAAGATGTCGAACTGTTGGTTGGAGCGATTGCAGAAATACCTGCGAAAGAAGCAATGGTTGGACCGACGTTACAGTGTCTAATTGGACAACAATTCGTCGATTCGAAAATTGGAGATAACTTTTTTTATGATAACCGAAAACAAATTAATTCATTCACCGAAGGTAACCTATACGTTATTATGACGCCTAATCAGGGCCGGCCGCAGGATTTTCTCAAGGGGGGGGGGTTTGTTTTTTACTATACCTATGTGTAAATTCATATTTTTATTATATTTTACGGGCTCCCTAAAAGTAACGCCTTGGAATTTTTTTAAAAGATTTCCTTCTCAGATATGGACACCCCTCCTCGTAATAAAAATTATTTAAAAAAGTTTGAAAATGAAAACTGAACAAGTTAATTTAAAATTAAAAGTTTTATACATTTTTTAAACTGGTAAACGACGAGATTTTTCTGAAAATAAATGCACTGATGGTTGAATTGCAGTGGCAGACTGGTGTGATTGCATTATTCGTAATTAAAAATAATACGTGAGATTACTTGATACTAATTTTGCTTTTTTTTGGAAGGGGCATGGGGTTGAACCTCATAACCCTTCTGTGCGGCCGGCTCTGCGTTTAATTATTATTATTGTCTATTGTTTTCTTTCCCACTCGATCATCAAACTAATGATCACCGTTTCCTTCACTCTTGCAGACCAATTAGAACAAATTCGTAGGGCGAGTTTGGCGAGAATATTTTGTGATAACGGTAACAATGTAATTAAAATGCAGAAAGATGTTTTTATTCCACCTGATAACGTTTCGTAAGTATAAAACGAACATCATGCGGTATACTCGAAATGAAGAATTGAAGTGTACCAACCGTACATATTTTCAAAATATTTTTAATTCCTCTGTGTTTCAGGAATGATTTGGAACTTTGCCGAGAAACGAAAATACCATTTGTGAATCTTTCTTTCTGGAAAGAGGAAAAAAAAGATTAAAATTTCGGTTCATAATATAAGTACCTACCTATCTACAGAAAATGAAGGAGAATTTAAATACGTATTTTTATTCATTTTTTTTTTTTTTTTGTGTTAATAATTTTATTCGTTTGTATCTTCATTCGGATGTTTTCTTAGGGTTTCCCTAACCAGTCAATTGTATTTTGTACCTGTACTAGTTAAGAGTAATTTGATTGGTTTATTGTTTTCATTTCATGGCATTTTAACACGGAGTGCATTTTTCTAATCGAGTTACTAATATTCTTATTATTTGTTATGTATATTTTACTTGTCAAAATTTTGTTTAATTTTCGGCTCGTGAACAATTTTTATAGAAGCTTGAAAAAATCAATGTATTGTTTTTTTTCCCGGGTCCGAGTAAGTACCTAGGTAATTAATTTTTCCATTCTTCATTTTTCAATTCGTTGAATGAATGGTTGTATGTATAAATTGGAAATAATTCAGCATAAAGTTGAGTAGTTTTCACTTTTGGGGTGAATAAGTTTTCAATTTTTCTGGAAGACAAGATGCACCTGTTGCAAATAATTCGCAAAAACGTACAATTACACTACTAGTACGACTACCACTACTACTACTACTACTACTACTACTACTAATACTACTAATACTGCTACTACTACTACTACTACTACTACTACTACTACTACTACTACTACTACTACTACTACTACTACTACTACTACTACTACTACTACTACTACTACTACTACTACTACCACGATTACTACTTACTACTACTATTGAGTCAATGCTACCAGTAATAAATCGTCATTTAAATCTTTTTCTAGAAATCTCCAGAAATTACCAAAAATAAACATGAGGAATAGACCTGGGCATGACGCACAGAATCAACTATTAGGCATAAGCAGATTTTTTACTTTTTCTGTGGAACTTTTAATCTTTCTAAAATGCTTTTTGAGCTATTATTTAACAACTTTTTAATTGATCGCCACCCTACAACAAACAACCTTTCGAATGAGCCATCATTCGTCTCTAATATGTATATATTTTTAATGACTGCTGGAGAAAATCCTCATTTTTTTATTAATTGTTGAAATGATACAACGAATAAATACCTACACTATTGAGATTGATGGTATTTAACTTATAGTGACATTTCAATAGATATTTTGTGAACAATATGTTCTGCTAGTGAATTTTGTTAATGTTAACATTTCTAAGTTTATTCAACATCTAGTAGAACCTATACCTACCCTTAGAAACTATAAATGAGAACTATATGGATCTGCTATACTTATAATCATCAGAAGAAGACGGATTCAACGCACAGTGTTTCATGAGTTATTTCCTGAACTTGAAACATGAGGATACAACCAAATATGATCTAGAAAAAAACGTCAAATACTAACCTATTCATTTATGGTCTATTTTCAAATTATCGTCGTCAATGGAGCTGCAAAATCTAAAAACTGGAAATTATAACCGGAAAATTTGGAAAATCTGGTAGTAGACGGAAGGGAAGTTGTTGAGCTTACCGCTTACCATGCATCAAAAAGAAGCTCGCGTGAAACAATTACGAGTATGAAAAGTTGCCTATGCATAAAATGGAGGCGCTACTAAGAAATTCACTTTTAGACTGCTAAAATTTTCGTGATAAGCCATAATACGTTATGACAAATTGTTCGAGTTATGACTGATCCAGGGGAAGTACGTACTTCCTTCTTAATTCAAGAATACAGCCTACGCATAATTGCTGAACTTGTATTTCGTAATTCTTTTGCGCCGTTACTACAAAATTATAATTTGGAAGAGATTATTATCATCAAGGTTATACAAATTGTATCATGTAGATTTCAAAATTAGAGACAATTTTAAAGACAAAAACTTCAAAAAATGATAGGTACTTAAGCTAAATGATTCTACTGTTTCGAAAATCTGATGAAAAAAGAGTAAACATTCTTTGGAACACATAAAATGGCAAAAACAAGTTTGTGTAAAGAAACGATATGAAAAATTAAAAAAAAGAAAGAAAAAGGAATACCTAGTACCTACTATTAAATAAAAATATCAAATTTAACTCTTGTTGTTACTCAATAGTTTTGCTCCAATCGTTACATAATGGTTCAGTTATTGCAGTCAGTTACTGTTGAGTAATGTTGATAGACGAAACGCTTGATTGATACACGAGGTTCACAATATTTTACTGAAAAATGATCATGTGAATTTTCAGTTTGTTTAATTGATGATATAATTTGAAGTGTGGGGTTATATAACTCATACACACGTCATTATTATCAGTGTACTACATTTTAAACAAATTGTATGTTTGTTTATTCTTACTTCTATAAACATGCAAGTAAAATACAAAGTTCGGATCATGACTAATCAACAGAAAATGAACCTGGCGATGTCACAGACCAGTACAAAATACATATATGTATTTTCACCAGTTTCAATAGTAACCACAAAGTACAATGTAATATATCAGCACATATACATATGTATTCTCAACATATGCCTGCTTGGGTGCGTGTAAAGAGCCAGTATATAAGCTCACAAAATTGGCTACCAAATTGCCAGTGTTTGCCGAGATCTTGTCTCCCAAATACCTTGGGTATGATTTGTGGTCAACAAGCAAAACTTCACAATCGGAATATCTTCCACGACAGAAAGTATTCCACAAAAAGACAAATTTCAATTATTATCAAAAAAGCGATAAGGTAATGAAAACAGAGATTTTCAAGTGATTATATAATTTAAAGAAAAATTTTAATTATATTACAAGAAAAGCGGTACAGTAATGAAACTGGGGATTATCATACCTAAAAAATTCTTAGAAAAATAATCTTTGAAGCCTTGAGAGATAAAAGAATTTGTTGTTGTACCAGGATAATGCACCAGCACAAGGTGTCTCAATTGTTCAACAATTTTTTTCAAAAACTGGAACCTAAGTGCTTACCCATATCCCAACTCACCAAACTTTGCTCCCTCAGACTTCTACCTCTTCCCCAAGAAAGACTTTCTTCATAGGAAACTTTATCAGGGAATTTTCTTGTCAGACCTCATATATATGTTTATTTATCTTAATTACTATGTAATATAGCATTTACACTTTTTTTCCTGTAGACATTTCAATTTTCTTACACGCATTGATTAACTTTATGGTTTTTAATTATTTCATAATTTCTTTGTGTTAATTATTGATATTTATTGCGATATTCCCTCAACAACTATAAAAGCAACTTCTATTTTTCAGATTCTTCCATAAAACAAATTGATTTGTAAATTGAGAAACAATCATTAAATACTCTAAATGCATTTTAATTCATTATTTTCAAATTTGATTTCAAATTCATTTGCCAATAAATCAAACAAATAAATTGATCAAATTTATATTCACTTTGAAAACTTCTGATAAAATTCCTGAGATCTCAATTTAGGCTATAAATAAATAAAAAATTTCCAGTTTTTTAAACATGTACGTTTTCAACTTTTCTCAACTCTAGCATATTTTTTTTGAAAGCTTTTCTTTTTTTTTGAGAAATGAAATGCACAATAACATTGTTTTTATTAATTGTTTTTTAGTATGGTCTCAAAAACAATACCGCATGTTATTAAACGAGAATTAGCATATTAAAATGATCAATGGTGCGCACAAATATCACGATACTGCTATTTTATTTGCTTCCTTTATCTTCAATACCTCCAAATGCAATTTATTGGTTTATATGTTGCCTATTATTTGTTAAAGTTTGGAATTGAAATAAAATTTTGTAATAATAATATTCATTTTTATTTTGAAACAGAAAATTGTAATTATTGTGTTGCCGTTCAATTTCAACAGTTTCTTTCAAAAATGATTGATCTTCGAAGTATTTGTGGACTACTAAAATCGAGTCAACAGTTCAGAGATGTAGAATAGTTAATATATCCAAATGAATAACAGCAAGTAATATTTAAAAGTTTTCAAACACGTTCAAATAATATGTTGAAGCGTGTTAATATGTGAGAAACATTTTTAAATATTTGAAAAAATTTAAAGTTGAAACTGAAAGTTTCCAAAATAATACGTCAAAATGTGAATAAAAATTTCTAATATTGGGAAAAAAAATTTAAATGAAAGGTGAAGGTTTATACAAGCTTGAATAAACATGATAAAATGCGCTGAGATAAAAAAATGTAGAAAACAATTTCTAAATATTTCTAAAAATTAAAATTCCCATTTTCTATGAATCAATTGGAGGAAGATTGTGGAACTACGAGCAAAACAGCATAGTTAAGTGGTATCTTATGAAGCATAACCTATTCATGAATTGCCATTACAATGTTGCCCAATGAAGTATTAATGGGTCTAAATATTTCAAAAGTGAGCAAACCTGAGACTGAGAGTCAGCCAATATCCAAAAACAAAAAGACGAAAAGTCGATAAATTTGTCCGACGAACATACATTTCGAGTAAATGGAAGCGATTAGAAAAAAATTGTTTTTCTTTCATCTTTTCCTTAATATTATTATTATTAATATTTTTTTTTTTTTTAATAAATTGCTGCATAACATTATGAAGAATGGTGGTCGACGTGTCCGCGACGTTTTAACAATAATTAGGTTAGACGGTGCCAACTTCGCAGCGCTCCAGGAAGGCTTAATTCAATGTGAACGTCCTTAAATGCGGATGTAGTTTTTGGCATTAATCGGACGTCGAATGCAAATCGCGGCAAATTGTACGGCTGTTTTTCCGCATTGGACGTGTGCTTTTCGTGTCTTGCATTATCCTTTTCGGCTGCTGGTGCAAATTCGAACAAAATGTCACCGATCCACTTTCAACATCTGGAATTGTTTCGCGCAAACGATACAACGTAATAGAAAATTGTAAAGAAAGTAAACGTAACTTATCACTTTCTTTCATACTTTCGCACTGAGGTCGAGCCCATCTGCATCATCTTACAGCGAATAATCGTCTCCGCATCTCTTTATCCACACACCACCAACCCAACGTTTTGCGACGACGATCCACATTCCTTCACCTTCGCGGAGCCGTACAATTCTCCAGCGTTAATTACGTCCTCATTCAACGCTCTCCCTCAACCGCCACATAGCCATCTCTTTCGCTCGTCTCACTCAAAGCAGCTTCTGCACCACTGTCATCATTCCACTCGACATCGTACTCCACAACGTCTTTCCTTTTAATTATTTACACTCGCGAGAGCTTCTCTCGACTCTGCGTTGCGAGCCTACATATACACAAGCGTCAAAATCAAATCCGCGGAAAGGATTACTGGTTGAGGCAGACTTTAGAAGGGGTGATAAAGATCTAGGGCGGAGTAGTACTTAACGGTGGCAAGAGTGACAGGGGGAGAGAGAGAGAGACAGAGAGAGACAGAGAGAGACAGAGAGAGACAGAGAGAGGACAGAGACAGGGAGAGACAGGGAGAGAGAGAGAGAGAGAGAGAGAGTGACAGGGAGTGGGAGGGAGAGAGAGACGTTAAACGTTCGCAGGTGTGATGCTTAATCAATCTTCCAAGAAATCACACGTACACAGTGAAATGTTTTTTTGACACTCGACAATGGGGTGAACCATTCCTCCCTTATCTACAATTCATCGGCCTAAATTTTTTTCGAAGCATTTCCTTACTGTCGTCACGCGAATATGGCGTGCAAAATTTAAACGAAAGAAAAGAAAACGAAATAAAAATTATTTTTAAATAAAAACGCGCGATCCACGAATACCGAATTTAACGACAGGTCAGGTCGCGGAGGGACGAAAAAATGAGGGTAAAGCGTAGAAATAAACGAGAAATTTGAACAAAAAAAAAAAAAAAACAAAACAAAAAAAAAACATTAATATTATATATTTTACGAAACATCTTTAACCCGCCGAATATTTGAATAACTGAGAAAATGATGGACGGAGGTGTGTAGGGTGGTACAGAGAAAAGTACACACAATACACGCGCACAAGGGCTACGTACGGATACACACATGAAAATGAGATTCCATTTTCTATCTTTCGCTCTTCGAGTTCATATTCGTAGAATTATTCTTCTATACGAATATTTTTCATTTCAACTTCTTCAAAGATACATATTATATCCAACCCCTCAGCAGGCGTTCGTTTCAATATCCACGTATGCACACAAGAATCCGAAAATTTCTAGAAACATCGTACGATGAAAATATAAAATTTAATTTTATCTTCCGTATTACTTTTATGACGATTATTGTTATTCACTTTTTAAAAAAAAAAAAAAAAATTTTTTTTTTCTAATATATGCGGGGGACAGAATTATCACAGTGATAAAAAGTCAGGCCCAGTATATAGTGAAGGCATACATCAATCAATTTTCAAATTTTGTTTTATATAGCACGTGTTTTTTCCTCCCTTATGGTCTACCACTACACTTTACAGCGTGACACAATTTTTGAGGAATAAACTCGAAGTGGCTATTATAAGTGAACAACGATGCGACCATAATTTGGAGCGGCGATATATTCATCACTGACAATAAAATAAAGCAAAACTATACGGAAAATTGCTCGTGCATTTAGTTATTTATGAGTTTTCTACCCATATAATTAGCTAGGAGAAAAAAAAGAAGACTTTTACGAGGTAATAAGACATAAAACTGCAAATAAAAAAAATAAATTTTTTAATTAGTTAGAAAAATTTGAAAGTATTAAGTCTGTTCTATTGAAAAAAAAAAAAAAAGGCGTAAACTCAGTTCAAGAACGGTCCAGAAAAAGTGCTTAAGGTGTATGAAAAGTGCATAAAAAATTATCAGTTCTTGTATGACCAAAGGGACACTTACATATCATAAATTTCTAACAAACTATATATTATCGGCTTATGCAGTTATCACTTTGTTTTGTGTTGAGCAATTTTTTCTAGCGAAGTAATACTTTTATGAATGTGAATGGACTGTCAATTTGGGATCCTATAGCGGCATTTTCCCCAAAACAAACAGATATATTATATTCTCACTTAGTTCCTTCTGTCCTTTCAAAAATGGCGTGCAAATGGGGTATGTAGAAAAAAAATTATAATCGAAACTTACACCATCATTCACCAACACGGAAAAATTCACGGATACACGATAAACCACTGAATTATTATTTAAAAACATGGTGATCGTACGCTTTCTGTGCGCGCATAGAAGAGAGATAGCATTATTTTATTATACTACAGTCATGTGAAATTAAATCTCCGTCTCTTTTTAACACGTTCCTTCGCCTTCCTCTGCGCAGTTGAAGTGCGTTTTCATTTTAGAATATCGCATTAAATTCAGTGATAAGAAATTGGAAATCATTAAAAACCAGACGCAGCGATAACTTTTTCTGCACTTTTTCCACACCTCCTTTTCATTTAGTACAGAAAGTGAATGCAGCAGCGTCTACACTTTTTCCTGAACTGAGTTTACACCGTTTTCAAAAGAACGCCAATACTTAGCACTAATGTCCCAAAAGAACAGACCTATTGTACATATATTAGGCTTATTTAAACACAGTATAATTCTATTAAGTTGTGACGTCCGAAAAAATCACAAAAACAACACAAACAACAAACAAAAAAAAAGAGAGCCACAGAAAGGCAGGTAGAGTATGGGAACTCCTGCATGGCCAAGTGTAGGAAAAGACAAAAAGGAAGAAAAAGGAAAATTCACCATTTTAGAACCGACACCCCAATTGCCAGAGTAACCAACCACCCCCCTCCCACCACATGCCTGATTATTAGGCTATCATACTAATTTCGATTCCCAAACAAAAGTTACAGAAACAGAATAATAAAGAAAAACCATATATTTACTGCTCCTTCGTCACAGCTCCGCAGCGGCCTTGAGGCGATGCAAGTTCAGATGATGTGGTCCTGGATGCTCTCGTTGCCCCGGCTGTTGTAGCCCCGCTGACGAACACTGGTACTGTGGAAACAGCAACTGGTTGAATCCTCTTCTCTGCTCCCGCTACTTAATCTGGTTGCAGACAGGTCCACTATGGAGGTGCGGTTTCTGCACCCCTCTGTGGCCTTTTTCGAATTTAGATAGGACCCAGATTCGAAATTGACTTTGAAGGTCAAGTAATTTTGATTTCGATTGACAAAAAAAACTTACGAATTGCCACCCTGATGGACAAAATCAAAAGAAGAGTGTCAAATTTCAATTATTTCGTTGGCTCCAAAATTAGGCACGAAACCCCATAAAACTAGGGATAATTTTACACACACAATTCGCGAACTATATCGGTAACATTAAACGGTGAGGGAAGCCCCCTCCGAGTAAGTTTTCTAATTTTTGAGTGAAAATTTAGTGGCCAAAAACAACACTTTCGAGGCGAAAACCTCTACACGGCGCGATCCGACTGCTAAAATTCAACTAACTATAGGCTAAGAATGTAAGGATCGCGCCAAGCATCGAGAGAAATTCCCCCCAGAACTCACCACCAATTGCATCGCCTCGTACACGTTTCACTCTATAAAATTACAGCCAATCCTGTGAAAGAAGATAAATTATTTTGGCCGTTGCTTTTGAATTCAAACTTTAACGTATTTTTCGGTCCGTTAGGCGAGCAACCGAACGGACCGCCGATGTTTAGGCAAGCAATTACAGGCATCGAACATAGGCTATTGTATAAACGTACGTATTTAGCGGCTAGGCTAAGTGGCGAATAATAAAAATATGGACAGGCTAAACATGTTAAAAACTGTGTAGCCTAGCCGCGTACAAGAGAAAATTACGTAGTATAGATGTGATATTATTCGAGAAAAAAATATACGTGTACAATAATTTGAAAAAAAAATATTTCGGCGAATTTGGGAGTAAAGGGGAATAATTTTGTGACGAAGAAAAAAAAAACAGGGAACCAGAGACGGGAGTTGACATAATTTATTAACGGGGAAAAATACAGGTCGGGCATCTCAAAGTAACGACAGACTACATAATTTTGTTGCTGATTATGCATTTTCAAATTGAATTTTCAACTACGTACATTAAACTGAAATCACAAAATGAATAGTTCAGTACACGTTCGAACCGAAGTCAATAAAAAGATGTTCACATGGCTGCGTTACTGGTAATCAAATTTGCGCACACTATAAAGGTGTGCAACAGCAAGACTAGGACCAGGCTAGATGAAGACCGTGGTAGTTTTGTCTTGGTCACGGTTGCATTGATGCTTCACAAAGTCTCGAGCTGTAAAGGCAGTCTTTGCTAGTCTTTCACAGGTGGTCTCGATCTTGGTCAAGTTTTTTACACTGAAGTCACTGTCTCGGTTTAGCACAGTAAATTCTTGGTCTCAGTCTCAAGTCATTTTGCTTACAAGATCAGACTATGAGGGCTAAATAAACTGAATTTATCATTCACGTCCTTTCAAAATATGGAAGAAACAATTAACGATTCGAGGAAGAAGATAAGGATCGTTTTACAGTTTAGCGTTTGGTTTTGGTATTGAATTTTTTGGAAAACAGAGCCCAATTTCATTCATCACCAGCGAACACCTAATTACACTGATGTAAAGATTGACAAAATCGATGGGTTACCGTAAGTTGGATAGTGACTTTCGATTAAAAAGGCATTAACCATAATATTATACGCATTTTTTCACTCGCAATCCGACTAGTCGATCCTACTTTTATTCATATTATAGCCAATCTCCATTGTTCAGCCCACTTGACAACTACAACCAACCTCGGAAATTTTAATTTCCCGGTGGAAGTCACCCGAGTCTCCGCGTGCACGTATCCCCATTTTCGAATTACTTGGCTGAATAACTCGGCAAAAATTGTCAACGTAGCCGAATAAATTTTATTTTCATCGTCACCACGCATTTTCACGACCGTTGATGTAATTTCAATTTTCATCATTTTCATATTCTTCTCGTAGACCTTCAAGGTAATGAGAGAACTTTTTCTTCGAAATTGATTTCATTTTTACCACATTTTTTTGCATCGGCTATGCACCTTATTATACGAAATGTACTTTTCGTAGTTACTGCGTCGTTTACAGAACATTAACAAAAGAATAGAAAAGAAAACGAGGAAAATAGAGGAACGTTAGGAGGAGAAATTGCTTTTAAAAGAACTTATGCATGACCGAAATGCGGTACGAATTATAAGAAACTTTTTTCTTATGAAAAACAATTTTTTACCGATTCAATTTCCCATAAAAAGTTGGATAAATATTTACTTATTTTCAGCACCTCCGTCTGTTTTTGCTCGAGATGGCAATGAAAGTAGGAATCAACAATAACCAAGCCTTTTCTCCCACTTCACTCAGGCTGAAGTCGCTGAAGATCACAAAAGGTAGCTGGTTCAATATAACCTTCACACGATAACTGAATACCCAAATACTCGATTTCGCCGACAAAATTTGAATCTTTCAATTTGAGCGAGAAATTTTTTCACAGTACAAACGAAATCGAATTTTTTTCAATGTCACAACATTTTTCGGCAAGGTACTCTTCACAGATGGAAGGTATACGCAGTTCTTTTTATGCTGGACGCATTTTTGGCGGATTAGCAGTAACTTCATTTAGAAACAGTCTTTTTTCTTATTTCTTTTTAGTTTGCGCAAAGAAATAAAATAAAATAAAAATTGTGGAGAATATCAATAAGCTAAGGTGGTGCACCACAATTTCATTTTAAAGGACATCTGAATATCAGAGGCTAATATTCTCTTTCGGTACTTTTCAAGTGAATTTTTTTCTTTTATAATCTTATTTTCTTTGTACGACCTGTTTATGAAATATGCTGGGTCAGCCATTTGAACTACTGGTTCTAACATTCGGATGAGCTGAACATCGTCAATGCAATCAAAATCACCGAAATTCTTCTTATCGTTTTAATTCAAAAATTCAAGAAAAAGTAATTTTTTTTCAGAAAATTAAATGAATTTTTGGCACCTTTTTTGAGGCAACTGAAAAGTTCGACATTCTCAACTTACCATGTTTTAAAAACATCGCAATACTTCCCATTGTTTACTAACTAATTTTAAGTTATTTCAGGAAATAAGGAGTATAATTAGGCTAATACGAAAACCACAACAGTCTCTCATATTAAAAATATTCATAATTAAAAAAAAAAAAAAAAAAATACCAAAAATTCTCGCAGAATGAACCCACTTTTTTACATGCAGGTGGGCGCATATAACTGAAATTCTTTTCATACGGTATTTCAGAATAGGTTTCACCGAACTAACTTTGAACAGCAAAAATGGAAGATGAAAAAAAAATGAAAAATATACGATAGGGTCGAAAGAAAAAGGAAGAAAATATGTAAAGGGGAAAAAATGAAAGCAGTCATGGAGAAGAGGAAATCGTAATTACTGGGTGTGTTTTATGTCGCCTGGTAGTGTTGTAACGTGAGCTTAAAGTGAAATAAATTTTCAAGAAAGAAAAAAGAATACTTTTAAAAGTAGACATTATGCTTGTCCAGTATTCATTCCACAGAGAAACTAAATTATTCATGGCTTTATCGCTTCAACAACAAAAAAAAAGTTTTCAATTCCAAAATTTCAAAGGAGCTTCTTGCAAATGTGATGTAAAAAATCCGCACCAGTAAAGAAGGAGTGTTGACTCACGATTACCACTTTTTTTTTCTCATTCAAATAAAATTTTTGGTCGGTAAAAATAAAATAAATTTGTAACGACACAGCAGCTGGACTAATTCCATTTGGTGTTGGACTGGGGTAGCTAATATGCGGTTATAAGCAACAAACTTTTCATTCGAATTTCAGCGTGGATTCAGGAAACTGAAAGTAAGAACTGATATTAAAGAATAAAAAAAAAAAAACTGGTTCGACGCAAATGGAGAATTGAACTGAGAGTAAGAAAAAATTAAATTTTTTTGGTCCCCCTTTTTGACGCTAATGATGCTAGTGCAATACCTGTGAAAAATCCACGGCACCGCCACTGCCACTGTCCTCAATGTACCAAAATTCGTGAAAATAGTAAACACTTCCAGTAAATCAGGGTTTTGACAGCCTCGCTTACTCCTCAATGGAAAGCCAAGGCACTTTGCCTGATAAAACCACCAAATTAGAACGGACTTCGAAAATCCATTTCCACAGAAAAATCACTTTTATACTGAACACGACTGAGGTAACAGCTCACGTCTAAAGCTTCTTAAATTTGAATCGTCTAAGATTTCAACCTCTTCTCCACGCGATTTTTCATGAACAGTAATTTTTCTAACAAAGTGACTAAGTTGAAGTCCAATTTGTAATTTTATTTTATTATTCTTTTTCGGGTATGTGGAATACCTTGTCGTGAGAGATATTCTCACCAGAAGGAAATTCAACAGAATTTAAGCGTGTTCAGCCACTTCGTACGTAAGAACAAGTAAGCCAGAACCAGACCGAACACTGGCGATTTTAGAGCCAGTTCGGGCGGTTTATATACGGCTTATTTACACGCACACAAACACACGTACGTAAGGTAATACGTACGTCGGTGAGGGCGGCCAGGTCGCATCATCCCCTATCGTGATAAGAGATGGCTGGCCGGTTCGTGTACGGATCGTGACATTGTTTGGTGATGTCACAATTTGGTACTCGTACATTACCTGCATGTACTTGCAGGTAATTACGATCGAACGTATTTCGTGTTTGGTTTAACGTCGTACAGACGAGTAATTGGCCTGCCCTTTGGGGCAGCGACTGTCGTTGAGGGGTCCGAGCCCCTTTTCCTCATACCGTTGAGTCCCCACAGGGTACAAAAGATTGTGAATTTTATTTTCTCTAATAAAATTTCTCATTATAAGATAATTCAAATTTGTTCATTTTAATTATCATCGAAATTATCTGAGGCTGAAATCAATTCCACAAAGGGAAAAACCATTTAATCGTCACATAAAATTTTTTTTCAACTATCGACTTTTCTGTCTACCACTCGATCAGATATCACATATTCACACTCATTTGAACCCTATGAACCCAACTATCACTTCGTGTACGCAAATGCCTCTGTACACCACCCAACTAAATGCACAACTATAGCAATTACACTACGCAACCTGCATGGACATCGGTAACAACATCATAACGCTCCACTAAGAAAAATAGGAGACTGGGCCCATCTGTTGGCATCAACCAGCCATTTAATCAAGACGGACAGACTATCTCGCAAGCTGAAGCTGACCCCGTATCCAGTCGCAAAGAACTCAAAGGCAACACCCAACACATGACAAAAAGTTCCCCACTGAAATTTGAAGCAACGGAGCCACCATACATCGGAGTCGACTCTATTTGAATAATTACGAGGGCAATTAAGCAGTTGATATTAATTGGTATTCCGCTTCGCCGCGTTTCAAACGTCCACCTTCTCCTTTTCTTGACGCGCGTTTACGAAGCTCGCGATCTATCTTCTGACTTGGCGCCGTATTTTGGTGATACGCAGGATGAAAAATCATTCGGCGTTTCATAATCGAAACGTAGGCCATTTCCGACTTTGGGTTGCTGCCTTAAGTATTATTGTGAAATTCCTCCATCCCTACCCATCCTGATTCCTCCTAATGGGTGTGAAATGGGTGAAAATTGGGCCTATCTTTGAACTCGTCCGAAATATAGGCCGATATTCATAGATGACACTTAGGGTTCACTTCCCTAAAGGGTCCATTAAAAACCTGCATTTCTCAGCTATACTTCTCAACAAAACTAATTTTTTTCATAGCTTTGCTACAGTTTATCTGAAGGAAGCTTTTTTTTGGTAGCCTTACATTAGTTCAAAAATGGACCCTTAGGTAAGTGAACTATAAGTGTCATTTATGAATACCGGCCATAGATCACAAGTATGCACATGCCTAATTTTGTCTCGATTTGGAAACAATTACACTCTGCCTCCATAATTAATACATTTCAAATTCGAATAGTCGCCATCTGGAAACTAATGAGCGGATTTTTCAACTTGATCGAGATATGGACTCGAAGAGTACACAGGGGCGTAGCAAGAATTTCTTCAAGGGGCAAATAAATTTATTTTATTTTTTTTTGCTGGTCACTTTTGAAATTTAGAAAATTTGAAAAATTTTGAATCTATGTGTCGCATATTTATTACTGAAATTTTTTCCAAATTTTATAAGTTACAACCAAAAAAATAAATAAAAATCAAGTCATGGTGGCAATCGCCCCCTTGTCCCCCATAGCTACACCCTTGAGCGTAAGAATGCTAAATTTTTCCCCCGATACGTAGTGAAATACGCCTTACAGTTTGTTGATAAATTTATTTAAACAATATTAAGAAGTATAACTTTTACCAGCTTTAGCATCTTAACGATGGAATTTTATGCATAGGTGATGATGATGAAATCTTTTTTTTGTTTTTAGAACATATAATGAGATAAATTTTTAAAGGTACTCGACTATTTTTTACCTATCTGAACTTCTTTTTAAGAAAAATCAGAAGAACTGAGAGTCGCCGAACATTTCACCTCCACCACAGAGGGGAGCAGGGCGGTAGGAAGAAGTGGCATTTTACAAAATCCCAACCAACATAATATATTCTGGCAATAAAACTGTGTTCGAATTTTTTCACTTTCATCGTCGTTTTTACACTAAATTCGCCCGGATTAAGGGTCGATTCTGTCCAAAAAAATTATGATTCAAAAAGGAAATAATTTAGAGAAAGCTGAAGTAAAATTTGGTAAATGTACGTCGGCCTGACCATCCTCAACGACTCCTTATTTGTCTTGGGGCGAGTGACGTGAGCCTGACACAGGGGGCTGATGAAAATGGTGACGCAATCCAGTTTTCAACAGATTTTTTTCAAAAATCTACTAATTATAATTGCCTGAGTATTCGGACCACGAAATGGGAGTGGGTACGTTTTTCGTTTCATAATCTTCTGAGCATTTTGGCACTATTTTTGAAAATTCATTTTTTTTTTATTTTATATATACCCCTTTTTGCAATGAGTCCATTTCCAGGTGTAATTTTGATCGGATGGTTTCGAAATTTGAAACACATATTCGTATTCGTCTAAGGAAGAATCCTATTGTTTTTGGTCCGGGGATTGGGCCCATAGTCCATTTGGTAGGTTAGTTTATATGCATTTTTTATTGAACTGCCTACAGGTCATAATTTTCAATCGATAAGTCTGAAATTTGGCATACATATGTTATTCTTGTCAAGGATAGTACCTACCAATTTTGGTTCGGATAGGCTTTACTTAAGAGCGATTTTGTTTAATTTTTGGCAGATTAATGGCTCCAAAAGAAGTAATTTTCAATCTATAGTAACAAAATTTAGTACAGGTATTGACTTAAAGTATATCTAACATGCTTCCCAATTTAGTTCTTATTGGTATTATGGTTCATTCCATGGGGCTGTTGAAGGTGCTAATTTTTCATGTTATCTCAATAAAAATTGCAATTCTCTTTCAATAGTCATCAAATTTGATACAAATAATATCTTCTATACGAGGACCAAACTTACCAATTTTGGTTATGATTGGTCAGTTTGCTCCCAACTTAATAGCTATTCAATGTGATTTTTCCTCTTTAACCCTTCTCATAATGGTCGCGAAAAATTAATTTTCTAGGCCTCTTCGAAAAATTCGATTTAACCTAAAAACAAAACCTCAGAAAAAAATCAGTTTTCGTCCACTCCCGATCCGCTACCGTGCATCAGATTTGAACATGGACACTAAAATCCCAGCTCGTATTTTCGTAACCAGCCCATAGAGACAACTGCGTAAACTTCGTTTTGCAATGTGGGACATTTTTTTCACATATAATTGTTGATTTTTTTTTGTTTTGTATCGCCAACTTGCACCGGACAAAATGGACATATTGTTACGAACAATACTCACACTTATATAGACTATACGTAGTTTTTGGGATTTATTTAGTAAATAACCGAATTTGCAGAAAATTTTATGAGGAATATTTTCTAGGTATACAAAGTATTCAATATGACGAAAAGTTTAGCAAACAAATCCCAAAAACTATGTAGAGTCGATATAACTGCGAGTATTTCTCACATTTGTAACAATATGACCAAAGTGTCAGGCACAAGTAGGCAACCATTTCCGACTCGTTTTTATTACCATGCGGAAGTTGACTGTCTGGGTTATAACAGGTATCTATAGAACACATGTCGATGGTATCAACGGAAAAACAGGTATTTTCGATGGTATATGTAAGCCACTGACCGAATATAAGTATACGGAGTTAAGGATTAACGTGAAAAAACCAAGCGACAACAAAAAAAAGTTTAAAATACTCTTCAATTGATGTTTCTGTTTTCTTCCAATTTTGTTGGAACAATTTTTCACTGACATGAAAAATTAAGCAACACAAATGCAAAAAATTTCAATGCGCAACCATTTTCACCTCGCTGGAACGATGCTCGCATACCTCTCAACAAAACTCTTGTAAAGTTGTTAAAGGCGGTGAAGCCAACGTGTACTTACCAAATTTCAGCTTTCTATAAATTATTATTTCACTTTATAGGTCATTCTTTGAGCTAGCTTAGACTACTACAATAGTATCGCTTAATGCTCTGGAGCTAAAAACATAGTCAAATGGAGAGAAAAGTGACGAAAACAAATCCGTGAATTTTGGTGAAACTGCATGCTCGGGAGCGTAGAGCAAAGCGGCATCAGCATCAATTTAAAACAAATCTGATTTTTCTACTTAGCTTGGTGCTAAACTGCAGCAGTGAGTGTATGCAAAACGGATATCAAGAAAGAAAGTATCATTTTTACATACTATTTTCTTGGTTTCAACTCTTTCACTATACCTACGCGTATACTAAAGCCAATCACACATTTCAGCTCATCTACATTTCAAACATCGCTCATTGATTGCAATTCACACGTTACAACAATATGATGCGCTATGGTTTTCATGTCGAGCCACATTGCTGAACTTTGTGACTCGAGCTTAGATTGCAAAAAATAATGGTTGAGGGTACAAAAATAAAAATTTTACGAGTCCTTATCAGCTCTCATTTCTATTTTCTGTTCTTATAATAGGATTCAATAGGATACTGGGAATTGGGATTTAGTGAGAAAAACATTTTATTGAAGTTCATTTTTAGAAAGCATTTTCTTTTCATATTTTTTTCACAACTAATCAATAAGAATTAAGAAATTTCATTGTGAAATACCTGGTTGTGAAGAAGTATTCACACAAGAAGGTAATCAATAGCTTTGTGTGTTCTGCCACATCATACACGAATGTATAGAAGTGCCCAATCTTAAGCAAACACAGGTGATTTTGCAGTGAAATTCGTGAGTTTATAATTTATATAGGGAAATTGGCACACGCATACAGGCATACAGACACACGTATGTACATATATATATATATACACGTTATTGAATCATGTAATTATGTCATTTCCAATTAGTCACCTGATAAGAAACAACATACAACATTTGCTACCGGCACGTGACATCTACTAGATTGTTATCTATCAATTAGTCACAGCCCAAACATTGTATCTTAGCTGTGTGTATGTACAGGTAAGAACATACAAATGTATAAGTGTGTACTTATTTTGTTTAACATCATAGAGACGAATAACAAGCCAGCCTTTTGGCAGCTACTGTCACTGAGGGGTCTGAGCCCCTATATCTCGTATGAGTCGATGATCCCCACATTCATTAACCAAACACTGGACACCTTAAAGAGGGAATTAAGATTTGTATTTGAGCGCATTTAAAAATGGTTACAATTTTTGTTTCCAGATATCATTTCTTCATTTTAATCACATCGTGTGAAACACATCCTACAAAATTCATGTTGCGTCAGTTAACATAAATTTGCGTCTGTTTTTAATTTGTTTTGAATTTTATTTGTTACTAATGAATTAATATTTTTTGATTCAATCAAATTTTCACCAGATCAAAATCAATAAAATAAAATAATATACTTACTGATGTTAACTACCTACTTGGGAAAGATATTCAAAATTCGTAAAGTAAGCTGATAAGTAATACAGACTTGTAAAATCTTAGATTTTTGTATCCCCAACCATTATTTTCTGCAATCTAGGCTGAAGTTGAGACCAATTTATTAATTTAAAACGTTGCTCCGCTACCGTTGACGTTCGTTTACGTTTTATACACCTAGTAAAAAGACGCATATTTGCATAGCTGTAATCCACTGCGGGATGCGTGGCTCACAGTCCCCGAGCAACCTAAACACGCAGCTAAGCCCGAAGTCAGCGACCAGTGTGTTACTCTTTCATCTTTGCTGGCTTCTTCGTACGCCACTTCAGCGCCGTTATTGCGACGCCAAGTTCGGATGTACCTGAACGGTTCTTCCCGTGGCATCAGTGCGGAAAGCAATTTCGGCGAACACTGGTGACCGAATGATGACGACACGTCAACTGGCACGTGGTCGTTGTATGTCACGTCGTGGATTACAACACGACCAGCGAAGAAGCAAAACGCAAAAAAAGCGACAAGAAAAACGTAATAAACGAACGGCGCGACAGCAGATGAAGCGCCAGAGCAGCGTCCGTGCGCAGTCCCGCTGCCATCCGAATCGGCTTCCGTTCAGCGTTTTATTAGCTTTTATTAAGTGATTTAATTGAGTAAACGTAGTGGACGTAAACAGCTACGTGAATACGCAAACATTCCTCTTTCGCTATTACGGCGAGCGCGTCGTCATACCTACCGCCACTCCGTCCTTCGTCCACAAGCGTTTAATTTCGGCGCGCCGCCAGCCCGGCTCACAACGGCTCATTCGCTCATTGGCTCATCCGTCCCGACAATTCTCGGCAATTAAAATAAACTCGCCACGTCGTCTTGCCTCCCGTACACCGTACGCAGTCGTTTAATTAAACGAACGGCCACTTCCCTCGCTCAATTTCGACTCCATTCTCGCAACTCCGCGGTCGAACTGCGCCTCCATTTTTTCGTGTATCTGCCGTACAATCGACTGAAGCGAACTTCGCGTTTTTCGCATCCGCATATAGCTTTTTGGTCGGCGCCACTGCCGCCTCCGTTTTTCGCTTCTCTTTCGGAATTTGTTTTTTTGGAAAGCGACAGCCGCCGCCGCCGGGTCCCGTCACTCGCAATTTTCCCTCGAACCGGTCGCATTTCGAACGTACGTTTCACCCGCCGATACGCGCAATTTTCAAGGGGCGCGAATACTAACGAGCGCGTCGCGTACACGCCGTCGCCTAATTTGGCGCCCTTTTTTAGGGGTCGCGTCGCTCGCTCTCGTAGCAACGTCGCATTCCACGCCCAACGTATCGTCGCGAATAAATCCAAGAGA
Source organism: Ericerus pela (assembly GCA_011428145.1). Lineage (NCBI taxonomy): Eukaryota > Metazoa > Arthropoda > Insecta > Hemiptera > Coccidae > Ericerus > Ericerus pela. The sequence continues at coordinate 1,097,826 of WOFM01000214.1, read as the reverse complement.
GCGATGCGAGAAAATCGGTCGCCGATACGGTGACGCGGTTTCGCGACGGACATTTGTTGCGCGTTTTCAAGTGATCTTAAAATTTGGAAAGAGACGCGACGCTGCGGCGCGTTATATCGCGGCCATCAATCTGCGAAGATGGTCGCCCGCGACAAACTGATCACCCATCTCTACGGTACGTGTCTGGCGTTGGTGGCGGTCAACGGGCTGATTCCGTTGGCTACACTCGTAGAAACGCACGCGGTCCGAATTAACACGATGGTCACTTGCGACAATGTGCGCAGTCAGCAACATTATTCGCTCAGCGATGTAAGCCATTTTTATAATTGTTTTTTTTTTTTTTTTTTTTTTCATTACTTTCTGTATCCGAGTATCTCGTCGATTAAGAAGGTGATCGCCATTCTAAGTTCGTATAGGAGGTACACGCCGACGATCGAAATTCTTTCGAATCGAATGTCCCTCAATGGGCGCAACTCTGCCAAAAACGTATAGAGGAATGGAAGGCTCAAAATACGAGTGCAGCAAGCCTCCCGAAAACGTCAAAATTTTAGCACGACTGGCTTCTATCGAATTTTCAAATTTGAGCGCAGCGAGCTCGGCTGGAAGTGTGTGCTTCTACCGATCATAAACATCTCAAAATTCTTGAGCGGCAAGTTTTACTCGAATAGTTATCATTAGAGGGCGGATTTTTTAGCATTATTAAGGTTAAAATTCGGCAGTAAAAAGTATTACTCGGGAAAAAAAAAAAAAAAAAAAAAAAAAAAAAAAAAAAAAAAAAACCCTTTAGACAATGAAAATAGCACTAGAAAACTTTAAATTTTTCTCAACATCTCAAATTTTCTGTATGAAAATGATGTATTGGTTAGCGAGAAATTCAATGAGCTCATTCCCAGAGCTGTATATATCTGTCGTTCATTAACAGGATGGATGTCTAGCGTCAATTCAGCTGCCTACAATTTTAGTTTTTCTCTTCTTTAGATGATGAAATTTCAAATTTCTCACCAATTTTACAGTTTTTCTCAGACAATAGGCGCCATTTTTGGCAATGTTTTTTGCAATTACATCATTTTCGGCATTTTTCGGTGAAATAAAGTTTTTTTTTCCAGCTCCCCAACCACTAAAACGAACTTCAATTTGATTTCCAAACCCTTTGCCCTGTAAAGAAATGATTCGGCAAATACCAGAAAATCCGCACCCTAGTCATCATTTTTTGAAGAGCAACTGAAACATTTGATACAAAATGAAAACGATGACCTGGTTTCCACTCAGACTAGCACCATTTCAAAAACACTCAATTTTTTAGAAAAAGTTCGCATAGAAATAATGGCAAGGATTTGTTGATTTTTGGAACAAAAGATGACTCTTTTGTAACTGAATTTCCCGCTTTAAATTTTGAATTCTCATAATTTGAAATCTGGCTTTTCAAACAGAACTTGCCGTGAATAAAATTTTTTGTTTCAAAAAAGAGGTCATGTAGATGGAAGTTGAGAAATTTGAAACATTATCGAATTAGATATCCTTCGATATGGTTCTTGAAGCGCCGAATTCAAATTCATTGTCCATTCTGTAACATAATCACTGGTCAAGACCCCTGTGGACACAAACATAAAGTTGAGACCAACTTTACATATTCATATACTATAGTGGATTATGTTTACAGACCCGACTGCACTGAACCACTCTACAAAAAGGTTAATATGGGTTTATCACCAAGATTCACATAAGCCCCAACACCAATATAAAAAATTTCTTGTTAAAAAGAACATGTTGGCCAGATTTATAAATCGAATAAAATTTAAGAACATCAAATTCTCAAAACAATGATAACGACTTTAAGAAAAGTTATCACATTGAACTGAATTCAAAACATTACGCATGCTGACTTGGAAGTAAACTAAGGTAAGCGGATGGACAGCAAAATTTGTTAGGCACAATGACGTAATAAATCATTAGATTAAAACATAAATGAGAAGTGATTGTATGTCTGTGGTAAACCAGTTTCAGCATCTGCCACTGTCGCTCAGTGGTTAAGTAAAGAATTGCATGCCGGAGTCACAGGTTCAAACCTGCAGTCAGACAATCATTATTAGAATTTTTTTTTTTCAGTCAACTTTGATATTTTGGTATATGGGAATGCTGGGTGGAATCTTTTTTCGTTGTTTCGGATTTTTCCTCATACTTACGAATGAAAAAAAATAAATTCCCAAAGCCAGTCCATGTCATTGTGCCAAACGAATTTTGCTGTCCATCCGCTTTCCTGTAAACTGCCTATAGACAATCAACAATATAAACACACGCACTTAGACATGGGCTGAGATTATGAACTGAAATGATAATTAATAAGAGTTGATAGCCCCTGTGTTCCAAATGGGATATTAATCGCCATTAATCATCATTTCAGTTCATGATCGCAGCCCTGGTGTGACACAATAATGTAAATAAGTTAGGTTAAAAACAAATTTTAAAAATATACGCTTCTATAATTCGAAAAAGAAAATAACGGCGAAAGAGAAAATAAAATTTTTCACTTTTTTTTCCGAGACAGAAACAAACAAAAATTCAAAAAGATATAAATGTATGTGTGCGTGTGTCGCAACACGTGAAAGCAGCGCTAAAGTTGGTCATCCGATGTACTACAACAAATTTAGTGAATAGAATAAAAGCGTATAGTAAAAAAACAAACGCACAATCACCCGAGGTGTTGTGGAGACGCTAAAAAAATGTGAATTTTTGACATTTGTGGTTGGGTGTTGACATTTTGTGACAAAAAACAAACTTCACAGTGCTTTGCGCCCTAAAAAAGGGGTTGAGGCAAATTTTCCTGATTTTATTGACTGATACATCGTTCAATACGTTTTTTGAGCGCTGAGTTCAGATTTATTTTTATTTTCTGAACTGAACCACAATTGGTACCCCCTGTAAACTCCCAAAAGAGAAAGAGGACATATATTTCGTACATTATTAAGTGATAAGTCATCCATTATATTTCTATAGCCACCGAATTCAAAGTCACAGCCCAGTTTTGGATTGATATACTCTACAGGACTCCTCTTTCCCTTAAAACGGATTTAGAACAAACGTTTTGAACATCACAGAATACATCCTCAATATGTTTCTAGGTGGGTTACTCCTGTGACCCTTCAAAACATTTCATGTACAATACGCCTCCCTCAAAAATAGAAAACGCTGACATAATTTGGTAATAAGTTAACTTTTCATGTTTCAATTATGTTCATTCGATTTGATTTTGATATAAGTGAGAAAATCACACTATTTCAATTGAAAAATTCTTCAGACTTGACCCTTTCATGCAATTAGTATGTTAAAAGAGACGTACAATCTGAGTAGCAATCATACGTTTGCGCAAATAGTACCTTTGCGCAAAAAAAAATAAAAATATGTTGGTGCAAAGTAAATTTAATAATTTGCACGAATTTTATAACATATTTGTATAAATTTAAATCTGTAGAATTGAGAACACTACTGCATTGGTGCATATTTCCTTTCGCGATTTGGCAGTGGACAGGATATGAGCATTCAAGTCGTGTCCGTGGTCTTTAAAGACCGAAGACAGCCAGCATAGAGTCAAGGTGATTGAAAATAAACGGAGTCTAAACTAAATGTGAAAGTTGTAGGCGGTATCCCATGATTTAAAGGTACCTATTTAATTAAACTGATTTCACCTGTTCTGTAACTCCGATATAATTGCTTCATTTATTTTCTAACATTTTTTTGTCCCTTTGGTTCTTGTTTTGGCATTGGATGAAGCTAATTTTTAGGTCGCTTTCAGTTTATATTTCTAGTATATTAGAAATTAAGTGGTGGATAGGTGGATTTGTGATAGAACAATAGATTCTAATGAAAAAAAAAAGCTCTTAACAGTATTGTTAGTTTATGATCTATCAGAGGGCCATCTGCCCACAATTTGGTTGGGAATAAAGTGTCTTTTAATACGTAATTATCCAGCATGGTATCACTGAACATGGTACATGCAACATAATTGGACTCTAAAGATACGAACTCTGCTAATCATAACTAATGATCAGCAGAAACATGATTAGTTACAGATAGTGTGGAATACCTTGTCGTGAGAGATATTCACACTAGAAGGTCTTCAACAGTATTTGCGTGTTCTGCCACTTCATACGATTAAGTATGGGAGAGCCAAATCCTCGGCAAACACTGGCGATTTTTGAGCCGGTTCTGAGAGTTTATATACAGGATTTGGTACACGCACACAGACACACATGCATACGTATATGTACGTAATTATGTCATGCGTTACGTCGTTTCTTGTCTCCGTTGAAGTGATAAGAAACGACGCAGTGCGTTTGGTACTGGGTCGTGACATTACCGAGATCGTTATCAGGTAATTAATCTCGGCCCGTACAATGTATCTTACCTGTAAGTACGTACAGGTACGAACATACAAACACACCAGTGTAAATTCGTTTAACGTCATAGAGACGATTATTGCCAGCCTTTGGGCGGCGACTGTCATCGAGGGGTACGAGCCCCTATAACCTCATACGAGTAATGTCCCCACAGATAGTGATGGGCAAAATTGTTCATTTGTGGAACCTGGTTCACCTGCTCCTGGTTTTTCAAGAAATTTGGTTTTTCAATCTGCTCCTTGCTCCAAAACTGCTTCAATCATATTTAAAATAAAAATCATTGAACCAAGAATGAGTGTAACCCTGACCATGTTGGATTGAGCAGTATCTGTCCTCAATATTCATAATATGAAGAAGTATTATCCCTTATTCACTTCAATATGATGGAAGTTATCAAGAGAAATTGGGACATCGAGGTATTTAATATGATGACCTACGATTCCATGAAAATTTGTCTTAATTCGTACGTTTTGTTTTCAAAATATTGTTGAAATTCCGTCATTTTTAATTCCATGCAAAGAAAGTTATCGAGAGAAATTATGAGAGAACTATTAATAGCAGAAAGCTGAAATTTTTATGAGATATTGTACCTAGTATGTTAGCTGAAAATTTTGTGAAAATTTCAGTTTTCTACAACGAACAGTTCTCTCATAATTCCTCTCGATATTTTTCATTATATGGAATACTTAGGCAAATAATATGACCTAAATCTAGTTGCAGAATTTAGCGATATTTTGAGAATCAAGGGTATGATTTTAGCCAAATTTTCACCGGATACTTAGTTAACATAATTTCGATATCTTTAAAATATTGCAGCTCAATCTTACCCTTGGTTGCCCAGATATCGCTGAAATTCTGTTCAATTGAGTGATTAAAATGATAAGGATTCAATCTAATTGAGGAATTAGCGGAATTTCAGCAATATTTCGAAAATGAAATGTGCGACTAAGCTGAAATTTTCATAGAATTTAAACCAACATAATACAACAACAGATAACAATTTCAGCTCACAACATCCGACATTTCTCTCGTGTTTTCTCTCGTTATTTTATGTCAATGGAAAATGATATGAACTGAACTAAATTTAGCTGCTGATAACAAAAACCAGTGTCAGAAAAAACTGAGAAAAATTTGTTTTGGTCTTGGGAGCATTGGAACAGAAAGGAGCAGGGAGCAGACTTTATCACACCGGAGCAGTTTTAGGAACCAGCTTTTTTAAAAAACCTGGTTCTTCAAACCAGACTGTTCCGGAGTAGCCCATGTAGTGGTAGGAGTTTACAATAATTCGTTTAACGTTACAAGGACAATAAAAATGAGTCGTCGTCACACACCTAGCTCTCGCCTCTGTGTTCAGACAACAACTACTGAACAGCGACGCCTCAGCCCAGTATCTTCCAGTCGTGGCCAGTTCCCTGCGCATCGCTAGTGCGCAGGGGACTCGTGGGCGGAGCCACGACAGCCCATCCCTAGTTACAGTCAAGCGATACCAGCATATACGGAAATGCGCACCAGTTGTGTAAATTCTGCGGATTTTTATTAGCAAAAAATACGTTATCTAATTGGGGTAAAATATAAAATTTTATGTGCCCCAAAAACTAATACCTTTTTCTTTAAAACAAAGGTCAATTTGGGCAAACGTTAATTTCACATCCAAGTACTCATGTCCGTTCGTTTTTGTGGCGTTTTGACGCTTTTTCAGATGAGCGGTACGTGGTACGGCGTCGAAATCATCGACCATGTGGCCAAAAGTGGTTCAGCTGCCAACAGCTGCGTAAAAGTGCGCATAAGGCAACGAGAGAGCAATTACATCGAGCTGGAATGGCGAGAAGATGAGTTTGCGGTGACCTACGAATTTGTCATATTGGATCAAAACGAACGGGGCAAGTGGACGTCGCAAGGACCACAAATTGGTAAGAAATTAAGACTGTCCAACAAACACACACTAACCGATCCACGTCTACATTTATACTCGTAACGCACGGCTCTATTCGACGCTAGGCTATGCATGCTACATAGACAGGCTGACCAGATATTTTTCAAACCAAAAGAGGATAGACCGATATAATTGCTGCCAACCTCCAACAGTTATTTATGATAAAAGTGCAAAAAGTAGGTGATCTTGATACAAGTGTGTATCAATCACCTACTTTGTACGTGTGTCACACACTATTGTTTGCAACACCTCCACTGACCCCCAAAAAACTGCGATGAATTTTTTTTTTTTTCATCAAATTCAAATAATCTATATAAATAAAAATAAATGTCAAAATGCGCGTGTTATAGATAATCTCAGAAACTACTATGGACTGATTTTTCTGAAATTTTCACAATAAATTTGTTTTATTCAGAGCAATAATATTATTCATCTCCGAAGTCTCTAGCTCTTTGGGTGGCAAATCTGTATCAAAAAAACTAAACGAAAATGGCAGTTTTTTAATTTTCAGCAAAAAATTTGTTGTTTGCAGCAAACAACGAATAAAGAGGAATACCAAAAAATGAAAGAAAATCCGTGTTACCATTTGGGAAACTCCAGACATAATTTTCATATTCAACGTTAATGTGTGATATATCTTCAAACACATGTTTTGAGGTGCTGATTTCAAATTTGGCGTTCATTTTCTCATTTGACTCATTCCTCTGCCTTTAGGGAGCTCTGAAAAAAGGGAAAATTTTGACTTCCTGTTTATTTATGCGTGATACATCGTCGGACATGTTTTTTCAGGTGCTAAGTTCGAATTTGGGGTTCACTTTTTCATTTGACCCATTCCTCCACTCCCAAATGGATCTTTAAAATATTCAGTTTTGACTTTTTACATCTTTAATGTATGATACATCACCAAATATGTTTATTTTTCACTCTGTTTGGCACTACTCTAGCTTGTCACAGACGCCTTTTCATTTCCTATCCCTGCAGTGAAAATAGAAATGTGTACGGCATTAAATTAACCAGTCCACGTAGGTAATGAATCTTTCTTTTTTTTTGGTTTTCAGTTTATATCACAGTACGAATAATAACTGAAAAGAATCACATTCTGTACCTTTTGTGATGTATCAGTTCGTAGTTTGACTTTTCCCAAGTCCAACGTTGTTATTCGAATAAAAAAAAGGGTGAATAAAAAATTAATTGATATCAAATTTGAATTGAATTTTTGCAATAGCGAAGCATTACAGGGTCAGCTAGTAATTAATAATTTAATTTTTTTTTAAACCAACTTTTTTTTTTGAATTTTTTGCAATTTGCTTGTTTTTAAAATGTTTCTGAAAAATAAGGTATTTAGTTCCCAGCAGGAAATAATAAAAACTGAGAAAGTTGTCACCCATGCGAGAAATAAATCAACCAAAGTGAGAAATTCATCGAGATGTGCGAGAAATTAAAGTTGCAAGTGAACATGTGCAGAAGATAATTTTTTGACTTCGTATCGAAATTTGCTACTTTTTCTTTCACCAAGGGGCGTAAAAAAACGTACTTTTGGAAAGGGTGTTCCAAAAAATAATTTTTTCTTATTCCGCTCATATATAAATTAAATTTCTTTGCATTTTTAAAATTTTTTATAAGACTTTTTCATTTTTTTTAAATTTAGTTTTGGTGTAAGCACAGATAAATCTCTTTACTAGCAGGTATGCAAATGAGAGTGATAAGAGATGAACCTCTATTTTGTGTTATTAATTATTATAATAAATGTATATATATATATATATATATAGTAATAATAAACAATGTAAAATTCATGAAAATCTATCAGTATCTTTAGAAATACCGAATAATACAAGATGGCTGCTCATCTCTCATCACCCTCATGCGCATACCTGCTAGTAAAGAGCTTTAGTATAGGTACAATACACCGAAAGGTGATAAATAAAAAGATTTTTTAACATACATGGATAAGAATAAGATTCTTTTTGAGATATGTATTTTCGTTTTGTATGATTTTAGCGCCCTGATTTTGGGTAGTCTAGTGAATGAGGAAAAAGAGTACAGCAAGTTATACTTTAAGTATTAGTAAGAGTCCCTTTTTTTCGGTACATCGAAAGAGTATTTTCCCCTAAAAAGAGTATGGTCTAATCAGCTGGTACATAGGTTAGGCTATCGTAACCAACACGATATATTATAATCTGTCCACCCTCAAACCACCCATCCACCTTCTATAGTTAAACTGTATATAATTATGGAACTGTTTGTTTCATCAGTTACAGGCATGCCCGATGGTTTCGAGTACCAGCAGTTCGCCGGCAACGTTTTCATAACGAAGGCTTCTGATTCGGACCTCGTTTTGACCTTTTGCTCTGTACCGAATAAACTCTACAGCTTGGTGATGCTGAAAACGCGTCACATCAACGAAACGCAACTGGCTACTCTACACAGTCTATTACATCGTTTCGGTATGCCCAAACCAGTCGATATAAAGAGATTTTGTCGAAATACAGCCTCCCATTCTCTCGAATCGCAAATATTCCTAATGTTTTTCACCATAACTACCATCTTATTTGTGCGTAGATTGCAGACTGATTAAAAAGAATGTCAAAATTGTTGACTAACTTTTGTTCGACGCCACGATACTTGAACGAAACTTAGCTTTGTGATTTTACTAATCTGGACGGTAGGCTAACGTATTTCATAAAATAACCTACAGCATACACAGAGTTTAGCATTTTCAATCGCTGATTCCGTTAGTCCATGATTTGAAGGTTATAGCTAGATAAGCAAGAAGGAAAATCGGCCATCGAGTCAAACTATGTGATTTTGTTGTCAGACGTTTTCTCTCCAAACTGTATGTCAAACTATCAGTGTCATACGGTTTGTCTTTTCTAAGAAAAATTTTTCAATGTAGGGAAGAAAAAAAAAACATTTGTTTCCTAACAAACTAAGTAAACATTGCAGCGAATTTACCATAATATATTGCAAATTCCAAAATATAGAGGTACTAAAAACAAGTGAATAGCGACCAGAAATAAATTTTTGATAATTTTCATTTGTTTTGCAATAAATGAAGAAAAGACGTTTGGAAAAGTTAAAAAGATGTCTTTTGCTCGTGGTGGGGTGAGTAGAAAATCAACAGTTTTCTGTCCAAAATATTCCTATTAAATGCTAATATTCATATTATAATACAGAGTGCTTCACGAAATATTCCCGAAATCTGACGTATGGATACAACTGGGAACGACTAACAGTAAGAAAAACTTCCTCCAACGATTTCCTTTAGCTTCAAAATTGAAGTATCCAGAAAGGCGGATTTCTTGGTAGTGCCTTCATTTCAGGATGTGCAACTATTCATACTTCAATGGCTTGAAATTGTTTCGCGTCAGCTTTTTAATCATACATAGAATACACGATGAGCCCGAACGTTTCCTCCTTTCACAAACTGTATTTTTAAAATTTAACAACCGAATAGTTCCAAATTTTTAGACTTTACAGACCCTCTTACTACCAAAATTTCAAAGACAAATACTGAAGATAGGTGAAATCGTAAGACAAAGTTTTTTTCAGTCGAACTCAGTTCTATCCATAATTCAAATTTGGGAAACATTTCATGAAGCACCCTGTAAGATTATCTAAATTAATTTTAAAATCATCTAAAGGATACCACATATCGAAAATGCTGGAAGATACGCCAAGATGAAACTACGAAAAATTCAAACACAACAAGTTTTGCTCGAAAAGCAGGTCTTCGACGTATCGAAATTTTAAGGCAGCAAGCTCTGCTACCACAGAGCAAGTTATCTAGAGTCGAGCAAATTTTCAAAATTTTCAGCACCACTATCCATGTTTTGATGAGAAATAAGAAGATAATCTGACTCCCAGTCAAACTTCTTACGTAAGTTAGGTTAACATCAGACCTTGTAACGGTTTATTTCTCGAATAATTTGTGAAACGTACCACTAAAACTCAAAACATCAAACTTACAGACCTAAGACCGAAAAATTTCTTCTTTAACTGATACATAAAAAAACAACCGAAAAAATTTTTTCTGGAGATTTAGGAGGATGGAAGCGCCTTCCTGTCTCTTTGACTATCCTCATGAAGACGAGATTGGGAAAGAAAGACAGATGGAAGAAATGTTTCATTTAATTTATAACATGTGTCATTATAAAACATGGGATGTGATTGTGGGGACATTACTCGTATGAGGTAAAAGGGGCTTGCACCCCTCGATGACAGTCGCCGCCCAAAGGCTGGCAATAATCGTCTTTATGACGTTAAACGAATTTACACTGGTGCGTTTGTATGTTTGTACCTGTACGTACGTACAGGTAAGATACATTGTACGGGCCGAGAACAATTACCTGATAACAATCTTGGTAATGTCACGACCCGGTACCAAACGCACTGCGTCGTTTCTTATCACCTCAACGCAGACAAGAAACGACGTAATGCATGACATAATTACGTACATATACGTATGCATGTGTGTCTGTGTGCATGTACCAAATCCTGTATATAAACTCTCAGAACCGGCTCAAAAATCGCCAGTGTTCGCCGAGGATTTGGCTCTCCCATACTTAATCGTATGAAGTGGCAGAACACGCAAATACTGTTGAAGACCTTCTAGTGTGAATATCTCTCACGACAAGGTATTCCACAGTGATAATTTAAAAATCATGTTGTAAATTACGCAAATTCTCTGCCTATGTATCTTACCCCCAAGTCAACCATTTACAGCCAAAAGATCTTATTTTGCGTAGAAAGAGTTTCTCTTTTGAGCGGCATCAAATCCGAATAATTTACTTGAAAATTAATGACACTGGAACTATAAACTTTTCGTAGGTCAAATTACACTGCGTCTCCCCCTACTCGTAATTTATTTTCTTATCAAAATCTCAAAGGTCCAGTTCCAAAATCAAACCTACGAACGCAAAACTGCAGGCAGATTTTAATGTTTTTTAGACGCAGGTATTTGCATTCTACCATTTATAGAAGTACCACAGGTACATAAATACCTCAAGTCCTTAAATGATAATCACAGAAAAAACAATAAAGAAATGATAAATTATAATCGGAGTCGCTGTAACATCATCGATGCATATTAAATATTACGTGAAACATTGGACGAATAAATAAGGAAACTGGATCGCACATAATTATACTGTATATAGGTACATCGAATAATATGAGTACTGAATTGACGGTCAAGCTGCCACGTTGGGACATTTGTAGTATTCGTTATTTTTGCAACAAAATTCTCGTCCTGCCGACATGTGCGTATTTATCCACTCACTGTTGCAGTTTTTCACAAACAAGTACGCCTGCGACAACGAATGACGAATTAAAATAATTAACATTAAATTAAAACGTAAAGCCTAAAATATTAATATATTTTACGATAAATTTATGAAAAACAAACGAAACCATCCGCCATCGAGACGGATTTCAAAGACGGAAAGGCCCTATTCGCCATTCAAATTAAGACAAATTATCGAGCCGACAGACCGAGAGAATTTTCAATTAATTACCGACATACATTAACGAGTTTGACCCGATACTTTATCGTTTTTCTTCAGCTTTGGCAGGCGTTTCGACATTTGCTGGGTAATGGTAGACCTTCTCTCAAGAGGTCACTTTATGCGTTTATTTATTTTCATATTTCTCATTTTTGAAGTCTCCCGTATACGAAGTCTATTTTGATAAAGTGGATCTGCAGTTGGTTCGACTACATCCATCAGCATTACAAAGACCAACAAATTAAGGAAGCGGATGGACAGAAAAATTCGTTCGGCACAATGACGTCACAAATTGTGAGATTAAAACATAAATGAGAAGTGATTGCATGTCTGTGACCAACCAGAATTTTTAACTGCCGCCGTGGCTCAGTAGTTAAATAGAAGAGCGCATGCCCCAGTTGTTCGTTCAAATCTGTAGTTAGACCATTATTTTTTGAATTTTTTTCAAGTCAACTTTGATATTTTTGTGTATTGGAGTGCTGGGTAGGGTCTTTTTTCCTTTTTTTTTCAGATTTTTTGTCATTCTTCCAATTAAACAGAAAAACAAAAAAAAACAAAGCCAGTCTATGACGTCACTGTGCTAAATGGATTTTTTTGTCCATCCGCTTTCCTAACAAATTGTTGTGTTGTTCGGACACTGTCGAAAACTCAAACGCAATTTCTAACACTGCCCCATGCCGTGCCATTTAATTAACTTACTAAAGAATACGAAAGATTAAAAAACATAAACTCTAGCGCAGCAATACTTTGCTAGAAAACCCAGTTTGCCAATTTTCATCCATAATTGAAAAAAAATTTTATTGCTAGTTTAAAGCAGAGTTTGAAAGCCAGCCAAAAGCTGAAAAATTTTAAAGGAAAAAGCTGAAAGCGAAAGCTTCATGTTTATAGAGACTTCCTTTAGTTTTATTTCACTGGTGGAAATTTTCAGACTAATATTTTTCAGTTTTCATAATTATAAATATTCTCTAAACTAATTTTGTTAAAATTTTAAAAATTTATGAAAAAGCTGACAGTCAAAAGCCGAAAATTTTAGAGGAAAAAGCTGAAAGCCAAAAGCTGAAAGCTTTATGTTCAAGATTGAAAGCTACAAGCCAAAAGCAATATTTTTTTCATTTAGCTTTTAAACTATAGTTTAAAGTAAAAAAAATTAAGACTATCTATTGATAGTTATCGATACCTACAACAAAAATATCGATCTATCGTTGTCTTATTGATAAAAACACTTAAGGAATTTTTTTTTTCTAGTTTTCTCGGAAACTTCTGAACCAATAGACACATAACTCCTATCAAATCTGGTGCCATATGAGGAATATCATTCGTAAAAATTTGAGCCCTGTCTTTTTGTAGTTTCCTCAAAACTGTAAACAAAAATTTTTTCGGACAATTTTTCTTCTTCAGTTTTATCAGAAACTACTAAATTAATAGGCACCAAACTTCTATCAGACTTGTACCAACATGAGGATAATCTATCGTGGAAATTCTATCACTTTGGTTATTTTCTCAGAATTATGGAAAAACTACTTTTCTAGAAATTTTCTGTTTTCTAGTTTTCTCGAACACTATTGAACCGATGAGCACCAAACTTCTTTCAGACTTGCTCCCATATGATAACTATCTTTCATAAAAATTTCAGCTTTATCTGTAAGGTAGTTTTCTCAAAATCGAGAACACAGAATTTTTTCCAGCAATTTTTCTTCTCCAGTTTTCTTGGAAACTACTGAATCAATAAGCGCCAAACTTCTATCGAACTTGCATCAACATGAGAAAAATCTATTGCGAAAATTTCAACCCGATCCGTTTTGTCATTTTTTCAGAATCCCGAAAAAACTTTTCCCGAAATTTTTTGTTTTCTGGTTTTCTCAGAAATTAATTAACCTATAGGCAACAAATTTCTTTCAGACCTGCTCCAATATGAGAACTATCTTTTGTGAAAATTTCAGCTCTATGCATCTGGTAGTTTTTTCAAAACCGTGAGCATAAGATTTTTGGCGATATGTATATTCATAAATATATATATATATACACATAAGAAAAATTCGGTCAAAATGGGAAAATGGTACCAATCATTTTATTTTCTCATGAAACGGATAGTTGTCATCATGCCCACTCCTAAATCTTCCACTCCTAAATCTTTCGTGAGGACCTGTTTGTAAACAAACTGGGTAATCAACTATATGAAAAATTAAATGAATAAAAATTCCAACTAAATCTGGTCTCCGTTAGTAATTTATTCGGCAACGCAACGTACGAGGGTTGACGGAGAACTTTATTTCAATAATTAACTCAATGAAGAGAGCTACCGTCTAGGCTAGTAATTTGAGTCGATTGGCCTTCCTGACATAATTATTCAACAAAATCTCAAAGTTCAAGCTATTACATCGTACAGTTGAACGAGATGACGAAAAGTATCGTATCTCCGATGGGACGATTAAATTGCTGCTATCAAGAAACTGGGACGTTGACGTCGACTCGACGTACTAGTCCAGTAATTTCAGACTTCTGCTTAAGAACAATTAACATCTGGCTGGATTTAAGCACACACCTCTAATGATGAGTGATAAGCGACAGGTAGGCTAAAAGTTCTCATCGAAATCATGCTTGCTTCAAAGGTTATTCAAGGTTAAAGGTCACAAAACTTGGTTTTTCGTCGATTTCTTGATTCTTATTGATCAAATAATAATGATGATGATGATTACAATGAAAATATAGATCGATTAAAGCAATGGCACAACCAATTACTTATTTGGAAGTGTCAACGGGAGCTGATGAAAAAAATATTCCCTGAATAACGAGACCTACGTTCATACCAACATTTCATTTTCTCACTCTTACATAAAAGTACAAATAGTAAGTAATTAAAAACAAAACAATTTCTGGACTCTCAATTGTGACTACTTTTTTCAACTCTTGTAAATCGATTTTTTTCAAGGGTAGCTAGGCATTTGTTTGGGATGGCCATGACCTCTTCCAGTCACCCCTTACTTACAAAAATGGAGTAATGTTTAATAAAACAGGTTATCTAAATTTTTCCAATAAGAACGACTACTTTTACGTTAAACAGCTCACAAAGACTCGGCTGGATTGAGAACAGAACAATAATAGTAAGGCATTCGTTTTCCATGTTACCTTTGTTCCATAAGATAGCATTTCAGGAGCGTTTTTTTATTTTTGTTTGTATAGTTTCTTCATTAGATCCAAGGCCTAAAAAATATTTCATACATCATCTATTAAGCGATCATGTTAAGATCATTTGCGTATCGTATTCCAAACCCAAAACGGCGGTGTTTGGTTTGATTCAATCTTAACTGGTACCTACTTACTATGCATATATGTGAAAGAAAAATTCATTATGGGACATTAATGACCACCAGATTCCTAAAATCCCCGTTTAATATCAGAGAATTTTCATAGGCTGCATAAACCTAGCCAATTAGCCGAAAAGGTTGCGATGATTCTCGTCATCCATCGTACGTTTTACACCTCAGAAGTTGTGTACAAAATAATGCACCGCATGCTGTCCGCTGTTATTGTTCTATGTTATGTTTAAAATGATGCTCTGTGAGCTGCTTGATGTGATTTCTCTAAACGCACTCATGTAAGTTCTACAACTCACAATCCATTGAGAGTAATTTTGTTAAACTTGTTTTCTGTAAGTAATGTTCTATTGTTTTTAGGGTGAAATTACACGGGGGCCCTTTAACATATTGTACGTCTATTCGATAGCGAGGTTGCATTAAGCCATCATTTATCCTACTACCGTAAAGGCGAAATATACGTTCGTTCCAAATACAAGGCCATTTTTGTACATCCAAAGAGGCACGTACAGAACAACGCATCTTGTGGAATGGCAAATACCTAATTCCAACCGCTTAGCATGGACACGGGCATCACATGAGAAGTGTTGCACGCATGAGAACTGGGAAAAAAGTTGAAAACATTTTCGATAAAAAATTACTCAATCTACAATTTTTGCAATAACTACCGTTGTCATTTTATCGATGTGAACTGAAATGTTGAGTTAAAGCAAATTTTCATGATCTTTGACCTTGAATAACCTTCGAAACATAAAAGATAGCGGTAGGGATCTTAAGCACATGGTTAATTAAAAATGTACGAAAAAATCCAGCCATAGAAAATTTTCCTGAAGCGAGCCTCTTCATTATAAGCTTTTATTCTACTCACTACTGCAGCCAAACTTCAGTAATGAAATAATATTTATTTCGCATGAAGCTAAAGCCAAAAATAAATAAATAAAAGCTTATCTTTTAATAACGTGTTTTCAACGTAAATCTATTTTCATCTAAAGTTCATAATACTCATATGGGTAATGATTCTCATAAACGCAAAATCATTATATGGACTTTTAAAACGTCTTTAACGATGTCAAACATCTAAAAGTCACCCGTATCTATAGTGCAACGAAATTTCCTAATACATCTCACAAATAAACCGAAAGGAAAATAAGTTTCTGTTAAAAAAATAATTTTTAAAAGATAAGCTTTAATTTACTTTTTGTGGCTTTAGCTTCGTGCGAAATAAACATTATCTTGTTGCGGAAAGTTGGCTGCAGTATTGGGATATTTTAAAATCGCAGTAGTGAGCAGAATAAAAGCTCATAAAAAAAGTAGAGAACGGGAACTACCATGATTTAGGATCGAGAATGTGCATTCTATTAAACTATTAGTACGCTCAATTTTCTGGACAGTGTATAAGAATTTTCTTCAAGGAAAATTGTAACAAAACATTGGGGTCAACTCAAAACTCGCGAATAACATAATTATTAATAATTAATAATAGGTTACGTATTAATATATTTATTCTCACCCTTTCTTTAAAAATATCGTGATCGACCGAGCCGCAAACGATACCAGGACTGGTGGGCAAATGAGAAATCAACTAAAAAAAAAGAAGGTTGGAGAAAAACTTGTTAACAACGTAATTATTTTGGGAAAATGTTTCAATTCCCACGATAAGCTATTAGAAAAAAAAAAAAAATTCTGCTCTCCACTATAGTCGTCAAAAGAGGGAAACAGTTAACCAGGTTTTTGAATCGTAATAACTTAATTACCAATTTTTTTTTTTTTTTTTTAAACACAAACATACAAAAACACCAACTTAAAATGAGAAAGTCGCCAACAACAGTAAATTCTAACTGTTGAATTCGAGTGGACATTTTGTCCGCTCCGAACTCACAGATGAACCGACTTTTCCGCTAGTTTCTGTTGGAAAATATTTTTGGATAAAACTTTTTTGACAAAGCTCAAAGTTCATCTTTCGTTGTGATTGTGTTAGTTCTTCCCCTTTCTTCTCTGTTATCGACAAATTCTTTAAAACCCTTCCTCCCCTACAGCTTTTATTTATTGAAATTTTTCTCATATTTTCTACAAATATGAAGTCCTAAATAAACTCGTATTTATATTGCGGGAAACGCGAAAGACGAACATTACACAAATTTCACGCCCATTTAACCAAAATTCGGTTAAATTAAACAATACGATTTGGATTTTATAAAATGAACCACGAACTGATAGTGGAAATCAATTGTAAACACAAAGTAAACGAGGTTTTTGCCGAAATTACTTTGTAAAACTTAGTTTTCAAAATTTCCATTTTCGAACGAATTAAAAAGTTCCAGCAATATACATAATTTCATAGACTGGAATTATTGATGACGTTTATTATAAAATTGTATCGTGAAATTAGACGGAATATATTGACGTATGAGACTACACATGATGAAGGAAAAAAGCGCAAATCGGTAATACCAGTCCCAATATTTTATTGGAAAAGTCTCAAAAAGGTTATAATTCTCTTTTTTAGCGCATTTTTGAAGTTTTTTTTTTTTTTTTTTTTTTTTTTTTTTTTTTTTTACAGAAGTTAATTCTACGTTTTTGAAAAATTTCTAATTTATAATCGAGATGGCTGATATTATTATCGAGATAAGGGTAGAACTGATCTTACATCGAAAATTACCGAAGACCAGAATTCGAATGAAACAGAGGTAGGCAACAAACAAAAACGGTACGGACACATTGCACAATGAGTCCGTTCGATTTGGACGTAAAGCGTGCGCCCAAATTCTCAACACATTGGCGGGAAGTGCGCACCTAACGCACGTCTGCTGCATTTCGGCGGCCAGCGGTTAACGGTGTTCACACTTTTCGTCTTATACCGAAAAAAACCCGACCGTTGAACTCACATTTTCCAAACACTTGGTCGTACACTGTCTGACGCCGGCAGGGGTGCAAGCGAACGTTTCCTCAGGCTCGGCTGTAATGGGTGGGTAGCCCGAGGGTGGTTGGCGACTACCCTTAACGAACTGCTCCCTTAGGTATACGGCGCAAGAGCAACCGCCATTCGCACTCGCGGTCGGAATCGCATTTTGGCTGGTCGCGTTTGTCGCAGTCGCGATCGCTCTGGCTGAAGCGGGCGCCGGAGAAGCGACAGCTACCAAACTGAAAAATATAATCGACCGAGCGATTTATGACGAAATAAATTTTCGACCAGTGCGTGCAAAACATCGGAGGCACTCACCTGTAGAGAAACGAACAAACCGTCGTCGAAACAACGATAAAAGAAAAGTACATTTTGGTCGGAACGAACGAACAACAGCAGCAGCAGCAGCAGCACTCGATGGTGAAGAATGACCGGAGCTTGACGTTAACGATGAAAAACGAACGAATACCGAATTAAAATATTTCTCTTTTTTTAAAAAAAAAAAAAAAAAAAAAAAAAAAAAAAACTGATGAAACTCGAGTAAGAAATAGGCATACGCTTATTCGACAAAACGACAAGATAGGTGAAAATTTAGATAAATTAAAAACAGCACGAATCGTAAACAAAAAACAATCGGTTTCAAAACGCGATTAGGAGTTTAGGACGCACGGTTTTGCAAAAACAAAACAAACGAAACGGATGGTTTGGACACGGGTTAAATATTACAGGGGCCGGGACAAAACGTGATGAGTTGACAACCATCGACTGAAATGGCTAATGACACGAGTAAAAACCAATTTTCGCCTAATATTATTCGAAAATATCGAAGATATGAAGACACGTTGTGGGAAAAATTGCAGGCACATGTTACGTTTTCACACGGGCGAACGATTGCGTTATTTAATAGCGAGACTAAAATGAAAACAAAACGGTATTTGTTTATTCTGGAACAGAAAGTGAACAGAAAACTAAACCGAAAAGTTCAGTTTCTATTCTCGACTTGCTGGTAAAATTGAAAAAAAAATTCAAGCGCCGCATCGCACTTCGCCAAAATACCCTGTTGGCCGGTTCATCGACAATTACCTCAATTGTGTAGGCTACACGAAAGTACTTCGAAAAATAATATTAACAAATATTTTCAAAAACGTAATTAATACACGAGTAAACTAACGAATTCTCGCACCGATTTTAACCCATTCCGTGATCCCCTATTTGCTGGTCTCCTGAAATACAATTAAAATAAAAAGCGCCGGCCCTAACATTTGTAATCTACTGCGCATCTTAAATACAAAATTACTCTTAAATGCAACGTATAAAAAACGTTCGTAGCCGACTGCACCGTGAATACGAAAAGAGATACTTCAAGCAACGCAGGAGGACTTTCTTTTCTTCAGCAATTTTTCTTTTTTACATTTTTCTCAAACACTATCTACTGAGACTCGATAGGCAACAAACTCATATCAGACTTTTTTTTTTATATATAGTATAAGGACTATCTTTTGGGAAAATCTTAGCTCGATTCTTTTCGTAGTTTCTTCAGAATCCTGCAAAACTCACATTTACAAGTAAGGTAATTTGCCAATTACCGTCACATCTAACATAAAATTTGTGTTTAAAAATCATTGTATTACAGAATTATATTAGTTAAATTCGATGAAAATTAGATCGTATAGTTACTTTGAAGTATTGCAGGTACGTGGTAGGAATTTTGTTTCTTTATATTTCATGCAAAACTTTTTATAAGAATTTGAAGAAAAAATGCCAATTTGCCAATTACCGCCACTTAAAATGAACTTGTTGCCAATAGCCAACCACCAATTACCATCACTTTAAACCACTGAGTATATCTAGAAAAAATATTTAGGAAAAATATTAAAAAAGGAACACTAACAAAGATAGTTTTATATAGTTATGAACAATTAATGACTTCAAGCGGAGAAAGTTACATTTTATCAATTAAGATAATACTTGGTTATCAATTTTGGTTAACTGTGTTGGAAATTGGCAAATTATATCATTTATTTTCCAATAGCCGCCACACATGGAATTCTCTAAATTAAAAACCAATATGGTTGCCGTTGTAATGAAACATTCCTGGATGTTCATATTACATATTTCTCTACCTCATTGCATTATGTTTTCTGCCTAACTCCAAAATTAAAAAGTCTGACACTTGTGGTGGAAACTGGAAAAGTGTATCATTTGTTTTCTAGGATCCGCCACACTTGGAATTATCTGAATTTAAGAGCAATATGCTTGCTACTACAATGGAATATTCCTACTAGTTCATATTACATATTCCACAACCCTAATGTATTCTGTTTTTAAGCTCAAGTCCCAAATAAAGAAGTTACATGAAACATGAACCTTAATTTTTTTGTTAATTTTTCATTGATTTTCACTGGATTTTTTAGAAAAAAATATTACATTGGTATCACCACAAACGCATTTGCAACAGAAAACAAAACAGAAATAATTAAACAAAGGAAGTCTGGTAAGGACTAAGGAGTATACTGCTATTCAGT
This sequence comes from Ericerus pela, assembly GCA_011428145.1. Taxonomy (NCBI): domain Eukaryota; kingdom Metazoa; phylum Arthropoda; class Insecta; order Hemiptera; family Coccidae; genus Ericerus; species Ericerus pela. The sequence goes on along the minus strand of WOFM01000214.1, from coordinate 1,077,254 downwards.
GTTTCCAGATGACTCTTAATTATTATGACAGAAATAATGTTTAATATGAAAGGGAAAAAAAAAAAAAAAAAGCCTTTAATCTTAAAAAGCGATTAGAAATTCTGAAAAAAATTTTTATTCAAAACGATATTAGTAGAACAAATATGAAAGAAAACAGAGTCCAAAGAGATAATACATGAACACACAAACACGCCAAAATCAAGAATGGACAAAAGGGGAAAAAAACGAAAAATTTTCAAGAGGCAGACTAACGTTTGGATTAAAATGTCAGACGACGAAAATGTTATTAATTCTGGAAAAAAAAACAATATTTTATACTCTGAAAGAAAGCAAAAATATAAAACCCCAATGACGAACTTTTTTCCTAACCTTTTCTGTTTCTAAAATAAAAATCGTAACATTCGAAAAGCTTCAAGAATCGCTCACTTTTTTCCACTTCAGTGCGCACTTCATCAAATAAGAACAATTTTCAAAATATTGTAGTCGTAAGAAAATGAATGCACGGCACTAGAATGTCAAGAGTAAATTTAAAAAATTTTTAAAGTATTCTTGAAGTGAATATTTATTAACGAAAAAAAGTTTGAACCGTATATATACAGAAATTATTTTTTGGATGAAAATTTTCCAAAAATTTGAAGAGTAGGTATGTGCACGCAAGTTGAGTTATCTCTATTTTTACATAGATTTATCTCTATCTTTACATACTATAAGATACTAAGAGCTAAAAACTGTTGTAAACACTATCATTCCTGAATCGCTGGAAACAGACACCAGGCAAGCGGAACTGCCGGTAGCAACTTGTAAATTATAATTTTTTTTGTTATTAAAATATAGTCCAAAGTCGCACTGTAAGTTTTGTCGGTTTGGGGAATGGAACCTGGCACCTACGTATTTTCCAGCTAAAAGCGGTAAACTTAACCTTACAGCCATCTAATCGACAGCTTTACCTAACTGATAAATGTATTTTATATAGGACAATGTATGACAGTTCTCACATGCACCTTTATATTTTATTTGTAGGTACAATCTTGTGTGGGACAGGCAGTATCATTCTGCCATGCCTTGTCATCAGTCTGCATCTTGATACAATATCCACCGATGATACGGCTCTCATTTTTAGATGTATTACCAGAGATTGTATGTATTTTCAAATTATACTGAAAATTTTACAAATCCACATAGTGCTTTTTGATGTGACAGCAGAATACTGATATTGAATGGAAAAGAGTTGTATAGTATCAACGTATCATTTTTTGATATGGTATGAGGTTACAAACCTCATACACATTGAATTGGCAGATTTGACCAATCGTAGATATGAACCCAAAGTACCCACATGTTAAATTTTACCCCAATCCGTAAAGAAATACGCATGCCCCCATTATGTACAGATTTTAAATTCAAACAGCCTCCAATATGAAACTAATGGTCGGATTCTGCCCATCTTAGAACTTGACCAAGACATGGAAAGCTAAATCTCGCCTCGATCCATAATGAAATGCGCCCTCCAGATAGCTAACAAATTTTGTTATATTTTCTATATATTACGTATGTACATAATAATTACTGTATACAGGTAGACTAAGAAATCTTCCTGTAACATAATTGAGCCTGCACAAAAATTTAGTGGGTCCAAAAATTGTGGAAGATCAACGGGTTAAAAGTCAAATAAGGCAAAACTTATATAAGGGTGGAAACTTTTTATACTTTCCCAAGCATCCATGACTTAGGAAGTTTGCGCACGCTAGTGTTAACCTTGTTACCATGCAACTTCCATGTAAAGTAAAAGTTTTTACATGGAGGCAAGTTCATTATTTACATCGAGGTTTATGCTGCATCAATGAAAAGCGTTACTTTTGGCTTGCAAAATATTAGTGTACACATTACCTTTCTAATTGTGTATTATAAAAAATTATTTACACTTAATGACTGAAAAATTATTATTAAATTTACTTCTCACATTCAAATCAACTTTTTTTTTCTTCTTTTTTTTTCCCTTATTATTTTATTCTTTAATTTTTTTCTCTCGAATATCTCTGGCTTCCATTTGCAATAGAGCGCGGCTGAGCATTTGCACAGGTTGCCCGTTTGGTTAGGAAGACACCAAGTAACTCATCACTTAATTACATCATTAAATGAAGGCGTTCACACAAAATACACAGTATATTTTCAAAAGTTTAAATCGGTATTGTCATTTCGAGAAATCATCTTTGAATCAATTCTATACAGGATCAGCCCTAAAAATACGAATAAATTAAATACGACTTAACATTCCGTAAGAAAAGGAGGAGCAGCAAAACGTGACTTAACTCGCCAATAATTTCTTTACCTCTCCCACATCCTACGCAATCAAGGCAGATAATGAAACAGAATAAATCGTATCTCCGTGCAACACAAGATTAAGCTCCCCTCTTTCTTCTATACGCATCATTTTGGTACATTCAGCAGTGAAGAGGGAGGAAACAGAAAAAAGAAACGAAAACGCGAACATTAAAAAGGAATTACGATTTTCAATAAACGACACAACACGTAGACGTGGAAAATGCGAAAAAATTAAGGACGCCAAGACCCTTACAACTTGTTATTTTTGAAAATTTCTCGAAGTTACGAGCATTTTAAGAGAGTACCCGAGTCAGCTGAAAGGAAAAATGTACTCAAACAATTAAGGCGGGCAATTAGGTTTAATTTTTCGTTTATTAAAGTCGTAAAATATTTACTGAGCAAAGCAGCAAGAGCGAATCGCAACTTAATATTTTGGGCGGCGATATTCTGCCAGAGTAGGTACCTACCTATTTATTTTTATGACGTGACAAAGCAGCTTTCAGCAATGACAGCAGCAGCGTAGGAAAAAACTTCGTACTTTGGCTACTGTTATGACGTCAGTCGAACATTTTGCAGCAGGTTTCTAAAGGAACGAATTAGCACAAAATTGGCCTAATGATACGACTTTGAACCAAGACCAAGATAGTTTCAATTTAAGCTTCGATACAGCGGTTGCCTAATCTCTGACAGTATTTTGAAATAGCAAAAAACAAAGCTGACTGCAGCAGCTTCAGCGACAACGTATTCGAGCTTGCGCTGCGAGAAAAACGAAATGACAAAACCAATTTTTTTTATGATCTAAAACACACCTTGTTAATATACTTTTGTCGTCAATTATTGATCATCAATCACTGAAATAACTATGAAGTTTGGGACAAATATTTAAATTATAATTCATTAAATAAACATTCTATACCAATTTTGATGCGTATCAGCAGAATGGTATTTCGCTGGTACCACCATTTTTCAAATATGTTCTCTACGAAGATCTAATAATTAATTTCGATCTCATGAAACGACCTGGAAGTGAACGTAGGTACATCTTTTATTTCATAACCAAAAGAAAATTTTGGCATCAAAAACTCAAAAATTCATACGCGTATTGGAAACAGGGTGTCCAAAAATCGTCTCCCAAGTCAAGTTGTTTTTGTAAAATTCATCGAGAGCCTATTAACATGGGGCTTTGAAATTGGTTGTTTGAGAGATACAAGGCTCTCAAATTTTCAAAATTTTCTCAGTTAAATCAAATGAGAGAGTTCAAAATATTTTTCAAATTTTATTTTCGACGAGTGCATCTTATTATATTCATCGAGTACATTAAAGAACGTTTTTCTGACCAGGTCTTTATTATCAATACTTAAAAAATCAAATTTATTTGATATCGGAAGATATTTGTTGAAATTTTAGTATTTCTAAGGTACATTTTTTTTAAATTCTGAAAAAAAAACAAAAAACGTTCCGCTACCGCAACCTTTCTACGGTAAGTGGTCCATCTTTTGTGAATTTTGCCTTCAAATGAATGAATATGCCACCTATTCGACACACGCATATGAAAGCTTATCTCTGAAACAAAGAAAGGATAAGGCCAAAACTTTTTTGGTTCTTTCGATGAGTTCTACAGAACCCATTTGACTTCAAAGACGATTTTCGGACACTGTATTTATAAGCCATTTTCTTATTACATCGGTAGAGATCGTAATTTTTGTCCGATAATCACGAAATACGGTTTGAACATTAGAACTAAGCCAAGGACCTAATCTGTTGTTTTAGGTTCGGATAGACTGGATGGTACTTCTGGTACCGCTACTTTTGTTTTTATTTTGACTATTAATGCTTAATTTTGGACCAATAGTTACGAAATTTGGAACAAATATATTCTATAGGTAATTTATTGTAACATGCTACAAATTTGAACGATACTTCGGTAAGGTCAATTTTTGTTTCAATTTTAAAAGAGATGTCAATGGTTTTAAGCTGGGTAATTTTAGGTCAACAGTTACAAAATTCAACATAATCAGCAATTATGATCTATTAATACTTAGATTTTGAAAACTTATTTTCTACTTTTGGAAAACCTACTTTTTGTAACAGAGTTTTTGATTTCATTTTGACTATAAAATGATCAATTTAAAAAAAAAAATAATAGCTACGAAATTCAACAAAAATATTTACCTGTAAGTGAATATCAAAGAAATGAATGAAAATTTTGTTGTTACAGTGAGACATCCAAAACCTCACAGTCTTACCCATGTTACCACACAAATTGATTCTTGTAAGTATACTAAGATCAGGGAATGGCTCACAGGTTATAAGATTGTACTATTATTGTATCACAGAATCAACAGATTGAACATTAGCACAGACAAATTTACATTCTACAATATACTGAAATACAGTAATTGCTGACTTTTATACACTGTGGTGATATGTATATTCTAAACTTGATCAACAATGAACCAACGAATTTTATCTCCTTTACTGTTCATGACTTTGGTTTTACCATGAACAGTTAGTCTCGTTTTAGACGTGAATGTTTTCCATTTGTTGTGAATGTCTTGTATGTTCACAATATAATACAGTCTGAGTTTGATATTTTAAGTCCTTTTATTTACTGTTTTTACCAAAACTAAATCGATCATTTCCCACATTTTACCAATAACTGTTTTTGGTTTCGACTATGAGTATACTCAATTAAAATCTGTTAATTTGTCAGACATTGAGAAATCATGAGGCTATATGAAAATTAAGAACTGCATGACCAAGATTATGCTTTATTTAACTGTAAGTAACTCTTTTTGTATTAAATGTGGATTGTACTGATAGGTCAGCCTACTTGTTTCATTCATTTTTATGAAATTGCCCTACACATTATATAGGCCTTGGGAGCATTTTCTAGTAGGTTGGTAGCTTGACTGTTTGGGCTGACTTGTGAGTTCTTGACTTTACATACTCGGGATGTGTATTAATTTTGGGACACGACAACAGTGACTTTTAGACTAATTCAGACTTAGAATGAAAAGGAGATGTCATAACGGTTGAAAATAATATAGGCAAATCATAGCTTTATTCGATGATATGGAATACTGTGCAGTTAATGTAAAATTAGGGAGATATTCAAATAAAATTCAAATTGTTAAATGAAGCTAGCATTACAAAGATAATTTATTTGTAGAATAGCCCACTAATTTTACAGAATCTGTACAGAATTCATCACTTTGAACAAACCTAATAATGAGACATCAGAAAGATTAATGTTAATTGGTCCATTTTGAAATAAATAACTTCCCCTCTTTCACCTCATAACACAATTCTTTAGCCTCTATCCAAATTAGAAAGCTACAAATTGATACTGTTGAAAAGTGGAGAAAATTTCCTCAAAGTCACAACCAATAAAATCTATAATAAGGGAGGAAGACACAAAAGTATTCATCATAAATCAGCACACAGTTTTAATGACGTCTTTTAATATACCCTTTGCGAGGAAAAGGGTAACGCGATGGAATCAGTGATATAACTGAAGGGTCGCTACAGCCACCAGTCAAATGAAGAGAACCATCTGAGGTAGAGAGAAAAAAAAAATTTGTTGTTACAAATGGGGAAAGGCGCCCTGAAAATTAGGCAACCGAGTGCTAACTCAACAGTTTCGCCAATGTTGTAGTGTATAGTGTTTAGTCTTCATTACCGCGATTGAAAAATATTCGAGTCACGAACAACAACGACAAGTAAAAACACAATAATCATACTTCAGACACGAAATTCAAAAATCACCGTGTACAATAATTTTCTGAGAAACGAGACGATGAACTGTCCTCGGAAATACATTAGAAAATAAAAACATACTTGAAACAGGAAATTCCTGAATCGCTGGCTCCAAAAGAAATATTGACACTTACCTGCAACAGAAGAAAAAAAAATCAAATTAGTACAAAGATAATTGGACAATAAAAATGAAGCTACTAGCCTACTGATATTTATACCTTAAATCTGAAATGGAATTTTTGGGTAACGAACACTTCCTATTCGTCTAGAATAATCTCTCCTCAATAATTTGGAAAAATGAGAAGATGCTTTACTTCGACATGGATACGGGACAAACGAAAAATGAAGAAGTTTCAACAGCTTTTTTTTTGGCCAGGTCACCGTAACCACCGAGAGGTAGGCACCGACCAACTGGAAAGCGCCATTATAGGGAGAAAAAAAAATTTTTTAATACAAATGAGAAAAGATACCCTGAAAATTAGTCGCGGGGCGCTCAATTTAAAGTTACGCCACTGGATGGAATGAATAATATTAGTGGACATACGGTTCATTTAGTTGCAGTAATAGGTAATGCTTCTATGATAAACATTTGGTATGTGTCTATTCTGGTAAGTAAAAACAACAATAAGTTGAAGCAGACAGTAAAACTAAAAGCCAATCAACTTAATTTTATTAAGACTCACCACTCAGATTCAAGATTTAAATTAATATTATAAAGGTTTATTTGATTATTTGAAAACAAAAACGGACACTGGTATCTGTTAAGTGTTATCATCAGTGGTAACCCTAAATCTCACGACATAGCTCAAAGATACTAAGATGATATGCCTTATGCCTTGAGTTAGGAGCTTTGGAAAACCAGATTTATTCATAACTTTTATATGCAATCTAAAATTAAGAGAAATATATGCACAATACGACAGTTACTCATCATTTACACATAAATAATGTGTTTAGGGTGGTATTTTTTCAAGCGTCACCATAATGGTGGGTCCGCATTTGCGCATCCATCTTCAAACGAACCAAAGGCGCCAAACAAACCAAATAAGCAAACACTCGGTGTGTTTCACCTTTTATGGATAGATCCTTTACGCATTTACATTTACCGACAATGCTTGGAATATGTATGGTACGTTTTGTTCATTTTGTATACATTTTGTATTGAATAGCGTACAGGTCGCAATTTTCAATCGATAGGCCTAGAATTTCGTATACATATGTTATTCAACTCAAGAACCGTATCTACCAATTTTGGTTTTAATTCGTCAATTTGTTCCCAACTTATTAGCTATTCAGTGTGATTTTCCCTCTTTTACACATCTGATAATGGTCCTGAAAAGTTAATTTTCTAGCCTTTAGTGAGAAAACCACTCATTTTAATCTAAAACCAACACGATCTCAGAAAAAAGTCAATTTTCGCCGATCCCCCACTCTCTTCCGTACATTAGATTTGAACACGGACACTTTCATCTCCGTTAATATTTTCGTAACTAGAACATAGACAACTGCACTATACTTTACTTTGCAATAAAGGATTTTTTTTCTTTATAAACGTTTTTATATATATATAAAGAAAAGTCTCTTTAAATGGCATTTATGTATATATATATATATATATAAAATCCACAATTCTCGTCACTGCAGGAAACAAAACTATCGAATTATTTCCTAAAATTGTGCTTATTCGAACTTCGAATAATTTTTCATTTCACAAAAAAATAATTTTTGTCACATTCATAAAATATTTTGAAAACGTGATACTTAATGAGTACATTTTATCGCATGCATCGTACTGTTGAGATATTGGTAATTTTTTGCAAAATATACAAATATTTTATATGTAAGAATATGTATTCTCATTCTTAAAATAACCACAGTTTCTGTCTGTGTTTCGCACTCGCTGATATAGTGAGTTGCAGAGATCTCTCATATATAAATTAGATTTGTATTATATTCATCTATTGATGGATTTTAAGTATGGAAAGATGAAAGATGTGTCTGCATGATTCTTCATTATTTTCTAAAGAGCTTACAAATCCATCAATACATGCCAAGCTAGTGGGATGATCTTGAGGAAGACGGAATGCTAATTAGTAAACGATCAGCTCAGTTCTTTCCCTAGTGCGGCTCCCCCTTGAAGAATGGGGATGTAAGAATATGTATTCTCATTCTTAAAATAACCACAGTTTCTGTCTGTGTTTCGCACTCGCTGATATAGTGAGTTGCAGAGATCTCTCATATATAATTAGATTTGTATTATATTCATCTATTGATGGATTTTAAGTATGGAAAGATGAAAGATGTGTCTGCATGATTCTTCATTATTTTCTAAAGAGCTTACAAATCCATCAATACATGCCAAGCTAGTGGGATGATCTTGAGGAAGACGGAATGCTAATTAGTAAACGATCAGCTCAGTTCTTTCCCTAGTGCGGCTCCCCCTTGAAGAATGGGGATGTAAGAATATGTATTCTCATTCTTAAAATAACCACAGTTTCTGTCTGTGTTTCGCACTCGCTGATATAGTGAGTTGCAGAGATCTCTCATATATAAATTAGATTTGTATTATATTCATCTATTGATGGATTTTAAGTATGAAAAGATGAAAGATGTGTCTGCATGATTCTTCATTATTTTCTAAAGAGCTTACATATATATTACTTTATTAGAAGAATCTTGGCGATATAGATGATGATTTTTAAACAAGGAAAATGTACTTTTTCTTGCAAAGCTTGCTGCGCAAATTTTGTTTTTCAATAACGCTTATGTGTACAAGAACGTGTACCAACTGGTTTTTATATGCTTCTACTTCAGTTGCTTACAATTTCAATTTTACTAAATATTGTATGCAATCACCAAAAACTTTGATCACTGAGTTAAGTTATGTTTCTGTGTGAGTGTGCGCTAGGTTTTACTTCACTCTTCACATGTTTTACCATGTGTTGGGATCGATTTGAAGAGGAGGATTGAATCCTGAGATTTTTTTTTACCAGAGAGGGAGTGAGTAAGTCTTACTCAGTCAACTATGAGACTGAATTAAAATTGATTGAGAGTGAATCACTGGAAGAGTGAGCAACCGAGTGAGAGATTCCTTAAAATTTGTTATCATTCGCTTTTCCGACGACAAAGTAGTTTGGATTTTTATCAGCACATTCATCTATTTTCTTCTTCCTGGTTATTGTTTTTCTTTCTGCTAGATTCCTAAAGTCAAAAAATTTTTAAAAAAGAAAAGGAAGGAAAAATAGATCCAATCAATTTTCATTAATATAGTGAAAATAGTTTAAGACCTGGAAATTCATTAAGTCTACAGATTGACAAGAATGTGTTGCGAAGTGAGAAATTAGGAGGGAGTAGCAATTTCCTGAACGGATGGTATCCAACCACTTCATGGGTTTCACCTCGGTATAAAAATTAACTATCTGTTCTATCCCGTTTCTGCGGACGATTCAGTTTGTCTACAGAAACGTGTCGAACAAAATATAGACAACTATTATTCCTAATTCTTGGAATAATAGCTGTCTATATAATACCTAGCTTCCCACAGACGAACACCATCAAATATGCTGACAATAAAGTGTCATCATATTTGGCGGATGTTCTATGTCACACCACCTTTTTGGTTAGCCATATTTGATTAGAACAAAGAAAACAAAGGTGATGTCTTGTCTTCATTTTGAAGGCATATTCATTCCTGAAGTAACACTCGAGTAGAAACGTTAAGGTCCATACTCGATGTTATGGGTATCAGGCATCATTATTATTAAGTTTAGTAATAAGTCAGAATCTAAAACGTGTTTGGTAATAATTTGAAGTTCAGTATTAATAAAAGATAATATTCTGAAATTATCTATTTGTTGAGATAATTCAAACGATGAATTACTCTCGCAACACTATCTTTTCTTAAGGAATTTTTTTAATTTTTTCTGTGAATTCTAAAAACAAAGTGGTAATCTTAAATTCCTTCCACCGGACTTTCTATGAAACCTCAGATTTTTTTTTCCACTAATTAAACATTTTCAATCATCGAAATGCCAGTTTTTTAAAAACGTAAAAGCCAGGTAATTAACATCATTACACTTTCATCTCCAAATATTTTCCTAAATACCAATATTTCGCTTCTCATGCCGGCATTAAAAATTAATAGCAACCAAATAATATAAGCGATCATCTCGCAAATCTCTCTAAATTTCAATAATTATTCACGAAAAAAATTCATCATCGAAAATTCTGTCTCTCCATTAGTTACTAATCAAATACCAATTTTACAAAAGCAAACGTTCCCCTACACCATCTTGAGACGATTACAAATAGACCTGGTTCACAAAGCTCGCAAAGGGCGGGTGAAAATTTTATTAGCCTATTTTCGCGGACCATTTAGTCGTAAAATAACAGACGTAATTTTTACAACGGTTGTAACGTGTCGTGAAAAATGCGAGCCTCAGTTTGTCCAGTAAATGACCAAAAAAACAAGAGCCAGCATTTCCGTAAAAGACCTTTCATCCAATTAAATAAACGTAACCCTTTTTTCATGCATCAACGATTTCGGGTTATAGCGTCAAGACAAATCTAATGACCACGTCCATCACCACCACAGTCAACCCGTCAATTGTCTGCAAAATGCTTTTTCTTCGTACCCACACATTTAAAAAGCAAAAAACAAAAATCGGTAACAAAAACTATTGTCTTCGTCCACCTCCATAATAGTGGATGGGAAAATAACCTTTAAATCGGCCCTTGGAGAACGCACAAAACAAGAAAAAAAAATAGTCTGTTACGTTTCGTGTTTTACGGACGCCTACTTTGCCCCAATCTTCACAATTTTGCCTCGAAATATTCCATAATAAAGCTTTCAAGGGCGCAATAATTCAATCTATCGATAATGCCAACCATCCACCTCAATAGCACCAGATGATAGAAGAAAAAGAAACAACCAACCAAACACGCGAGAAAAAGTACTTTTTCTAAATTAAAAAAAGTGTCTTCTCTTTTCACCTGGGTTCGACAAAAAGCTTTCAAACAAATTTCAAACAAGGCCAAAACAGAAAAAATATATAAAAAAAAAGGAGTAAGACTAAAAAAAAAAAAAAAAAGGTTCCAGAAAATAAATTCTGGAAACGTGTTTTTTCCTGATTGAGGTGTTTTTGAATTTTACTAGTCGCCGATTGGTAGAGAGGAAGAGAAAAACAAAAAAAAAAATATTAAGTACTCAAAGGTCCCCTTAACATTATTTTTTTTCTCTTTGCCTTCCCTTCGACCTTTCTATTTCCATGTGTCCTTTTTCTAATAGCACGGATCATTAGTTACGACGATAAATTTTGGTACATCAGCTTTTGTTTTGTCAAGCATTACTTCCGTCCTTGCATCCCCCTCTACTTCGTTTTTCTTTCTTGTTCTATTTTTTTTTTTCACTCTCTTCAATTTGATAAACTTAAAAAGTTCTACGCTGAGGTAAGGCAGTAAAAATGTCAGATAAACAAAAGAAGAATGTAATGAAGGAAAAGTCAAGCAAGCGATTACGTACACACGTAATATCATTTTTCCTTCTTTTTCCTTTTTTTTTCCTTTTTTTTTTTTTGGTTACCTTTTTTTTATTTTTTCAAACGTCACTTTACGAGAGTTAAAAATGAAAACTTCGGGTTAGAAAACATTATGGAACCGATGGAATCACTTCGCTGGGTGAAGGCCTATACTTCAGTCAACTTTTTACGACTAAAAGACATTTAGAAATTCGCATGAAAAAACTTGAGCACTGTCCGTTTATGTTCGAAACGAATAAAACGTCGTTCTACGTACGCTACAGTGCGTCTTCTAAACGAATATATAGCCTCTCCTCAGACTTTAGAACGGCCAAACCCTGGAGACAGAATTTAGAAATTAGAATTTTAATCATAATCACGCGCATCGTGAAATTAAGAAGCAAAACTAATAACAATAGTAACTGGAACATTTTTTCACACATAAGTTTTTGATTCAGACTCAGTCTTGACAACGAAATTACAAGAGAAGCCAAAAATTATACGTCAGTTCAAGTTTTTCATATTACCTACCTGCGATAAGGCTCGGAATGATAAAAAGATCAGCTCACTACGAATTAGTCGTCGTGTATGACATTTACAATTCATCCAGTAAATAGATTAACGGAAATACCCACGAATTTACGACATGTAGGTACGTTAAGCAGTGTTATAATTGGACTAAGAAGAGCTTAATTACATGTATCTCTATTTAAATTTTGAATTACAGTACGACTTACAATGAGTAAAAAAAAAAAAAAAGATCAAATCGTAAAGAATTGCTATTGGAAGTATTGTACACCTCCCCAAAAAGTGGTTAGATTACGATTTGTTGTCCGATTTCTTGAACTTCACGAAGAGACTCACTCTTGTGAGTTCACTCATTTATGAACGCCAGTTATCATATTATCAAGATTTCCGGCAATTATACGAGAAAGTTGAAGTAAATGAATTTTCAGTTTAACGAGACAGGATTCATACGCTCAAGCAAGCTAGTATGAGAGTATTAATTTTATTTCAAAGTTTGGTTCGATTGTATCATAATGGCCACACACGAAATCAATAAAGGGTCTTCTAAACGTCATTAATGAAATTGAATCCACATAGCGATCAAAATTGTCCATTCTACCAATTACAAAATAGTTTTTTTTTTTTTTTTTTTTTTTAAAAAAAAAAGGTAAATATTAAACTGATGAAAAATCCCAAATTAAATTATGAGCTACTATTTTTTTTTTTTTTTTTTTTTTAAAAAAAGGTAAATATTAAACTGATGAAAAATCCCAAATTAAATTATGAGCTACTATTTTTTTTTTTTTTTTTTTTTTTTTAAAAAAAGGTAAATATTAAACTGATGAAAAATCCCAAATCTAATTATGAGCTACTTTTCAATCAACCAATCGATAAAATGAGATTTTCGACACAAAACGAATTTCCTAAAGTGTAACCGAAAAAGTGAATCAACGAACGAAAAAAGTTTCCTCTTAACACCTGGCCTATGTTCAAAATCTTAGAAATCAGGGGTGCTGAAAAGTACCAGAATTTTGAATTCATCGATTGGCAAATTCGAGAAGTCTGGTCGGATAAGAGAAGTGTTGCACTTGCTACGTGCAACGAAAAAGCGATGTTAATTTAACTATAGGCTACCGAAATATGAAAAGTTGCGTATGCATAGAGTGAAAGCGCTACCAAGAAATTCGCCTCTCTAATCAATTCCATTTTATACATATAAACTTTTTCTCAGTTGTACTCGATTTATATCCATGTTTCAGGTTTTGGACGAACCAGTGAACCATTCACGGATCGAATTTGCATGCCCTAATTAAATTCATGTAATTTCAACTGCATTTCAAACGTGAAAAATTGTACCTAAATAATTTGAAGTTGATGGTAGAAAAATTCCGCAATGCCAAAAGAATAACGGTCACGAATTCGAACGCATAATTATATGTGATATTTTGTGGTTCCTTTATCCTTTCTTCGTCCATCTATTTACCTTTTTTTCATTTTTATTCGTAACCGTTTCATCTTTTTTTTTTTTTTTTTTTCTTTTGTTTTCAATTTCAACGTTCGTTTTTCATCCTGACAAACACGAAGTTCCACGATAACAATGAAAATAGAAGAAAAAAAAAAAAAGCACCGAAGTGAGGAGGAGACTAATTAAAGTAATTGAAGTAATCGACATAATTGATCTAGAAACGAAAACAGGTAACCATGAATTTCAGTCACCGAGCAGCTGTTGCTGGTCTCTCTATTCAAAAGAGTGCTCTTCGCAAACTTTAATTTCGTTTTATCGTTACAGTTATCGTCTGCGACATTTGCCGTATACTATTTAAGCTTAGCCTAACTTAATTTGGTAGATTACGGTTTTGTTCTTCGGAAAAGCGAAAAAGAAAAAAATATCAACAAAAATTTAACGACATTAAAATATAAAGGTTCATTTTTCAAATGCTTGAAAGTAAGGTGAAAAGTACTATAGTACAAAAAAATGCGAAAACAAATCTCAAGCGCAGTAAAGTTTCGCTAAAAAAAGCAGGTTTTATTTGCACTATTCGGACACCCATATTAATCGAATGAACTTTTGGTGACGGATCATTCATTCCTCAAAAAACAAGAAGGTACAGAACAACAGACTACGTCAAAACCAACGATTTCTTGGACCGAAAAATAATCAAGTAAAGCTTCAAAAGGAGACTAGGACTAATTGTAAGGGACGAAAAAAGAAAACAATAAAAAAAGAGATGAGGTTTTAATTCCTCGGATATACAATTGCATTTTTTTTTTAATGTATATGTAGGGGAGACCTGGGAAGCAAGGAACAATTTTTGTTTTCGTCTCCTAGAATTACGTTAGAAATTTTGAATTAATAATCTTGAAAAAAAGAATGAACCTTCATCTATAAAATAAAACCAAAAGAAATAATCATAGTGTGATAATTTTTTTCAAATTTCATCTTAAACAGGTCACCTTTTTTGTTCCATGGTGCATCACCTCAGTGTACCACGGAACTCAAGGTAGTGTATCTCAGGACAGATTAAATCTCATTAAAAAAATTTTTTTCATTTCAAAAAATGAAATTTATTTTATTTAATAAAATACGAAGTATATTTCATCTAAAAATAATTATATTTAGAACATTGATAATATCCTGCTAACTGAATTGTCATAATATACTTATTTCATTTTGGGAAAATTAAGTTTTTTTTTTTTGTTTTTTTTCAATTCCACATGAATTATTCAATTTAATATATCTTTGACAGCATCCTCAACGCTATCAGAATCAAGTGTTTCATGTTTTTGGGCAGTTTTACGTTTTGACATTATTTGCAAACAATTAAAGGGTATTTTTAGCATGTTTCATTGTACACAACAAAATTTAATCCATAGTACTCCAGGTTCATCTTCTTATTAGTGATTAACATTATATTTAATCTAAATGATTTTAAGTATTGGTATCCCCGAGTAATTGATTATTTACTGTTTTGAAAGGCAAACCTTAATTTGAAAGCTGAATTTATTTTGGCTACCGCACACTTTCTGTGAGGTTATCTGATTTTCCTTTTATGCATAATACTGAGAAACATTGAAATGACTTTTGAATGACAAACTGGATAACAATATCAGACAAATGGAGTCTTATCAGGTGTATGATACATAATGTTATGGGACCATTTAGTCCAAAAATTAAAAAGCAGTCAATTTATCCACGGTACACGCGTTCCATGGTTACTCCTCAGGTAGTCCGGTTAAAATTTCATTGAAATCAGATCAATACCGGATCTAAAACTATGAACCTAAAATTTAAAATTCAATCAATTTTTGTGAAAACTGATGACTGATAGTTCTTTGGTTGCTGATTAAGAATCAACTGTCAGATTTCCAAAACTCAAAATGCAGATCCAAATAGAGTGGATCTGAAATTCTAAATTTAACCAATCTTGGTGAATTCAGTACATAGAATGGCGGATTCTACACTGAAATCCTTTTGTTTTGGCACAATTCAGAAAATCGAGACTAAAAATTGAATCATTCTGGTAACCTCACAGAAAGTGTGCGGGAGCCAAAATAAATTCAGCTTTCAAATTAAGGTTTGCCTTTCAAAACAGTAAATAATCAATTACTCGGGGATACCAATACTTAAAATCATTTATATAGATTAAATATAATGTTAATCACTAATAAGAAGATGAACCTGGAGTACTATGGATTAAATTTTGTTGTGTACAATGAAACATGCTAAAAATACCCTTTAATTTTTTGCAAATAATGTCAAACAAAATTACGGGCCCAAAATATGAAATTGAATAAATTCTGCCAAAATTAAAATTTGGGTGTTTTTTTGGTTGCTAATTATAAACCTGACTCTTTTTTTTTTTCAGATATAGAAGCTGTTTAGCTACTTTTCTTTGTATGCTGTGGTTACCTATCTCCTGTTGTTTAAGCAAAGTTTTACAAGTAAAGTCCCATATTCCTCATATCACGAAGACAAATGGACTTGTATTTATTAATCTATTTTCCTTCAAATAGGTGTTTCATTTTCCAGCTAGGTACTATTTCATTAAACTTCAGGTAACTTATCAAAGTACTCACTTTTTTATCAGCACTAGGTTTTTCCATCCTCAATTAAGATCTCTTTTAGTTTAATTGGCAGATCGCACTAAGAGTAAAGTTTTAACGCTACCTGACAGTCACATTTCTTAGCTGGCGATTAAAAAATGGGCCCGGAGTGGTTAAATCGTTTCCCAAGACGAACGCCGATTTTAGTTTGATCTCGGCGACGAGAGTCTTAGTACAGAAATTTTGATTCTTTCTCAAGCCGAACTTTCACATGTTTTGCGGCTGTACGTGTTTTTGTTGGAACCTGACACATCACACATATCACTAAAACAACTACAATACATATAATGTAGCCTAGACAATGTAACTTCAACTTTTTGGCACAGATGGATTTCTTTTGACAAGAAATAAAAAAAACTATCCTGACCTCAGTCGAAATTCTGATTACGAGGTCAACTTCAAGTGGCACGTTTTTCTCACTGAAACCTGCTAAAAACAACGATGATGACACGATAAAAAAAAAAAAGTTAGAAAATTGGAAGCTACTAACGTGGGATTTCGAATGTGGACAGATTTCAACGAGTTAAGTTTACGAGCCATTTTTCACAATTAAATGAAAGTTATAGGCTCTCATCCAGACAGTATGCGAATGGTGAGGAAACGCGAAACGTGAGCATAATATATGTAATACGTACACATACAGGGAGGATTGTACAGGCGAATAAAAACGCACACCCTAAATATTCACATACACACAAACTCACACGTACACATATTCACACTTCTACAATTTGGTTGAGCTTTTCTTTTTTTTTTTTTTTTATAAATGTCACGACACATTCATTACAAAAACGAGTCCACGTATTCAGACTTATGGGAATTGTGCGAAATAAAGAGGACACATTCGAATGTAATGTACTGAAAAATGAGGCCTTTTTACTACAATGGAGTTGTTGGGAGAATAGATTGAAAAATATACGCGAAACGAACGTGATTTCGTATTTTCTTTTATTCTCCTTTTTAGCAGGTTTTCAAAAAAAAAAAAAAAAAAAAAAAAAAAAACTATTACACCCGCTCTATGATGGTGAAAAAATTAAGAGCTGGGAGACAGATAGTTTTTCTCTAAATTAGGTAATTTTCAATCACTAACTAGGTTACCAACCTGAGTAGGTACAATCGTTATTTTCATGATCTGCGTAACGAACGCTGTAGCCGATTTCGGTTGTAATTAGCTTGGGTTTTGTTTTTGAGCCCCTACATTTTCTTGCGGAGCGGTTGCTGCGCGAATTTTTCTTTCAGCATTTTTATTTACTTTAATTTTTTTTTTCCTTTCTTTAACCCGCATGTTTGACTTGGTACCTACACGGTATAGAATTCGGCATAGACTGCTGGTGATTGGCGAAGAGACCCGTTTCTACCGCGCAATATGAATGCACTGCCGCATAATTCTTTTCATCCCAAGTGTGCTGCATCCGCCAACAACAATGCGTACAATATTTTCGTTTCGTATCTTGACAATTCGGGTCACAGCGAATTATTTGTTCGCATTTCGTACACATGCTCGCTCAATTGGTCAATGGTAATACCTTTTTTATTCGTACACTCGTTAACATTCATTTTATGTTGAGACTGCGATGCGACGCGTCAGTGGTGTTAGCAAAATTTTAGCAACGACAATGATTTAGATGTTGCATACGTACCGTTGCTTCATACGTTCCGTGGTAGTATCGCGCCTGCTTCAAAAGTTGTTACATCAAAGTCGACCGGTGATTTTTCCGATTAGTGTATCTCGATCGGGTGAAAAACTCTCGGGTAAGTTTTCCTTATGTTCTGTCAAGAAGAGGAACCATTTTCAACCACTTTCGTCGGTTAAAATCAGGTTTAACTAAATCAACTACCATTCACCGGATGTCGTTCTTTTCCAGTAGGTTTTTCTAAAAGGGGGTGAGTACGTTTTTCGTTTCATAAGCGAAGGAAACCTTCGGCATTTAAGAGCTCACAAATTTATACGTTAGGCTCAGTGGACAAATTGGCCCATACAGCCAACAAATAGAACAGAAGTACAGAACGCGTTTTGCAACTTGAAAATTGTCAAAACCCCAAAATTTGAGTTCTGGCTATTTTAAAATACTCAAAACATATTGTGGCAGACTAACAATATTGTCAAAACGCAAATTATGCATTTAGGCAAAACAGATGCGTTGTGGAAATCAACGAATACCACGATGCGTTCTGAGACTTTTTTCTAGCATAGGTATCACAACGTGAAGAACGCATGAAAAATGAGTGTCAAATCTATTACACCACATTTAGATAATGAAATTAAGGCTACAAATTTTCTTTATCATGCAGACCTAATTTATTTTATTTTTCATACGAATTGTGTATGTTGGGCCATATAAATATGAAACTGGGATTTGCATACCTTCCTTCAAAATATGCTAGATCCGCCACTGCGATATGTTTTGTTTCAATTTTTTTCATTTTTGTGTTGAGGCATTTTAGAATAAAGCTCAGTACGTATCGTAGTAGTCTTTTATTTTCACAAAGCATTCTGAGCCTTTTCTTTAATCCCAAAATGCACAATTTTCATTTTGCTAGTTGTCAGTTTACTATAAGGTGTTTCGAGCCTTTTCTTTAATCCCAAAATGCACAATTTTCGTTTTAGTAGTTGTTGGTCGTCAGTCTGCTCGAATATGTTTTGAGAATTTTTACAACAGCCATAACTCAAATTTTCGTTTTCTGGCAATTTTCAAGATACAGAATACGTTCTAAGCCACTTTTTGCTCAATGAGAAAATTTGTCGATTGATCTCAACATACTTACGAGTTCACAAAACTATCAAACGTTACAAATCGCAATTTTCGTCCAATAGTCATAAAATTTGGTAGTTACACATATTGGAATCTGGACGAGGACAAGTCTAATTGTTTTTGGCGTGAACGTCCGATAATATTTAACAAGCTGCTTTAAACCGCCCTTCGGGCAGGTCTAGACAACTATGATTCAACAGAACTGATCCAAAACTGCAGTGTTTAATGAAAACTTTTCAACTCAATTACAACTCCCAGTTTTTTGCTTTTAGTACATCTCCAAAGGGGAACTGAGAACCAATTTTAAAAAACGACAGATCCAGAAACTAACGTTCAGTGAAAACTTTCTAACTTGATTACACTTCTCAGTTTTTTGAGTTTTCACTTCTCTTAACTGTCAGTAAAACTGAGAACGAACATTCAAAAGAACAGGTTCACGACCAAAACATTCGGGGAAAACTTTCAAACTTTATTATACTGCTCTGATACAACCCTGAAAGAAAAAAGAGTAACAACTTTCAACAGAAAAAATTTAAAACTATTAGTGAAACATTTCAAATATAATTACAGCTCTCGAAATAGGGCTTTTGAAACAAAACTTCTAAAAAACCATCGCAAGAATTAGGAACCTATGCGAGACCAAAATTATTTAAGTATTTGTCAGGTGTGAAGGATGGATTACTGCGATAAAAAAAGTAACTTCAATTTATAAATTAGAGTGTAGAAAACTGTGTGATAGTGCTAAGAATTTTTAGATTCCCCCCCCCCAAAAAAAAAACAGCAATTTTACCTTTTCTGCTTTCATTTTTCCTTTCAAACTGACTATTTAATCAAATCAAATTCGGCATATGAACTTTGAAGTTTCGAATTCTCACTTCTCAGAACTGACGCTACAAGTATAAAGTAGAACTAAAAACTAACTTTCGAACAGAACCGAACCGAAATAAAATTATTGATGAAAACTCTCGAGCTTGAATATATAGTTCTAAGTTGTTTGAGTTTTTACATCTCAGAACTGACACTGATACAAAAACCATTGGGTAGAATTGATAACTAATTTTGAAAAAAACAGGTTCAGATTTGAAACTTTCGAACTTAATTACAGCTCTCAGAATAGAGTTTTCAAAACGAAACTTCGCAGAATCATTCAAGTAAGCATAGGCATAATCGGCATGGAGCCAAAATTTTGAAAAATTTGTCAAGTGGAAAAGGCATGATGCTGTGACAAAAAAAAAGCAAGTTCAATTTTCAATACATGTTTGGTACTACAATAGTTTAAAAATGATTAATTTTTGAAGAAAAATTACACAATTAAAACTGATATTTGTATCCGGACAAGGAGGAGACCTTTTGGTTTTTGTTGGAATTGGTTCAACAGTGCTTTTCGCGTTCGATTATGTTAATTTTGTTTCAGTTTAATGGCTATAAAACGCCTAATTTTCGAACAATAGTCACAAAATTTAAAACACACATTGATTTTACAAAATTTCAACTTTTTACCAAATTTCATAACAATATTGGCTGCACCATTCACGCTCTTGGGGGATTATAAGATGTCAAAATGCCATGTAAATTTACACATAAAAACAATTTTTCATCAAATATGGTAGGCTTCAGTTCACAAATTTCGATTGATTGTTACGAAATTCGGAACGAACAGTAGTAGTAAGACAAGGACGGAAGCTATTGATTTTCGTGTTGTTCGATCCAACGGTGCGTCCTGTATGGCCGATTAAGATCCACTATTGGCAGTTCAAAGGCTCAAAAACGCGTAAATCTTGAAACAAATGTCAGAAAATTTGTAACAGAAATTGATTTTGCCCATTTCAACATTATACTAAATTCCGTTGAAACTGGCTCATCGTTCATGCCCAGGGCTGACTGCGAGGGGTAAACAGTTAAAATAAACTTTGACGACTCGTTGATTTTACAGTTAAAATTGATTTGCGAATGGGAAAAGAGGAAAACTTTCTGTTTTGGCGAAGTTTGTAAGGCAGGAGTCGTTATTCTTTTTTTTTCTTTTTTTTTTTTCTGACCGAATACTGAACGTTTTTGATGGGAAAAAAAAAAGCGTAGCAATACTTTGATAGAAAATTCTGTTTGCAAATTTTCATCTACAATACAAAACACAAACCCGAAAAAATTGTCAATGTATAGTTTTCGATATCTGACAAACATACCGATCCACCGATATTTCATTGGTAAAGGTTTCAAGTAAAAAACATCACGAAAAATTATCGATAAATATCGATATCTTCGACAAAAATACCCGTTGATTTATCAATATTCTACTGTTAAAGAGTTGGCCGTTTTGAAATTTGCACTAGACCCGCTCCTGCATGAAGTTCATCGACCAATGAAATTTCAACGCTATTCTTTCAGTAATTTTCGCAGAATCCTGGAAAAACTTATTTTTCAGGAAATTTTTTTTTGGTTCTCGCCTAAAGTATTGAACCAATAAACACCGAATTTCTTTCAGACTTACTGAGTAGGTATATACTATCTTTCGTTACAATTCCCGTTTGATTCCTTTTACCGTTTCTTCGAAATCCTGAAAGAATCATTTTTACAGGAAATGAAATTACTGAACAAATAGGCAACAAATTCCGATCAGACCTGATCCCTTATAAAGACTATCTTTTGTGAAACTTTCAGCCTTATTACCTTTCATAGTTTTCTCAAAACCGAGAACACAAAATTTTTCCAGCAATTTTTCTGTTCCAACTTTCTTGGAAACTACTGAACCAATTAATAGACATTAAACTTAATCTATCAGACTTGCACTTGCGTAAGAATAATCTTTCGTGAAAATTTCAGCCCGATCCTTTTTGTCGTTTTATCAAAACCGAAAACATAAAATTTGGATGATACATGCACCCATACATATACATACATGAAAAAAAAATTAAATCAAAATGGTATTAATCATTTTCGTTTCTCATGAAACGAATAATTTTCATGATCCCTACCCCTAACCTTTTTGAGAGGTCAATTTTAATACCGCCCGCTTTCAAGCAAACTGAGTAAAAAGTAAAATTCGTTATTATTTCAGGCTATTTATGGTTAGGTTGTTAATTTGATGCGTAGCAGCGGACGCGAATTAATTTTCAAAATATCCAAAAGTAAGTAAAAAATTCGAATTTTACATATCACAATATTTGTGCCTCATCGATATCAACCATACCGAAAATCGTGCGGAGGACTGCGTAGGCTATACCTTATTTTGAATCTTCGAGTTTTTACGAAAATACATCCCATTAAAATACAGCTGTGGTATTTATTTAAAATTCGAGATTCGCTAATCATGAATAATGTTTTTTAATTTCGATTCATTCGTAGAAAATATTCGAGTCATGAATTAAATGTTAGAAGAGAGTCGAATTGAAAAATTGTACTCAAATTTGGATTTCCAACCGAACAAAAACTGTGGGTTCAACGTAAAAATGAATTAACATTAGACGAATTAGAAAATTATTTAAATGAAACAAATGGCACGAAAATCAAGGCGAAACATTCAATATAAAGTTAACCGTGGAAAATGACTTTAAATTGGACAAAATTTTCATCTTAGAGCTTGTTCGACACGTGTATTGATCGCTCGCACGCCTACAAATCGTACATATATGGCACGCGGACGCAAGTCACCGATCATTATTCTTTATAATATTTTCACACATTTAATTAGTTTTACTTTTCACCTAGAATAATTTCATTTCCTCGGCTTTTTCAAGGGTCAATGTTGTACAACGCGATTCAACATAATTATAAACTTTTATTTTACTCACTACTGCGATTTATAAAATACAACAATACCGTTGCTAATTTTCCATAAAAAAATAATGTTTATTTCGCATGAAGCTGAGGCCAAAAAAAAAAAAAAAAACTAATAAAAACTTATCATTAAAAAACTCGTTTTTAACCTAAACTTATTCGACTCTACATTTTGGAAATGTATACGCGGATTATCTGATCCACGGAAATGTGCAAGTGAAACTCGGATAAGGGTTAAATTAACATATAAGTTGTATACTTACGTAGTACAAACTAAATACTTCCAAAACGGCGTCCACTCGTCAGACTGCAGCAGTCCTTCATGTTTTAATCACACTTCTTATTGGTCGTCCCACATTTCAGAATCCAACTATCTCATTTAACTCAATTTTCGGCTGCCAGTGTAAAGAACAAACGATTGATTCATAATCCCATATACCTACCATACATATGTATAGTCAGATCTACAACTCTTCTACCAAAGCATCGCAAAATTTTAATAATCCTACAGAATATTGCAAAAATTTAACAATTTGTACCCATTTTTCATCAAGTTTTGTGTGTAACCTTGGTCTCACACTGTTCAGTCTAGTTTTGGTCTTGCAGAAGATGCAAGTTCTAGATTACTTCTGCTTATTATTAGATGGTCGCACAGAATGAAATTTTTCGGACAACTTATTTTGAAATATGTAAAAAATTTATTGTGATCTTTCATACATTTCTGCAAGAACTAGACTGGTGAAATTTTGTTAAACTCGCAAATGCACTCGACTAGAAGGTTAATAACGCGAATCCTTACAAAAAGGAAAACACTCCCATTTTCGAATTACCGACATAAAGAAATAGTAACGAACTTTGACTTAAGAGAAGAATTTTAGACGGCGTTATTCATTAGCTTCGTTCTATTTGTCCGTTTGATGTGAAAAGTTGTGATTAAAATCGACAACAGTTGTGATAAATTGTAAACATCGTGACGTCACTTTTTCACAACTGTTGTCGAAAAATAAACAAACGCTTTAACTCTCACAACTTTTCACGCCAACTCTCGAGTAGGTATGTGTAAAAAACTGTGACCCACAATCCACAACTTTCTCACGGCCAGTGCAAAAAGAGTAGCTGCTCTATAACGTCATGAAATTTTAATGACATAAACGGCTGCCAAAAAAAGAAAAGCGCTTTACTTTTACAGCGGACATAAAATTGTCACAACTTACGCAGCAGTGATCAAAATGAACGCAACTATCGAAAGGAAGAAACCCTACATTCTGTTTACGCTACGATTTTCATACACACGAAGCAGTCCTAACTCTCTGACATTCAGCTACTTTTAGTAGATCTACAGTCTACATTTACGCATGGAGGTTGATAAACTTATGAAAAATTTGCGGCTTACACGAGGGGCAATTATGACCTCAAGCGAACTGAAATCTTGGGTAGCCACACTGATTTTCATTCGTTAGTCTTCAGACTCGATAGGTACACCCTGTTTTCAACAAATACTGATGATTATTTCTCCGTCAAATTTCTTGATTTTGAAAATCGTATTTTCAAATCATTCTCGTAAATCATTCGAACAAAAGACCACATTCAACAACGCTTGGTTGTGAAACGTCACCGGCCTTTCTTATTCGGGCGGACTTCTTACGCGGCTTAATTGGGTCGAAAATGTCAAATTGCGTCTCGCCACGTTTCACGGAGAAATTCTAAGGTGGGCCCTTGAATTTTGGGTAGGGCTTTTCACAATGTAGGTATGTATTATGATCGAGCTGCTCTCATCAATATAGTTTTTTCAAAGGCGGAACGACATACGAAGTAAGTCAACCAGTTACAACTGTTTCGTCGTATTAATGACTAGACAAGTGGAAAAGAAAGAAAAAATAAATAAAAAAGTTCCTTCACTTCATTGCGAAGTACCGTTCACAAAACATATGATTACTGAATCATATTCAACAAAAGGCAGGCTATTGGCCTTATTATTAGATGCTTCGCACATTCGTGTTTAATTCTCAATCACCATAATATGTTGACTATTTGTATATATATACCTACTGCCGCATACTATTGTCAGATTTTATTCTTACATTCGGACACATTGGCCGCAAAGTGTTTGAGACACACTCTCGTTTCTCGCATTCTCCATATGCACATTCATCTGTTTCTTAACAATAGGCGAATGTTCAATGGTCAACTTTCATTCTCCGTAAACAAATAATGGAAAATCGTTTTATCGGTTGGAGCGTTAATTCAACAAAAGCTTCTTCCATGTGGAACGTGAGAATCGCATAGGTTATCTTCGTACGATTTGTGTTTAAATTTTTTTTTTCCGACTCTCGAAATTAACGTTTACGATCAAATTTTTCCTGTTTTCTTTGTCCACAAAAATGGAACGGAGGGCTACCTTATACATACGCTCGGTTTGTCAGAAAGATAAAGGCAAATCAGCACATTCCGAAAAAAGGAGGGATTGAAATATCAAATTTGTAAAAATGTTTATAAGAAAAAGAAGTCTGATTTAAAATTTATGACCGTTTCTTGAATTAATTACTCATTTTCGTAATTTACTTTTTCTGAGGAGGAGGGGGGGGGGCTTAAAAAAATGGTTATCTTCTCGGTCGAAAGTAAAAATATTAATTAGGGACGAACGTGAAAATTAACCCCCAGAACTAATGGAAAACATTATTAATTCGTCAATTTCAAAATTCATTTTTTCTGAAGGTGTGGAGGATAAAAGAATGGTTGTTTTCTCGGTCGAAATTAACATTGGAGTGGCACCCAATGAAAATATTTTAGAAGGACAAACTTTACACTTCATCCCAGAACTAATGAAAAACAGCATTAATTAGTCATTTCAAAATTCCTTTTTTTCTGATACGGTAGGTGGATCGAATATGATCGTTCACCATTGTTCGTAATTTAACCCTACGTTAATTTTTTACGCTTAAACAACGCAAACGTGCGAAGAAATCAAAGAATATAAATAACTGAGTAGATTAAAATATTTTTATATAACACACATCAGAAAGACAGGTTTACCCTGGTATTTTTCTAGTGAAAAGTAGCTCATATAGTTGACGAAGATAATTTCGATATAAAGTGAACGCACCTCCATGTAAAAACGTGAAGCATCTTTTTATGTGGAAGCATATTCAGTTTACATCGATGAAGAGGTTACATTTTACAAATGAAACGTTAAATCTGCCACAATGATGAGGTTGATATTTTATTCCGTTTTTTATAATTTTTGTGCAAGACTGATTGTTTGATAGAATTTTAATGTTTTATCGCTTTCTGATCATTAATTATATATAATATATTTTTCAAAAAGGTTCCAAAGTGAGTTTACATGACTTGAGAATTGCTCACTTGTTGCGCTTGTTTTGCAAACTTCCTCAAATGTAAAGGCTCACTTTTGAACCTTGGTTTATAATATACTATTAAGGATAGTTTGACTTCACACTTCATAATTTACATTCTTGACATCAATTCTATACGTGTAAATTTACATCACTTATTTACATATGTGAGGTGTAACCTTAAGTTGCAAACCCGTTGGCTGACGCCTACACATAATCATCACCTTATATGACCCTGTATCTATGTATTATTCAGTGAGAAAGGTTTTGAGTTTACAAAGCTTTTAAAAACAGAAAAAAGCTCTATAAAATTTAAAAGTGTGAAACTATTTTGAGAATTTTATAACGTATTCTTTTAATTAACGAAATAACAGCTTGACTTGAAAGTATTTAAGGGTAAAGGACATATGAATTTTTAAAATGCATCGTCTTATGATTTTTAGTTATTTTTCAAGATTTTTAAATTCATTGAGTATTTCTTTGAGTTCAAAACTTCGAACTCAAATATATGTATTATAAAAAGGGATTTATGAGTAGTTTCTGAAACTTGAGATTCATAATTCTGGTTTTAGAAACTATTCGTGAATCACTTTATATATACACGACTAAGTGATAAAGGAATTCATATGTGAATCCTATTAATGGTAAATGTAGACTGAATATAAACTTAAAGCCTAAGGATCATGAGAGTGGTGAATGATTACCGCATTGAGTGAAAGTTTAGTGATGTATACGAAGTCTTGAGTGGTTGGACAGAAAAAGTTGGCTGGAGAGAAGAGCAATGAAGAATGATTGAAAAGTACAACAAAACTTTCGGACAAGCTGCAGGTAATGCCTGAAGAGTGGAAAGGACAAACGAGTAAGAATCATGAAATATGTCATGAACGTGACAACGGGAAAGCATGTGTGTGAAAGCTAACTGAACAATACCTAATAAATGTGAGACAAATCAACAGTATGTCTCGGGTTTTGTTCCTGAAAATTCAATGCATGGATAAAATTTAAAAAATTATATTCTGATTTTCATTCGGTTATAAAAGTCACGCGTATGTTACAGCTAATAAACCATGGACATCTTGTACGTTGATCAAACTCGTTCAATTGTAAAAAAAGTAAATGACTTTTATGACTGGACCCATTCATTATCGGGTGAGTTTGTGATAAAATAATAAATTTAATCTATATTTTTATCACCGCCTTCGCTAAAAATTTGTTTCTTATTTTTGGTTAGATAACAGAACAAAAGGCTGGCTGATGGTCGACTCGCCAATACCTACCATTTTTTATACAATACTTTACCTGCTGATCGTTTTCATCGGTCCAAAATTGATGAAAGGTCGAAAGCCCTTTCGATTAACTTGGGCCCTTGTCCCATACAATTTATCAATGGCTTTGCTTAATTTATACATCGCCATAGAGGTACGGTATCTTTTATTGCCTCTGATAATTAGTAGTTTTTAGGAAAATATACGTTTTATGTTTACGGTATTTTTTATTGATTATGTTTAGCTGCTAATTGCATCGTATCGTTTGAAATACAGCTACGTTTGTCAACCAGTTACGTACGTTAACAACAAGGAGGAGCTAAGGGTGAGAAACAACGCACAACAATTACTCAATTTTCGAAACTCACAAAAATATAATTATGTTCAAGTAGTGACTTTTTTGCGATACCTGTAGGCCTGTATGTTTCGCAGGTTACATTCAAAATTGTGTTCATTGCGCATAGGTGCAAAGAGACCCTTGGCCGACCAAAAGAAAATTTGGTGACTTTTTTGAGACGATTTTAGTCAACTTCTTCAATTTTTCTTTCTCTTATTTGCCTGCGAGTACCACAAAATATCTAAAACGTCCTAAAATATACGAGGGGCATGCAACAAGTAATTTTTCATATTTTTCTTCATCCTATCAGGCAACACTTGAAGTACGCACTTGGAACTATCATGTGAAGGAGGGTTATAAAAAATTCAAAATTTTTTTTTCGGTAAAATTATTGTTCTGTGTTTCATCAGCTGGAAAATGGAACTCATTTTCCTCACCCCACCTTACGTGAAGTGACCCTTTTGCAGGATAATGAACGACCCCATTGTTCTAGCATCACATAACGACTTCTCAAATGCTCAAAATGAGATGTTTTCTCCTTGCTACAAGACTCCCTCAACTTTGCAATTCCCAATCTCCACCTTTTTCTAGTTTTCCACAGCTCCAGAAAAATTTAGGAGGAAAAAAGTTCAAAAACAAAGCTCAAGTTTGTAGAGCAGCTAAAAAGTTTCAGAAAAGTCGACAGCCCCCGTTCATGTCGATGGAGGTAGAATTCAGAAGGAGCAAAGACGAGGAAGTCTTGTGGAAGGTAGAAGAAAACCTTATTTCAAAGATTTGAGAAGCCAACGTGTGATGCCAGAACTGTGGGTCGGTCATTATCCTGCAGAGGGGTCACTTCATATTTGTCGGGGTGAGAAAGGGAAGTTCCAAATTATTTCAGCCGACGAAACACAGCACCCAATTATGTTAAGTAAAATAAATATTCTACATTTTTATAACTCTCCTATGCAAACCGCACGCGCCTACTCCAGTGTTGCCCAATACGTGAGAAAAAAAGAAACGTTACTTTCTCAACGCCGAGGGTTAACTGTAATAAATTCATGACATTTCTTTTTTTTTATTACTCGTCAGTTTACCCGGACTTCAAGTTTCATACTCTATTTGCGCCTATGTCACTGCCTTACCTTTCATTTTATTATCTTTGAAAGATATGGCTTAGTTTGAATTTGAATTAATGATTTGCATTAAAAACAGATTACATTATGTTTTCTTTTGTTTTATTTTCCTATTTCATTTCAGATAGCCAACGCAGTTTGGTGGTACTACTTTTCCAAACTGCTCGAATTTTGTGACACATTTTTCTTCATATTGCGCAAAAAAGATGAACAATTAACGTTCTTGCACATATATCATCATTCAACCATATTTTCATTATGGTGGATTGGCATAAAATATGTACCAAGCGGCTCCACTTTCTTTCCAGCGATGGTCAATAGCTCAATTCATGTACTAATGTATACCTACTATGGTTTATCAGCCCTAGGGCCTACTGTATCAAAATACCTGTGGTGGAAAAAATACCTTACCATGTTACAATTGGTGAGTTTCTTTTTTCGTCCTCAGTATGGGAAAACTCGTTGGATAGGTAAAATTTACTGCCTTCGAATTTCCCGAGTCGAAACATATTTGAGTATTAGATAGTTCTTCCTGTTTTTCATCAAACATACGGAATAATACCGCAGAAGTGTTAATTTTTTTAATACACCGCATGAATTCTGTTCACAGATTCAATTCACAACCGCGTTAATATTGGGGATCAATGGAATTCGATCTGGCTGTAAATTTCCGTTGTGGTTGCAATACCTGTTAGTCGTTTACATGTTATCATTCATAGTATTGTTCGGCAACTTTTATGCTAAGGCTTATTTCAAAAAGGTTTGATTTTTTTTTTTTAATTTTCAATTTTATTTTACATTCAAGAGGACTACGGACCAAGAAATTCATACAGCAATTTTCGCAATAAGTTACAGAGTCATGCGTGAATAAAAACTTTCATCATAAATTTTGGTCTCAGCTTCGATGTAACAAAAAAAAAAGAAAAAAAAAAAAAGATTCAACGACAATTTGCGAACGTCGTTCTACGACATAAATTTTATTCTTCTCTCTCTATTTCCACATGAAATATGTTTGTGAGGTTCTGGCTGTTCCCAAGGTTTTGGCATAATAAGTATGGGAAACCGACATTTGATCTCAAAATGTCTAATATCTTTGTTAGATGAGCTTTTTTCGGTAATAATTAATTTTGTCAAATATCAGCTCAAAATGTTCGTTTTTGCCGAAAAAAAAAAATTACTCGGAAAAAATCTTTTTTCAAAATTTGCTGTGGTGAATTACGTAGGTAGGATTGCAGTTTGTTATTAAAGTACGAACTAAAGACTTTCAAGAACGAATTTTTTATACATAACTATCAATCTTAAAGTTGGCTATAAGCGTTAAATGTAGAAAATTTTGACTGAAATTCAAGTCGGAACTTCAGATAATTCCTCGCAGCAAATTCCACTAAAAAAAAGTTTTCAAAAGTCATTAACATATCAAAATTTAGGGGCAGCAGCAAACTCAATCAGAAAAGCAAGGTTTTAAAAGTCATGATAATTTTTGGAATTTTTGTTGTCATCATTATTATTAGTTACCTAATAAAACTATTCGAAAAATTTGCAGGTTGAAATTGATGTATCTTCAAGCGATGACAAATCAATATCGGCTGCTCATTCTACGAAAAAATGGAAATAGAAGAAAAGTCATTCCAATGAGGAATGTAAGTTGAACTGAAATTTTCCAGTGCATTGGAAAATACCACGTCATATTTCGAAAAAACATACCAATTCAACCAGTCACATCAATTTTTCCTTTTAATTGTGAAACCAAGTGCAATGAGGTTTACTGCATTTAAGATGACCAAATGCCGAGTTTACTTTTTCTGGGAATTGCAATGACCTCGATGATGGATACGAATCAGAGACAGCAATCTGCTGCAACTAATCAAAAAAAAATTAAGGAACAGCACCTTTTCTTCTTCTTTTTTCTCTTTAAACCCGCGATATAAACCGCAACTTTACTTCAGTTTTTTCTTCGCACTTCATTTCTTAACTTTTGTGTTGATTTTTTTTTTTTTTTTAATTTAATTTAAAGAAACAGTATAAAAATTTTCACCTAATTTTTCAACCAACAGTCATACTTAGTCAACTTATCAAAAGGAAAAATTCAAAATGATGAATACTGTAAAATTTTCTTTTAAATTAAGAAAAATACAAAATTAGGAAATACTTTCATCGATTAATACTGTGTAAGACTGTATTGAAAATAAATAATAATAAAAAACTTATTTTTGCTATTATTATTATTATTATTATTATTAAAAAAAAAAAAAAAGTATTTGGAAAATTCGCTGAAAAAAAAAGTCAAATAAAAACTAGGTGCTTAAAAAACCAGAGTGAAAAATTCGAGGTCTATGACAAGATTCTTTAAGGTTAATTCGGTACTCCAGTTTTGTTCGCGATCAACTCCAATCAACAAATAATGAGTAAATAAGATAATCGAATTACGAAGAAAGCTGATATGAAAAATTGCTGTGAAAATTTTTGACTATACACCCAGATCACGGATATTATCTTGACCTTGGCGGCTAGTTGAGACAACAGTTTGCCATTAATTTTTCCAGAAATAAATGAAAAATTCAAAAAAGCACGCCTGTATTTTCGGATGGTTGAGTCATAAGTGATCGATAAATAACCAAAATGAATTTTTACTGTGATAACGAGTAGACAAGTGGGATGGGGTTCGCCAATCCGCTCGTTACGCCTATTTCTGAATATTTCAAAGTTGAAGCAGAAGCAAAATTTTTTTTTTTCAAAGCCGTTACGCTTTGATGATTCAAACAAATTCCTTTAAAACCATATATAGGTTTTTCAAGCGGAGCTGTTATTATCCCAGCGTTTTATACTCGTTCTTTTTCTGGGTGCCACCAACAAAAGTATTTAGGGCCGAGAAAAGAAAATCTTGGAGTAAGAGAAGCATCATGCAGGCAACATTCAAAAATTCACATTATCAGTCTTCCTCATCTCTCGTTTATATCTCAAGAGTAGGTCGGCTGACAGGCGTTATTCTGGAATTTGTTCGCTATAACCCCTTCATAAATTAGAATAAAGTGTCATCGGACTAAACAGGTTGGAGACTGCTCGAAAAATGAAAGAAAACTAATATAAATAAATGCAGAAGGCACGTCAATATGGAAATACATCATCCTAAATCCAGCATCGTTACTATCGCTCAAATAAACGAGAAATTAATCCACGATGATCTCGTCTTCTCTCATTTCCAGCTTCGAGCATCGGATTCGCGTAATTAAAGTGAACTTCTGTTTCGAATTATACCAACTTATTCAAAGGCGGAGAAGGCGAAAGTTCATTTCTATATTTTTTGGATGCGACTTGCGAGAAGAGGGGAGAAGGGGAAAGGGAGAGGAATTTTTATTTTATTTTTGTTTAATAGTAATAACACTGTCGTCTGTATTTCGCGGCGTAAAACTGTTTACACAGCGAGATTAAGCTGCGTAATCAAAAGCTCAACTAATTTGCATTCGCCAGTTCCGAGTTGGAAACGAAAAAGATCGCTTTCTCCTGAATAATTTCTCAATTTGCAGAAAGTTTAACCTGTAATGAACGGCAAACATAGCGGCGGTATACCTATGATACTCATAATAGTTCTCTCCCTTCCTCCTTCACCAATGAAATCCACGACCCATGACTGTTCACCTGTTGTTTACTTTTTTTATCGAATAACTTGAATTATATTATACATAGAGAAGAAGGAGGTAGAGTGTATAACTATCTATTTGAGCGAATTAATCGAATTAGACTTTTTTTCACACCTATACCTTATCATCGGACATAAAAAATATGTGGGTCCGTAGAAAACCGTATGTTTTTTCTCCAACAAATGGTAAGCCTCCGTAAATTATACGTGGTATTCGAGTTTGATAAACCATTTTTGTGCGGGGTTGCCGAGTGTTAGGCTGATAGAGGAGAGGAGAGGGAGGAAGTAACGAGAAAAAGTTTCATACGGTACTCGCTCCTAATGAGATTTGCAACGAGCAGATGCACTTTTCAAAATGAGGGTTCTCTTTAATTGAGTTTTAATTGGAGGCGACGGAAAAAGCTATAGGAAAAAGGTACAACGAAGAGTGGAGAGAGAGAGAGAGAGAGAGAGAGAGAGAGAGAGAGAGAGAGAGAGAGAGAGAGAGAGAGAGAGAGAGAGAGAGAGAGAGAGAGAGACAAGCGAGACAATGAGAGTTTTAACGTATATAAGCAACGAAATTCTGGAGTACTGGTTGCAGACTTCTTTGAGAAAATTCGACACAGTTCCAGGTTTTTTTTCGCATCATGTTTTAGATAGAAAAACCATAACGTCAGTCGAAGTAAATTTGTCTTAATATATGAATGGATAAGTTTCATTAACATGAAGAATGTGTCTCCTTTTTCGAATAAAATTGTTTCAATAGTCTATAACTACACAGAAAATCAAAAACAAGAACCAGATCACGAAATCTAAAGCGGCATTCATGCATATAATTCGCAGATATTTCGCTTGAAACTGTGTAATTGATTATTAGCTTACAGAGTATATACAGTCATTGTAAAAAATAGTATATTACGCAACTGGGGAGGAAAGTGAACGCACAAGCTGTAGGCGACTGAAGTAGTTACTCGACCAAGTTGTGTATAATATATTTTTTGCAACACCCAACCGAAAAACACGTTTTTTCATGCCCCTTGGGGCTTTACTGAATAAAAAGAAGCAAATTTTAATAGGACACAAAAAAAAATACTGTTTGGCGCACGCGCAGTTTTATGTTGACATTCTCGCATAGATCAGCTCGACTACTTTTTCAGTTTTGTTGTTTTTCTTAATGTAATTTATTTATTCATTTTATTTATTTTTTTTTTTTTTGGGGGAATGAAGGTATTGCAAAAAATAATGTGTGACAAGCGTGCAAAGTGGACAATTAATACTCAGGTGATTTGCAGCAGTGGCGCCCATGGTAGGGTCCAAGTGGGGCAGCTGCCCCACTTGATTTGTGGTGGGTGGTTTAGAAGGAGTGAGGTTGGCAGTGTAAAAACTGAGGAAAAATGAAAGTTTTTTAATAATATGAATCGTCTTGTATACTAGGTGAAATAAGCTAATAATTTTTATCTTTTGGGTCAGAAGACTATGGTGGCAAAGTTTACCCAATATACTCGTCAGCTAAGTTTGTAGATTTTTGAGAATGTAATAACTCCTCATTAAGTACCTAAATAAAAATAGAAAAAGAAAGAAAAATATCTCTACCGTAAATATGTATTTTCCAAAAGAGTCAAAACTTTGTAACTCTGCTGTTATTCAAAAATCAGTTAATTTTGCTTAAATTCAATACCAGACCATTCTTTAATAGTCTTCAACTACCTTAATTTAAAGCCAAAATCTTTCAGTTTATGGAAAAAAAAGGCTGTTGATGAACCAAATCTTGATCCATTGAAAGAATTCAAAGTTGAAACATTCCTAACAGCAATTGATATTATCAGTGGAGAGATTCAGAGAAGATTTGTGGGTGAAGACAGTCTCACAATGGGACTTATAAGAGACTTGAGTCTATTATCTCATAAACGAATAGAAGAAATAAGCGAAGATACTACCAAATTGCCAAAAGACGCCTTCAAAGTTTTTTGAAGTATTTATGAGAATTTTGTGAACCTAGATAATATTTGAACAGAATATCAGCAATTTGCTTCATACTTTATTCAATTGGAAAAGACAAAACAACTTCCAGAATACTTGCATGATTACAATTGAAGTAACAGTAATGAAGAAATTGAAGACTGAGAATTCAGTGGGGATTCAGGATCTGATGAAGAAAAAACTGCAGAAAAATCAATCCATAGTGGAAATATTCCAAAACTGTTTGCTTTATTTTGCCACTTCAATCTTCAGTCAGTATTTCCAAACTTATTTATTCTTCTTAAAATTGCTCTTACTTTACCTGTTACCAGCGCAACAACTGAAAGATCTTTCTCAAAACTAAAACTTATCGAAAATCATCTTAGAACAACTATGTCCGAAGATCAACTAGAAAATTTGATGGCAATTGCTACTGAAAATGATGTTGAACTGGATTATGAGGAAATTATAAATACATTTGCCAACAGCAGCGATAATTTGAGAAGAAACTTAAAAATTTGAAAAAAAATTTTCAACCACAAATAAGTTACTGTATATGAGTTTTATTTTACCTAACTTATCAAATGTTTTTACCTGTTCAATCAAAGATTTTTTGTTTTATTTTGCTTTGTTTTGTTTGTTTCTTTTTTTTTGAAAAATACAATTACCTGTATTATTTTATTGTGAACTATTTTAGTTTAACAGAATTATATATCATGAGTCATGGGATGGACAACTTGGTTTTTTATTGTTTATTCAGTTTCAATGTTGACTTCAGTATGATTTTCAAGTCACAAAAATTTTTCGTTCATAAATAGGTTCAGAATAGTTAATAAGATGTGAAGGAGAGGGGTTAGTAGGTGGGTGGGTGATTTGTTTGAGGCTTTGCCCCACTCTGTTTAAAATACGTGGGCGCCACTGATTTGCAGCACTCGCTTTCCGTTCCAAGTAGAAAAATTCAAATTCATATCAGAATCACCTACTTTTTATACGCTTTTATTCTACATTGGGTGTTCTCTAGTATATAATAATTAAACAGTGATTCATAGGAAAAAATATTTTTTAGAACTGAATAGTAATACGTATTAATACATTTATTTTACTTTTTTCAACCAAAAATTACGAAAGCCGTTCCTAACCCTCCTTCACCACAAACCCTCTCAAAATAAAAAATTTTAGATAAATAAAGCAACTAATTTTTCTAGAATTCAATTATATATTCATTTTTATTTTTTTCAAATGTCAACCCCTCTCCAATCCCCAAAAAAGGGTTAACGGTTTTGGTTTTTTTTTTTATTTCTTTTAAGATAAGATTTAAAAAATGTATTATTTACCAAGAAAATAAGCCGTGCATGAAAGTTAATTTGCAAGTGCGCATGCGCCATATCATATTTCTTTACTTATTATTGAAATTCCTACTTTCGTTCAGTAAAGGAGTACAAGAAAACTTACTTTTCGGGTGGGTGTTGCAAAAAATTAATATTCACAGCACTATTTATAAGTGACAACTAAGTAAGCATAATCCTATCAATTCAGACCATATTTGGTGGCCTGTCAACGCTTATTTTGACGTTTATCAAGAATCACGTTACAATGGATAGAGAGCATATAGAGGCTCGATTTTTAAAATTATATTCTGCTGGGAAATATGAGCAAGAACTTGTAAAATAATTCATCAATAATTTTTCAATCAAATTTAGTTTAGGGAAATGAGTGACATCTTCAAAATGAATGCCTATCAATCTTGTTTTGCATTTTCGATCATTGTTTGAGGTAGGTTATTCTACTTTCGCTCTCCTTCGCGGTTTATATCGCTGCAGACTAGTTGCTTCAAGGCAATAGCAACTTCTTGTAAAGTTTGAGGAATCACTACATGCCTGAATTGATCAACACTTTTGAAAACACTTAAAAAGAAAGCGTGAACAGATTTCCAAACAATGAGCTGGATATAAAGGACTTCGGCATACAGTCGCACGACTTCGAGTAATTTATTGAACGCCGGAGCACCGATATCCGAAAAATATTCGTTAAAATTGACAAACAAAATATATCCATCCTAAATTAATGAAAACGAGCCAGCGCCTCAACACCGCACACTGGCACCGAATGAATGCACGAAAAAATGCTGACGAATGAACTTTGGCATCGAGTGCAGAAAATGGATACGCAACTACCTCCAAACCGTAATAAATGGAGTCGAAAGCATCGAAACAGCCACAAATGAAAGGTTGTCTGAAAAATCAAAACCAGCTTGTCCTAAAAACGAACAGCGGTCGAAAAGTTGAAATGTCATTCCCGTGTATGAGCTACACAGCTACACTCTCTTCACAAGGCGGACAGAATGACGGATTAAATTTCAAAGCTGTCTATTATTTTACATTGTGTGGGGTTTGCCTGCACCAGAAGGATATTCGAGACTGCCTACCAAAATTTTCATCTCGTCGATTCCACCGCCCCCGCTCCGCATCCCACACTGCCGAAAATGAAAAAAAAAATCACCTCTCCGCACCCATTTGAAACGGCGCGGCGTTGCAAAAAGCAATGAAGTCCTATTTTCATCTTGATGGAAACTTTAAGCTCCTACTCTCACTGTTACTCTTCTTTTTGTCCCACAATGTCATATCGTCAAAAATGTTAACAATAACGATTCGGTATTTTCATTTTATTTATTTTCGTTCCCTTTAGAAGTCCAGGAAGGCATTTTCTGCTCGAAACAAAAAATTTTCCATACGACCCTACAAAAGCGTCCTCAAAACAAACGCGTCTTCCAATTGTTTCTCTTCTATTCAGCTTTAGAAATAATTGAAGTGTGACCTGTTTTGGTCATTCAAGTCTTACACTCACGCACCACACACACGAAGTATGAAATAAAATGAAATTATATTTTGCTATAGGTATCGTCTGCTAGATGACCATAGGTTGTAAGCAGAGACTACCAAAAATTGTACGTAGCTTTCTTTTTTGTTAAACGATGTTCTGGCTCAAAACTCGAGAAACTTACTTTTTCAACTACTTTAAGTGCCCTCATTGTGTGGAAAATTTTACGCACGTTTATTTTCTCCTTTACGACATAAAGTGTTCTTTTGAACTTGGAAAAAGAAAAAAAAAGAAGAAAAAAATCGTAATGGAGCACGGATAGGATTCATAAAAAAAGTAGAAGACCAAAAGAAATATTTAAAAAAAAATTTTTTTTTTTTTTTTTTTTTTCACTAAAAAGCTTACCTTCCCTTCCATTATAGAAGTTTCTCTGTTGCTTAGAGTAGAGAAAAAGAGAGGCTGGTGCGTGCTTAAGGGAAAAACAAAATATGAAAAAGACCTTTAGTCCGCGAATTTTCTAGCCATAGCAGAGATTAAAGGAGAGAGAATTGCAGTCGGTATTAGGAGTAGTGTCAAGAAAGCAGAGAGGAAAAATATACCAGGTAAAAAAATTTTTCTTAGTGTCAAATTTTCTTCGTATACTTTATACGTGAAAATTACCCCAAAATCGTTTCTTGCCAAAGGACTAAACCTAACTTTGTAGCGTTCTTCCTTCTTTCTTTTCTTCTTCAATTTTCTTTCTTCACAACTTTTTTCAAAAAAGAAATATATATCTCGCTAAAATCGTATTGCCACA
Source organism: Ericerus pela (assembly GCA_011428145.1). NCBI lineage: Eukaryota > Metazoa > Arthropoda > Insecta > Hemiptera > Coccidae > Ericerus > Ericerus pela. The sequence goes on along the minus strand of WOFM01000214.1, from coordinate 1,039,264 downwards.
GGTTGAAACGGTCTATTTCGAATAAGGTGGAGTCATCGATGGGAAGGTATCGCATCGTTACTTGAGGATTTTAGCGCACCATCCAGAATAAATTTTCTAACATTTTTTCTCTTTACTATTCTCTTCTATTTTCTTCATTTTCCATTTTTTTTTTTTTTTTTTTTTTTTGGTCGCCATTACAGAGTAAAACGATATCCAAACTCGTTATCGAAGGATACATTTTGCTACCAATCAACTTCATTTTCATGTTCTGTTGTTATCTTATTTTTTGTTTTCCACGCCAGTTTCTACGACAGTTTTTCAACTCATATAGAACTATTTGAAAAAATTTTAATGGTGAAAAAAAAAAAACAAAAAAAAAAAAACAAATCTGTATAGCCGCTGTTTTTGGTACAAAATGAGACATAGTGAACATCTGTTGAAGAAGTACACGTTTCAAAAATAACATAATTATGGAGACTTCCAACTATATACGTATACGGTATACCTATCGATAAGCCTACTGCCATTGTCAAGTACCATGGATTTCCTTCGATCATTTAGTACCGGATACTCAGGGTGCCGTTTACGAAGTATCTATAAGGATCATAAAGAAATCATGACTATAAAGAGGTGTTTACGAGTTGTCTATATAAATGAAATACAAACGCTAGCGCAGAAGTGCACCATTTGTTGATAATAAGAAGCAATTTTTTTTATTATAAATATAAAAATCCACAGTAAAAATTACAAACACCAACATTCCCAACTCTTTATAGCTCTTATTGACTTACATAGACACCTCCAGACATGGCCATATAGATCGATAAAGTAGTGATAAGCGAGAAATATATAGGCATTATGGCTACTTTAGAGACGTGTAGCTATAGAGCTTATAGAAAGTTCGTAAATGGCCTCCAGGTACACGCAAATCCGAGTCAACAATAGATAACACCTAAAGCCCTAAAATTGAAAGAATTTTCACTCGATTTCTTACTAGATTCACAGCAACGTATTTAGACAGCTGAAAACAGACGAAAAAAGACAGACTATGCATGCTCAGAAAACACATGTCCATTTTAGGGTTTTCGAATGATAGCACTTTCGGTTAACATCGGTGCGATAGGACTACTTGGTATCCAGTACTAAAATGATCCAAGTAGAATACTCACAACGACAGTGATATTTTTACTGAGTTTCTCAAAACTTTTGGTAAATTGACTTGTGTAAAAAATCAAAATTTCTACCAACATGTTTAATATTTTCAGCCGTTAAGCCTATATTGAGGGTTGGCGTACTCCTTGTTAATACTTTATAACAAACTTTCATGTCATAAAAATAAAAATAAAGTTGGTTATTTTCCATTACAGAATAGCAAAAATTGTTAAGAACCCCCTAACGACCATAAGTATATGCCTTACCGCGTCATTACACGATGTGAAATTCGTTATTTTCTGTCATATCTCTATTTTTAATTATGTCAATAACAATGTACCGAATCTGACTACTGCACTAGGATTCTGTAATTTGTTATCACTGCATAGCAACAAAAAAAAAAAAAAGAAAGAAAAAACGAAACTGATGATATATTGCTTAGAACTACATTAATGTAAATGTAGAATTGCGAATTTCACGTAGAAATGAAGATAGTAGATTCATTATTTAATTAAGAAACCAAGTAATGTTAGCCTACACAGCTGAAGTCACGAATTTCTCAGTCACATGAAAGGAAATTCATTGGATCATTTTCATAATAAAATGCTGATTAGCTGATTTACATTTTGTTCTCATTTAATTAATAATATTACCTGAATGAAGAACCGGAAAAGTTCATCAAGAAACATTTCGCAATACCAATTTAAACAAGAAGATATGAAAAGTTCGAGATTTTTGACCTAAAAAAAAATTCATGTGAATTTGTCTTATAAATATAATGCGGCATTCTGGAACATTTATATAATTCAGTTCGTTAATTAAATTATAAAAAATTGAAGTTACTCGATTTGATTCGTCATTTTGAACCACAATAAGTTAGGTTAAAAACGAGTTTTTAAAAAATACGCTTTTATAATTTGAAGAAGAAAATAGCAGCCAAAGAGAAAATAAAATTTCTCACTTTTTTTTTTTTTTAGACAGAAACAATAAACAAAAATTGAAAAGACAACTGATAAAAACGGATATAAGCGTATGTATGCGTGTGTCGCAACACATGAAAGCAGCGCTGAAGTTGGTCATCCGGCGTACTTCTACAAACTGAGTGAGTAGAATAAAAGCGTATAAAAAATAAAAAAATGTTAACTCATGACTAATGATTTGTGACTCAGTTTCTTCAATTCATTCATATTAAAGCATTTGAACCACCAAGTTCAAAGTTCACTTTTTATGTGGAAGTATACATCTACCTTTAATAAGTAAAGAAAAAATGTATGAAAACTTTGACTAAATTAGGTAAGGCTTATACGTATCTTACATTTTGCACGATGCAGCTGTAAATCCTTCTCAAAAAAATAATAATTCCAATAATATTGAGATGAGTTTCAACCAATAAAACCCTTCACTGCATCGTTGCTGTTCGCTCACATTTTTAATATACTTAATATTTGGGAGTTAAAAAAAAAAATTAGATGAATGAACTGCAGAATAATTTGAGAAATCACTCATATTTTAATGGATAATAAGTATCGCCTTCCAAAAAATAATACATATATTTGTGACGTTGACTTTAAATTGCAAAATACTTAATTTTCATAAAGTCAAAATACATTAAGTATTTTGTCTAAGTTAATTTAATCTTAAGAAGACCAAGTAAAGTTCAATATTATTACCAATTTAAATTCGGTTAATCATAAAGGTTCGTATTTTTAATTTATTATTTAAGGAATTGATTGAATAATTCAAATCTTCAGACTTAAATAATTTCAGTTGAACGTCTTTTTCGATTAACAAATTAGAAACACCACCATTCTAAATAATGTGTTTTAATAGAAAGTAAAAAACAATATGGGCCTGCGGTGAGTATTAACTACGGATTACTACAAATTATAAAAAAACTTAATGTACCCAATTAGAAACTGATAAGAAAATACAAAGCTTTATTAAGACTTTTTAAACATGTAGATACTTTTGAAATTTCAAGTAGGAGCAACATAGACATGTAGGTATATCGTAATAAAATTATATCTAGACGGCCAACTTGGAATAAAACGCTTACGGGTGCACTGCCTATAGAAAATTTAAAGGGGAATATTTTCAACATCCATAAAATTTTCAATACAATCGATGGTTTAGCAAATGAATCACAAAAAAAAATTTTCATCCATATAACTGCATGTATTCCTTGTAACAATATGCCAATAGCGGCGCAAAGGAGGCAACCATTTTGAACCCATTTTTATTACACAAATTATATTAGGGCTTTTGATAGCTAAGCACAGGCATGCTCATCCATCATTTTCTTCCCAATCATATTTTTGTTAGTTTTGTATCAGTCTGTCAATAATCGGGAGATTCTGAATAATTTCAGATAGTTTTGTCCCAATTCATTCATGTAATATTTATTCGTGCTTGAATAATCAACATGAACATTAAAATTTTAAGTTTCCAGGAGATTTCACCAGAAAAAATGCAAATTCATAAAAAAATACCAAAATATAAAATTTAAACAATATCTAGTGCAAAAAACCTCAAGAGGTTTTCTTATTTACCATTTCCCAGTATAATTCAGTCTTCGATCATAATTGTATTTCTATATTTTAGTGTATAATGTATTAATTGTTTAATTTCTGATTGGAAAGAAAATGGCGGATGAGCTGCCAGGGTGAAATTATTAGAGGTTTATATTATAGGTATATGGGAATTAGGCTGTCTAGGTTAGTACACATGTCTATGAGTCGTAGTGATAAAATAAATACAGAAACCTCCTAAAGAATAAAGAGAAATATTACACTTGATTTTTTGTTTATTTTAGTTAGGTTTGAACATAGTCAAGTACCAGAAACTAAATGAGATATCAACGGAAGTATCAATAAAAACAAAGATAACGACGTTCCGATAAGAATAAAAATAAATTTTCCTTTCGTAGAGTACGATAACAGATACGATCTCACACAACCAACTGAAGTGGACATCAGAGACAAACACAGTGTAGAACCTTGGTGTAACAAATACTCACAGCATTAGTAAAATGGTTTATTGTACCTATCAATAGCTATATTTTTACCATGCTTTTGACAAGCCGCAAGCCAGATTTTGTACAATCACAGATCTTTAGCGTTTTTAGAGATTGTTTAGAAGCCCGTTTGGCTTATACTATAGTTATATTAATATATTATACATATATATGTGGGTCTACCATCATTGGAAATTGAACTGGTAACCTAAAGGTTAAAAAAATCAACGACCATGTCCATATAGCTTCGCCACAGCCGATGGAAGACTACCTCACAGTAGTTCACACTATCACACCAATCACACCATATCCCTATGTGCAAGAACTACACAATGCACAGAGAAGGCAGCTACATACAGGCTCCGACAAACTTACGTAGACTATTGCAGGGCTATCTATTCGGGAGGGGGAGGAATGTTTGAACTAGTTTAGCTCATCCCCACAATATATGAATTCGAGTTTTTCGTGCCAAAATTTTCCTTCAGTTATGAAAAAAATAATTTACTTAGCCCCAGCACCGCCCACACTCCCAGATCACTTCATGACACCAAGATTAATAATTAGATTTTCATAGAAAACTTACATAAGAAGATCGCGAATTTGTAGGAGAGTAAAATCAACTAATGCTAAGAAGTATAAAATGGAAATACCACGGAATAAAACGAAAATGCAAACAAGTGGCGTTATCTTTTAGAAGAGAAAGTAAACATTTCAACAGAGTATTTCAACAGAGTACCCGCTGAAACTTACTACCATTTTGGTTGACGGCGGCAATTCCTTTCTAAAATAAACACTGAGATACTTGAGATACCGTGTCTCGTCCACACCTTTTTCTATTCAAAGCCAATCACGAGATTCGTTAATTTGCAATTCACTCCGGAAAAAAACATCTTCTTATCGACGTTTCCACCTTATGCTGAGGTCAGTCGACTTTTCACAAGTAAACATGAAAGATTTGAGAACTATAATTTCAATCTAATTTGTTTTTTGTGTTCAAACTAGTTTCGGTCTGCAAATGAATCAAATTTCGTTCTACTCGATTGATTTTTGTCTTCGGACAAAAAAGAAAATTGTGACGAATTTCACAACGTTACCGAGAAAAGTCAGCTTGCTTTCGTAGGTATTCAACCTGTTGCGGGAAGGAGAGAAACTTTTCTTTTTCGTGTAATTTGTTGAAGGGCAACGCAACCGCAATGAAGGATCGTGTATATTTTGAAACATTGAAAAAGACCCGTTTCACTAATCTGCAAAAGCCTTTTAACGTCTTTATTGCGAAGATGAAAAACAAATTTCTGGCCGAGAACACGGAGTGTAAGTGTGATAGATTTTTCCCACGCGAAGGATTTGAGCATTTAATACCGAAGAGATCAATTTAAAACCCATTTCTAAAAAAGGAATTTGTGAACATAGTACAAAAACTTTTCATTTTAAAAAGAACAATATCAAGACTAATATAAAAGCAATGGACGTGGATGATCTTACAAAAGTATACCTATACCACACCCTATAGTGGTTTTATCATATTCTTTCTAGAAGAAAATTGAAATAATTACACAACCAGAGAAACACATTCAGCATTTCATCATTTGGTGCATTCGCACATGTCATGGTTACCATTTAGACAAAATAGAGCAACCATTAATAGGTCGGGAAGACTACCTCATACTTTATTCATTCAGCTATATACGTATTACTCACCTTAAAAAGTTCCAAATCCATTAGTTTATTATTGAAGAAAACAGCGGTTAGCATAATATTTTTTCTGAGCATTTTATGTTTTAGTATATAATCACTCCAACATAAAAACACCGAAATAATTAATTCAACGGTAGATGTGTTCCACGTCGGGAAAATATTACAAATTGTTGCAGTTCCTTCCACCTTATTCTTTCCTCTTCTCCTCTTTCTCCCAACTGAACGCAGCTTGGAAATGCAAAACACGAACACATTTATACTTTTAGTGTTTTCTCAAAAGAAATTTTTGCTGGTAGCTGCCCAACTGGCGAAGGTAAACGCGTTAACACGTCACAATGTTGGAGCAAGAGCTTTAAGCGAGGATAATCTTTTCGAAAGTACACGTTACTGGTACCTTAACCCAACATGCTAATTAGCAAAATACGTGCATATATACATAAACAGGAGTATTATACACTGTACGAATGAAAAACTTTTTTCTTCACGAGAGTTCAAAGCGTTATCTGCTACCATCTTTATCACGAATTTTGCAACTGCAAAATTTCTGTTCAGACCATGAGATTGGCGGGTCAAAAAAGCTGAGAAGTGAAGAAAGAATAAGACTTTTCAATTATGCCTATTTGAAAAAATGATAATTCGAGTATAGACTTGATTGTTAAAACGTGAATTTTGAAAAGTAAAAAAAAAAAAAAGAAAAGAAGAGAAGAGAAAAAAATTGGAAGAGGAAGTTCTGATGTTTTTTCATTTGCCGAAAGAAAACATACGAAATTTTGTTAAGTTTTAAAAATCAAAGGATTGATACAGATTTTATCGAGAGAATAATCGATTATCTATCTTAAATTCTTTGTTCAGCGCCCCTCTTTCTCTCCATAAAGTCTCGAAAACAACCATTTTTCAGTAAATATGTTCAGTAGCATCGAACGGGAAATAGTAATTATCATACTCTGTTCAGATAATTATAGCAAACTCAATAAATATTTTCTATCCATTAAGCCAATTTCAATAACCCTTTATCATGCCTTCCACCTTCGTAGCCCACCCGTTCTCATAAAACAAAACTGATAATGAACAATAATGTTTATTCACTTACATAACGTTTTCACAAAAATTGTGTAACGCGTACATGTACCGTATTAGTTTTACTTCTTGACAATGGGTGGGTTGTGAAGGTGGAAGGGATGATACGGGGTTATGGAAGGGGGCTGTACGGTTAGAAAATATGTACTGGCTTTCTAAATAATGCGACCATTACGAATTATATGGAATTCCCATCTAACGATACTGAACAAATTCACTAAAATAATGGCTACTCTCAACCGCAACTAGAGGGGTAGGGGGGGGGGCGTTAACCAAAAACCAACGTAGAACATTTTTTGATAGAAATTTCAAGCTGAAATATTTTTCACGGAACTATTTTTATACCAAAAATGAAATTTGCGGGGAAAAACGTGAAAAACTAAATTTTAATGACGGATAAACACTCCATTCTCCAGAATTGCAAGAGGCCTTCACTTTTAACGTGTACGATGCGGTCCAGGTTGACTTTTTTTTTTTTTTTTTTTTTTTGGACAGGCTTATTCTGAAAAACCTATTTCACTTCAGTTATGGTTCCGGGGTTCGTTTCCGACCCGCGAATACTGCCTGGTTATAAGTATTATGTACATTTCTTTATCTTACTTTTGTGAAACATTTCATCAGGGTAAATTTTCGATGGAAAGTTTCATGAGGTTTACTTCAATACACTTCCATGCGGGTCAAAAGTGTTTTGATTTCGCGTCGTATTTAAGTTTTTACAAAGACGAAAACGTACGCATGAAAAACTGTTTGAAAATTTTCATACGATCAAAACTAATATTTTAACTTTTTTTTTTTTCTATTACATGGTAAAATACATTATTCGTACGTTCGTTTACATACACACGGCGAGTTAGTTTTCGACGTACCATATGAGAATTATACCTTCGGTACGTCGTCAAAAATTAGCTCACTAAGTTTTTACAGTAATTATACTAATAATAAGCCTCGAAGCACCGTTTCGCGGCGCTTCGGCTTACACTGGCCTGGCAACATCCGATTAATTCGTTGTTAGGATGGAAACAACAAAACATTTGCAGTTGGCGCATGCGCCTTAAATTTTATCTGAATAATTTTCGTTGAATTTTGTCTTAAAAAATCGGGTTGAACGTTTATTAGGGTGCGTATACATTTGCGAGCAAAATGCTTGCGAACCGTTCGCGAACCGCTCGCAAGCACCATGTTCGCGTAATTGATACGACGTTTTTGCGTCGCACGAACTGCTTGCGAACCGTTCGTTCGTCGCTCGTTGTGAACCGCCGGAAGTCGGTTTTTTCGACGAACACAAAGGATATTTGCAGTTCAGTTGGGACGGCGTTCGTGTGCAGTTTATTCATTTTTGTGTTCGCGGTTTCCATTCTATAGGTTCGCGATAACTGCGGATGGTTCGCAGTTAGTTCGTCTCTTTTCCCTGGTTCGCTAGATGCTCGCAAACTGTTCACTGAAATAATATTTTATCGAGCCGTTCTCGAGCATCTAACGAACGGTTCGCGAACGGTTCGCAAGCATTTTGCTCGCAAATGTATAGGCACCCTTACGTTTATATTAATGATGTAACTGGAGATGAGAATTTTAGTTCATTTTGCGGATTTAGTTCATTGAGTCTGCTTCACCAAAGTGAACTAGTTCACTGAACTAGTGCAATTAGTTCAGTAGTTCAGTAAATTTTTCAACTCGATCACTTCAATTAGCTGATTCATGATCGGCTCATATCATTTAAATCAACTGTTTTATTATATGATATTATGATCGAATTCATAAATTCATGCTAGAACTATTGGTTAAGAGTTTGACTCGCTCATCGACTGCTACTTACTTCAACTTCAGTTTGATCAACGGATCGAATAGAAGTGGAGTAGACTGATAAGAACTGAGAACTATCAAAAAAAAAAAAAAAGAACTAATGAACCAGTTCATTTAGAAGTGAACTAAATGATCGATTAGTTCACTTTTAGGATTGGTTCAAAAGAACTGACTTGTGAACGAACTACCCATCACTAGACGTAACAGTCAGTCACTATTCAAAGTACCACAGCGTAGGCGGAAATTATAAATTTTAGTAGATTTTATGAGGGGAAACATACAATTAATACAGTCCTTATGATTGAACTTTAAGGAGGTACTGGATAGTTTTTAGTTTCGTGTCGAAAGATACTCAATGTCATCAAAGATCCAAATCTGCAAAGTCTATCAGCAATCTCAAAATCCCAAGAGCTTACAAAAATCATGTCCCACGAACTAGCGCCTTGCGTCATTAAAACGAGAAATTTGATTTAATTATGAGGAAAGATGAGATATATTTGACGTACATTTTATTTTACTCATTTTCAAGCTGTAAAAGTCAAATTAGACCATTTAGTTAATTTCAAGAAGTTTCTACAGTTTCTCAGCAGCATATGCAGAAGGTTCAGACGGTGGATGCCATACGAAAATACTTTAAAGCCACACTTGCTCCATCACAACCGTAGGCGAATGTAATCCATTACCCAGCCAACATTTCAGTCATTTATCCAAATTCTGGATGAAATTCCGAAAGATGGGGAACAACACATTCTACAACAATGAATATTCTACATTTTAGAACATGCGTATATGATATATACCTATACTATATTTTCGTTTTAAATTACCTACCGGAAGTCAAATTTTCAAGTTTTTTTTTTCTTTGCACGCATTTCAAGTCATTATCCAATTGTAATTATGTTTTTTAACCAATCGAAATTAATTACAAATCAATTACTTTTTTTTTTATGAGTTTCATTTGAATTTATTCTGAAGATTTTCACAATTTCGAGATTCCTAATACAGACACCAGACAAATAGAAAACTTTTTACTACAGAAAATTATATTATTTTCTCACTAATCCCCCCCTTCTTGCACCATCAAAATCTCAGCTATTCACGTGTTTCTGTCACATCAACTATTGGTCGAGACAGAAATTGCTTTATGGCAAGTATTCCAGTAATGGACAGGACTGAATACATAGAACATCATCGTTTGAAAATGACACACATCCGCTGCCGCAAAATTTGACTTTTGAGTTGAAAAACAACGATGAAAAAATTCAAATTTTGGAATATTGGATTTATCTAGACCTAAAATATTCGATTCTGAAGGTACTCACGAATCTTTTGTCAGAATTGCAAGATTGCAATCGGTTTTAGTGATTTTCCTAAGGAAATACGAGTATTGCATTCAGTGTAACGGCGAGACCTGCGAACGGGATCTGTGGAAGAGCACAGATTTCAAGTCGTAGATCACAAATATATAAGTCATTCGAATTCTTCTCCACAAGATAGGTACATGTATACATAAAAATTTCCACTTTTTACTCATTTTGGTAACCATACGGCGTTTGTGAAGCCTTCACTTTATGGTTTATGGCAATGAAACTTGGAACAGTGTTCGAGATTTTCACTGACTGCACATCGAATTAAAATTTTTGAAACTCATCCAGTAGTTTCGGAGGGAGGGGTTTTCAAAGTTTTGCAAACCCACCATGTTGTCATTCTGATGACTTCTGTAAACTGAAATATTTTTGCCTGAAATTTTTACGGTAGTTCGAGAATATTAAGGACTGGTTTGATATTGAATTGGAGTACAATTGGTCAACTGATTTTTCAATGGAAGCAATTACAAAATTTGAAACTTTCGAAAAGTACACTTATCGCGGTCATTTTTCTATAATAAGGTAGGTATTTATTCGATTTTTTCCAAAATTGAGTAAATGTTCACCTGCGAAAAACTTCATGTCTGAGTGCATAATATAAACTGATAAGGTAAAATAATTTTATTCATCAGACTGGAGTTTTGGTGCTGTCAGGTACTTTTCCATCACAATCTTCACGACATTAGCGTTTTCGTATTCCATTGTTGGAGCCACACAGTGGTGGTGCACTGTTGGGGATGCAGGTAAATTCAACTACAAAAATCAACATCTTAATTTTCCAACGGCAATGCATCATTTTACTTACTATTCTGTGGCGATCGGTACGCAGGCATATAGACACCCGAGTAACCAGAGGCGATTCCAGAATTTCATTCTGAGGAAGGAGCATCTTTGGAAATTCATCTAAGGGCGTAGATGTGTATATATGGAGAGATTTGGGATGTGAACCTTTTGCTCATAATGGAATCTCCTTCTCTTCCTCCTCTTCCCACTCTCGTATAAATGTATTTCTGTGCAAAGATCAACTGTCGAAATAATAAATTGTGAGGTTGGTAGGTATCTGGTTACCAACTTATTTAAAATGATAATTTAAAACTAGTTTTCATCAATAAATCATTATTTTTTTTTTTTTAAACAAGAATTTTACTCAAATAAGAGTTTTTGAAATTTGCTTTCATAAGGCAGACTGTGGAAGATAGTTTTTCATTTTGCACAAAATTTTTAATCCATTTAAAAAAAGAAAAGAAAAAGAAAAAAAAGAGATAAATTTAAGGTTTGTATGAAACTTTGACTGGAAGGTACATAGTTTTCTCATTTCATGCAAAATCACAATATTTGTGTTCAAAAAAGCAAAAAAGGCTACTGCTGCACTTTATATGTTAGTTCTGAAATGAAAATTCTGTTGAAAGCTACTTCTCACTTGTCATTGGCTATCAATTTCATTCAGAAGTAGAAAAACTAAAAAAATTGATATTTTAAAATTAACTATTTTTTTGATAAAAATGGTATGCACGTGATATAGTGAAATTCCGAAAAAATTTTTTGAGGAGGTGCACTGTGTTTTGTAAAAATAAAGAAAACAACTTTGCGAAAGCGGAGCGAGCGAAAAAAATGTTTCATATTTTTTTTAGTTCTAAAACATTCATAACTATACAAATAAGTTTGAATTTGTTTTTGTTTTTAAAAGTTTTTTGTGAATAAGTACACTGTGTACACCCACGTTTGAAATTCACTTACGCATAAGGATTAAAAAGAAATATTCATGTTTTTTTTATGGGTGGGGGCGAGGGCTACAACTCTCATGGCTCTCCTGCAGCCGCGCCTACAAGTAACAGCCAAGTTACAGCTATATTTTAGACGTCCGAGCTTTCGAATCCACTTTCAAAGAAAATAAAAGCTTATAACTGACATCTGATTACCCATAGCCTTCCCTTCACATCATCGTCGACTTGTATTAACTATTACGATAGGGAACGGCTCTCGAATTATAAGCTTGTAATAACGATAAGGTAAGCGGGAAGTACGCCGATTCCCCAACGGAAATAAATTCCCAAAGTCTAAGAAACATCAGAGACACGTCGATTAACTATTATTTAGCGATACGGTGACGTGTAGAAATATGATATTGATCATTGGTGAACCAATTCTAATCTCTTTGACTGTTCACGTTTTTGGCCTAAGAGTGAACAGTCAGTCTCGTTTTAGACGTGATAGTTTCTCGTTTGTCGTGAATACTAAACATTATTCACGACATAATACAGCTCTTTTATACGACAGCAAGTCACCTTTTAAATTGTTTTCACCGATACTTTCGAATGTGAACCTCAGTAGTAGATCTAAATAACTCACGATACTATTCTTTCGAACTCAAAACAAATATCCGATCGAGATTTGATGGTTCACTGAACTTCGAGAACCATAAGGCGATGTGAAGAATAACCTGCACGACCTGATATTAGTTACCATATCTGTAAGTAACCTTTTCGATTGTAATAAAGTGTATACTGTGATAATGGGTCGGCCAACTTATTTATTTCCACTTATGTAAATTCGCCCGATATACTTCGTAGGCCTTGGGAGCTATCGCTGGTAGGCTGGTGGCCTAACTGTTTGAGCTGGTTTGTGGTTTCGACTCTACGATTGATCGAGACTTATTGATATACTTCGAATCGTGATATCATCCCCTATACTCGGAATGTACATTCGTTTTCGGACGTCACATAACAAAACAAACGGTCTCCGTAGCCGAACTGGATGAGTCTTAGGAGCACGCCTAATGGAAAAGGAAAAAAAAAGAGGATTTCCTTCAGTCTGGGTTCTTAAGGGACCCACTATTTACGAAAAAATAAAAATAAACAAAAATAAGAAAAATGAACATATCCAATTTTCAATTTTTCGGAGCCCTCTTAAATTTTTTTCTCCTATGTCCGAATTTCCTCCTTATGGCCTTGCTCATGAAATCGTAAAAGTCAAACATTTCGTCGTCAGCAAACTCAGATCGCTTTTCTAACCCCTATCAACATTATCTCTTGAAAAAAACCACCATCTTCGTTGTTGTTCGTCGAAAATAATTTATTGGTACCCCAATGTTTACCTTAAATGAAAAAAGACTCGTTAAATGCCTTCGATGCGTAACACGTTAAGAACACAAATTTTCCTTCCACCGAATTCAAACCCACCGATTTATCCTCCGAAATTTGCCGTCTTTGAGCTCATCATTGTTTGCCCATTAAACCCTCGCAGCCAGCAACGTCGAGAGATTTAAAAGGTTCGCTACATAAAGTGGTCGATTAAGACGCTGACTTGGAAAACTGTCAAAAATGATGTACTACAACTTATTTCAAAAATAATATAGCCATACATTATATCCTACTTTCATACAACTTTTTTCATGTTTCATATGGACGGAAAAGGCGAGGCGGCGAAGGAACTTCGCACGCGCCCACGAAATATAATCTCCCATGTCACCCACCACCACTCCTTGCCGCACCTAATTCCTTCTTCCGCATTTTTTGTTGCAGATTTGAGAATGTATGGAATTTCGTAGTTTTTGTACACATGCAAAATACAAACAAAAAATAACATGAGAGGGCATATAAAGGGAGTAGCAAGAAAAAAAGAGTGCAGGAGTATTGCAGGATATTTTTCATTAATATTAAAGCTGTCCGTTCGCCATTGTTTTGTTTCGTGATAAATGAATATAATAGGAGTGTTGGTCTTGTAAAATTTATATACATGTACGTATTAAGCGTACATACATACGTATACGCACACACGGATACATTCTGGCGGAATTTCAGCCAACAGTATGAAAAATTTTTAATGACTTTTTTTCGATATATTCACATACAGAGTAAATGTGTAACAACCACACTACAGCCGTACCATGTGAATAGTATGTCGTACTTATAGACCCTGCCTAACTCCTCATGTCTCCCCATCATCCACCCTTTCTTTTTTGCCATTTCCCAAAAAAAACTTCAGCCAAACCTTTATCCAAAAATTCCGTTTGTAAGAACGAACATACACCCTTTCCAAAGTTTCTCCCTAATTTGTTTTTTTGTTTTTTTTTTTTTTTCTTTATCACGCAAAAAAGCGTACCCATACGGACTTCTAAAGTTTCCTCTCATCTCGTTCTTTTTACTCAGTTTGCTTGCAAACTAGGTATTAAAATTCACCTCACAAAAAGCTTATAGGTGATACACATATAATTTTATATATATATATATGCATGTATAGCCAAAAATCTTATTTTCACAGATTTGAGAAAACTACTAAACAAGTAGAGCTGAAATTCTGGAGAGATAGCAGCTCTGAAATGTCTTCAGATTGTCTAGTTGAAGTCGGAGAGGTTGGTGGATGAGTCCAACCTTCTTCATCCAAGTCTACTGTCTTTTTCCTCCCAGGCTATATTTATTCAGAAGGGAGGTTTAAATTCCCACTTCAACAGACTCTACTTCGACAACTGTTAGTGTCTAGTGATGCAAAAAATTTTTGTATTTGTCGAGCAAGCGAGAATCTTGCAAGCGATATATCAAGTGACATAGTGTGGAGTTGGATCTTCGTTTGTTCGACTTTTGATACAGTTAGGAGTTTGGGCCACTGAAATTCTTCCTTTAATAATTCATCAAAGCTCAAGTGGTTTAGGTTGGAGTAGAGCATCGTGACATACTTAACATAAAAATGATTTGTTATTGGGGTTATTCTGTGTATTTGTGTTAGTAGGGTTTTTGCTTACAGAAACCCCACTAAAATTGCTTTGTATTTCTTTTTCCTCTTTCATTATTCCTCAGCCCGAGTTCTATGTTTTTTTTTTCAACTGTGAAAATAAAATTTTTTATTTTATGACGATAATGGTGAACATTTATTTATTTTTTTATTTATATTACTATTATTATTATTATTATTATTATTATTATTATTATTATTATTATTATTATTAATTCTTTTTGTGATAAACTGATAGAAATAGAAAATGTGACAATAATGTTTGAGTTTCAACCGTTCCGTCTTGGGTAAGTAATACTAAATTAAATATATAATAATTATGTCGCTTCCTTACTGCAATTGTTCTTTTTAAAATGCCATATTAACATGGTCTTCCCTTCTCTGATGAAGCTATCAAAATTTGACAGAGGTAAGTGTTGAGTGACGTGGATTGTTCATTAGTACTGAAAAGGCTGCGCTTTTGATTTTTACTTCTGAAGAAACTTCTAGCCTTCTATTACTCTGATTTCAGGTAATTTGTTTTCCTCAGTATCAAATCTTTTACATCGTGTGTACAACTGGCTACTGGTGTTCGCGTCATTAAATCGTTCAGAAAGAGAGGATAAATTTGCACCTTCGGAGCCTCTTACTTTCTACTCGACACTTGCATAACTCTGAAGAAAGAGCGTACGTTTACCTTTTACAAGGATTCACAACAGCGTACAGAAACAGAATGCTTATAGATACTTGTGGTGTTTTGTCTTTTCTCTTCTATCTCTCGCTCAGTTTTTCTTCTTTCTAATTTCATTCGATTCTTGTCCTTTCGTTTTTACATACGTATTATAAACTGCACGTATTGATATTATAGTATAAAATATCCATTTTAAAATGAGTGCTATTACTTATCAACCGTAGTGTCATGCAACGATCTAGTGGTGGGGTTGCGTACATTTTTCGTTTCAAAATTCCAGGAAAATTCTAACAATAATAACTGGAATTCATATTTACGTAGGTATAATATTTATATACCTATATATATATATATATATATATATACTTATTTTCATGTATTATAATTATATTGGCCAACTTCTATTTGTTACGGTATAGGTCGCAATTTTTATCTGATGGTCACAAAATTTGGAACGAACATTAGTACCAAGCCAAGGACCTGATCAATTGACTTTGTTGGGCATCGGCCGTACGATACTTCTGGTATGGTTATTTTAATTTTTGTTTTGGCTATAGTATTTTCAATTTTCTACCAATACTTACGAAATTTGAAAAAAATATTCATTACGATCTATTATTACTTGCTATAAATTTTGGTACAGGTCAGTCGTAAGGTACATCCAACAACCCTATTTACGTTTTTATTTTGGCCATAAAATACGTGATTTTAGACCAATAGGAATCTAATTTGGAACAAGTATTTATTATGATCTATTAATAACTTTTTAATTAAGCTACTGTCTAATTTTATAATTCTGCAAAACATCCTTTTTTTAACGATGCTGCTGATGCGTTAAAGAGTTTTTTACCTTTCCTTTTTGTTATGTCATTCAGATGGTTTTCTGATGTCTTTAGACACACGGTTTTCGTCTATTATATCAATAGATATGTTTTTTGATGAGCTAAGTTTAAAAAACCCCAACGCAGTAACAGCTCCGTTAGAAAAAGAAGGTTCTCAAAAAATGTAAAATTAGATGATCAATAAAAAGTTATTAATAGATCGTATTAAATATTCGTTCCGAATTAAGTTCCTATTGGTCCAAAATTAGGCATTTTATAGCCAAAATAAAAACGAAAATAGCGATATCTAAAGAACCATCTGGTCCATCCTGAGCAAAATCAATAAGTCTGGTTCTTGGCTTAGAAGAAATGTTTGAGCATAATTTCGTGATTATCGATAAAAATTGTGACCTGTACCGTGGGAACAAGAAATGGATTTATATATCTTTATCTACTTATCTATGTATGTATATGTATGAATTTGAGTTATTGGTGCCAAAATTTTCTTGACATCATGAAACGATTAACATACCCACCCCCAACTCTGGGGCCTAATACCGTAACAACAAGCGTAATAAGATTTTTGAAGAAAAAAAAAACCTTCTCAATAACATGTTTTACTCAATGCTTCCAAAAGATTCTTGAAAGTAATAGTTGGTATGAATAGATGAATATAATTGGGTTAAAAGATAAAAACACATATTGTATTACACAGCTATTTGTTATTCTGTTTCTAGATCTACTGTGTTTTTAAAGCAGCAAATTAAAGCTATAAAAATAAATGCGTATAATACGACAATTTTAGATCTTTTTTAAGCTAATATGGATATACAGTTTATCTTATATGTGTAAAGTTGTGTTCATTATGTAATAAATTACATAGGCAAGTCTCGTGCTCAACTATCCAAACTTCTGTAATATATTGTGGATGAAGTAAAAAAAGGAAACTTATATAATAAAAAAAAATGTTTTGTACTGCAATGACAGTATACTTTACCTGGACAATGATGTCAATAACATTGAATAAGGTGATGTGTAGGCTCAGTGGACCAACAAGTTGGGTGGTGGGTATATCAAAAAATGGTTAGCCACTGGGTCAAAATCATACTATTATGAAACGGATTTCGGACAAGTCACCACAAAAGCTAAAGGTTTCACCCTCCACCACAAAAATGTCCTTAGGCATACTGTTTGGTATAAAATGCATGTAATTGTGTGTGTAATGCATAAAATTGTACGTGCGATGCATAAAATTGTGCGTATGATGCATACAATTATGTGTATGATACCTGACAAATTTTACATTTTATGTGATTTTACATATGGGTCAGAATATGCGTGAAACTAATTAAATGAGTATTTGTGTCACGTACAATATTATGCGTGTACGTTGTATGTATATTGCATGTATATGTGTTTATGGATAATCAATTATGAGTACATAGGGGTGAATAGTCTTATTTCATGTAGCTACATACGCATGTGTGTTTAAAAAAAACTACACTACATATACATACAATGTGATACATACTTTGAATGTGCGCACAACGTATAATATTGTACGTATACATTGTACATATATTTTACACATACTTATAAGTATACTACAAATATGCGTGAAAAATTGTGCATACGTATGCATAAATAGTCCACACGCATATGCATTTGTTTTATATAAACTCATATTTATTGCCACTAGGATGACATTTTAACCATATCCACAAAATTTATTATACTAAAATAATCTTTAAAATTAACAAATTATTTATTTATATATTTGTTTTTTATTAGATAATTAAACAAATTTAATTATCAATTAATTAAAAATTATATCCTCAATATAATAAATATTAAACATTAATTAAATAAATAATATTTTTTTTTAAATTAAATAAATAAATATTTATAACTAAATTATAAATTAATTAATCCACTTCAAATATTATGTCTATATATTTTACAAAATGATGTTTTTCATTTTATAGCAATATGCATCGATATCTCTTTTCCTCTCCCCAACTAATCACCACAGCTATTGTAAATCTGACATCACACACTTCTTAGTGTAAATAAAGTATAGTGTACTATTTAAAGGGTATATATCCATCAATTTACAATGGGTTCACAAATAAAGATGAAATTATCAGAACTTATCAATATTCTAAATGATATTTTAGACCAATTTAAAGGTCTATAGCCCCTTTTAAGAAAAATTGTAATTTTTAAGAAAAGGGAGAAAAAAAAGAAAAAAAATAGACAGCAAAAAGAATGTGAAAGTGAGAACAGAAGCAAAAGCAAAAAAGAGTAACACAACAGATGAAAAAAGAAATAGAAAAAGAAATACAAAAAAATTGTTTCAACACCTACTTATTCTGTGTAAAAATATTTGACCAAACAAAGATGAAAGTGCTTACATCACTCACAGCAAACAATTACTTAATTATAAATTAATGTTATAGATGTATGAAGGATAATAAATTCTATGCATACTTGAAAGCTGATTATAAGACTAATAAAGAAAATGAGAAAAAAATACAAAAAAGACATTCGCTGGATTTTATTCAGAAATATACAATACAGCCACAGTTTAAAAGAAAAATAATAAAGATAATTACTTCCATAGAAGATATCCCTTCAGAGATGGACAATTGTTTTTTTCAAATGTACGAAGGGATTGTGGAAGGAATAACCGATGATACAACTCAACAAAGAATAAAACGTAAACTAATGACATGTGTGCCTGTATCGAATAATGACTGTCCATTTACATTTTTATATATCGGTACGTATATGCATATTACCTATTTCATTAAATAAAATTTATGCCCTTCTATTATATAAAGATTTTTGTAAGTAATTGTGGGGATTCTCCCCACCGTGAGGCTCGGCCTCAGCCGAAAGGCGATACGTCGATCGACTGATCGACGTATCATAATAATAAAATACAAACTCGCACATCGTCTATTCAGACGATGTGCGGTTGCCTAGGAAGCGGGCTACGTAATAATACGTAGCCACTCGCTTACACGTAGCTAGGAGCGGGTAACAAATACCCACGCCGCATCAGCTACGGTTGCCCAGCATTCGCTCTTCAAAACGGCGTTTGCTTGCGTGGTCCCGATAAATGGTTGGCTGCCTGCCTTATAACAATTAAGGCAACGGACACGCACAAGTGGGATCTGGTGGAATCCCACAGTGGTGACCCCGACGTTCTACTACGGCGCTAGCAGCGCTTTGCCCATCTCTAGGCGCTAGTAGCGCTGGCGCTAGCAGCGCTTTTCGAGAGTGGAAGAAAATAAAAACAACTAAATTCGAAAGTGCAATTTTGCGATTTTGAGTGTTTTCTTGAAAAATTATTTTTGGAGTCAGAAAATTTTAGTGGTTGTAGGGAATTGCTGTTTAAGCATTTTTGCGAGCAATTCTGAAAATAGAAAGTCTGTTAGTGGGAAATTAACCCCCCCTGTTAAATATATTTGCCAGTCTCTTAGGATTCTGGAAAGGGAAATATCAGACTGGAGAACCAGGTTGGAAATCATCCTCCAACCCCTCCACCTTCAGCCAACCAACACACAACTACTGTGTCTACCTTTGAATCCGAAAAGAAGGTTAGGAGAAAACAGGCCCAATTATTGGAGACCCAAGTCTCACAAGAGGAGCTTACTATCCTCAAACTTCGAAGTGGTAAGGAAATTCAAACAGCAAACTTGTCCCCTGCTGTACCTTCAACTTCAAAAATAATGGTAGAACCACAAAACTTAGGTTCTGCCCCCATTTCTCTTGGTTCTGTATTTGAATCCATAGTTCTGCAAAATCAAAATACAACAATGCCTACACCAGTAGAAATTTCTCAGCAACAAGCTGCCGAGGCCCTTAAACTTCAACAAGAGGCTGAAGCTGAAGCTGAAAGATTGAGACTGGAAAATGAACAGTTACGACAACAACAACAACATCCAGGAGAGGCAAGAGCCCCTGGCAACCAGCAACCAATTAACATGGCACTGTTTGCACAATTCATGGAATTCATGAGCCTTCGTGAGCAGAATAGAGCTCCGACAGGTAATGGTGAACATAAAATAAAAATACGAGTACCAGAATTTCTCCCAAAGGAAATAGAAATCTGGTTAGCATTGCTGGAAGGCAAATTTAAAAAAGAAAAACTGCCTGAAAATTTAAGGTATGAACACATCTGTGGAGACATGCCAGCAGAAATCATGAGAACAATACCCAATATCATGAACTGCCCAAATAACGTTGTTGATAAATACGACTGGTTCTGTAGCAAAATTCGAAATGTTTTTGGCAAGACCGATGATGAAGCCATCAACCAAGTCATGGGTGGCCTAAAGATGGGAGATGATAGACCATCTGTCTTTATGGCCAAATTAATCAAGACTGGTGGTAAAATGGTCACGCCAATGGTGATTGCCAACCAATTTTGCAAGCAATTACTAGCCAGTGTATCTCAACTCATCCATACACTAGGCGCTAATAGAGCAGACACTGAAGGAAAATTAGAATACTTGGCCAAGATAGCTGATGATGCAATCGCAGCGACTGCTAATAGAGCCTCCATTGCAACAGTATCATCAGAGGTTGGAACTAATGAAGAGCTGAGAGCACAATTAGCCCAGCTAAACAAAAATTTCCGTGATCTGAAAAATGAAAACAAAAATCTTCGAAAACATAACAACGGCTACGGCAATCAACAAAGCCGTAGAAACTATAACCCAAAAGGTCATGATGATAGAAACGAGAGACAATCTAGATCCAGAGATCCAAAGTCAAATCGTTCACAAAATAGGGGTAGGAGTCCCAAAGGAACTCCCCCTCGAAAAAGTAGCAAATCAAAAAGTCCCAACCGAAAACCTTACAAATAAAATTGGTGCTACTACCATAATCTGTTTGATGAAGCAGCTGCCAAGTGCGAACCAACTTGCGCATGGTGGCAGGTAAAAAAACCAGAGTCAAACTAAAACGAGGGGCCCTCTCAGCGGCTGATGTCCCCTCGGAAAAATACTCGCGCCGCCTGTTCATAAAGGACAGGACGACCAGGAGAAGGTACTTGGTGGATACAGGTGCAGACCTTAGTATCCTACCAGCTAGCAAAACACAAAAAGTACGAACTCCGAAATACTATCTCCGTGCAGCAAATGACCTGAACATTTCTGCTTACGGATTAGAGACCAGCGAAGTGAATATTGGTTTGAGACGTGACATGACGTGGTCCTTCACGATTGCGGACGTGCCAAATGCGATCCTTGGTGCTGATTTTCTAGCACATTTTGGCTTGTTGGTCGATTTGAAAAATTCTAAGCTTATCGACTCAACTACAGGATTATTTGTGGAGGGCAAATCGCTAATGTACAAAATTGACGAAGCGATTGATAGCTGCAGCAAACTTAATGAGAAATTAATGAAAATTTTCTCTGATTTCCCTGGCATAAACCAGCCATGTTTCAAACGAGACGCTCCTTATAAACATGATACAGTCCATATAATTGAAACCAAAGGACAACCATGTACTGCGAGAGCCAGGAGACTTGCTCCTGACAGGCTCAATGCAGCTAAAGAACTATATGATCAAATGATCAAGGAAGGAATAGTCCGACCATCAGATAGTTCGTGGAGCTCGCCGATTCATATGACAAAAAAGGCGAATGGTAAATGGCGAATTGTAGGGGATTATCGTGCCCTAAATGCCAAAACAATCCCTGATCGTTATCCAGTACCGAATATAATGGATTTTAACGTGAATATGAAGGGAAAGACATTGTTCACTAAAATGGACATAAATTGGGCATTCCATCAAATACCTATGGCCAAACAGGATATCCACAAAACCGCGGTTATCACCCCGTTCGGATTATTCGAATATCTTCGAATGCCATTTGGACTCCGTAATTCTGCGCAAACTTTCCAGCGATTTATCAATGGATTGTTAAGAGATCTACCATTTGCATATGCATATTTGGATGATATATGTATATGCTCAGAAGGCGGTGAGGAGGAACACGAGATACATGTGAGAGCCGTATTACAGCGTATACACGCTGCCGGCCTCACTGTCAATCCTGCAAAGTGCGAATATGCACAAGCAAACATTGATTTTCTCGGGTATACAATCTCGACCGAAGGTATTTCTCCAACGAAGACCAGAGTGCAGTCAATATTAGACTTTCCCAAACCTAAAAATGTTGCAGACATGCGACGATTCTTGGGGATGGTGAATTTCTATCGCCGTTGCATGCCCAACGCAGCTGCTGAACAAAGCAAGCTATTTGCGTTGTGTACCACTAATAAAAAAAGGGATAAAACCCCTATACAGTGGGATACTGAGGCAGAAGAAGCCTTTGAAAATGTAAAGAAATTGCTAGCAAATGCAACATTATTGACTCACCCAGATGACAGTCTGCCGTTATGCATATCAACTGATGCTTCCGACTTCGCGATAGGTGCAACCCTGTACCAATTGAAAAATGACATAAATCAACCGCTCGCGTTCTTTTCTCGAAAGCTTTCTAAAGCTGAAAAAAACTACAGTACTTATGATAGGGAATTACTGGCAGTTTATGCTGCAATTAGGCATTTCAGACACCATGTAGAGGGTCGATCGTTCACGGTTTACACCGATCATCTTCCCATCACACACGCCTTCAAGCAGAAAACTGACCCCGTCTCTCCAAGACGATTAAGGCAGCTCGACCTGATAAGTCAATTCACTACAGACATAAGGCATGTCAAAGGGGAACTAAACATCCCTGCCGATTGTCTGAGTCGAGTAGAAGCTGTCTCCGCTCCAGCCCAGCTACCCTACGCTGATATAGCAAAAGATCAGCTAGTGGACTTGGAACTCGAGGAATATTTAACCAATGAGCAAACCAATATAAAGCTGAGGCAACGCAAAATTCCCGGTACAAACATCCTAATAACTTGTGATGTGAGTACAGCAAGGAAAGGCCATTCCTGCCGAAACAATATCGTAAAATGGCGTTCGAAAGTGTGCACAATTTATCACACACTGGACCCAAAAGTACTGCCAATCTAGTTTCATCTAGATTTGTTTGGCCACGAGTGAAAGCCGACTGCAACCAATGGGCTAAGCAATGTCTGAATTGCCAACAGTCCAAGGTTGGAAGGCACACAAAGTCGCCACTCAAGAAATTCAAAAACACCGAGCGTTTCAAAACTATACACATTGATTTGGTTGGTCCATTACCACCATCTCGTGGGAACAGATACCTGCTGACTATGATTGATCGAATAACCAAATGGACTGAGGCAATCCCATTGACAGAAATGTCAGCCCCAACAGTGGTTGAACGACTCTATGATACTTGGATTGCCCGCTTTGGTGTACCAGAGGTTATTGTTACTGACCAAGGTCGCCAATTTGAAAGTTCGATTTTCAATGAACTTGCATCCAAGCTGGGTGCAAAACATGATCGCACTACAGCCTATCACCCTCAAGCTAATGGTATGATTGAGAGGTGGCATAGAGCTCTGAAGGCCTCCATTATGGCCGCAGATACAAAAAGATGGGTTGATATATTACCTACCATCTTATTAGGTTTACGATCCGCAGTACAGTCAGACACAGGATTTTCTGCTGCGCAACTTGCGCTCGGCGAAGAGCTACGCCTACCAGGTGACTTTTTCACCACATCCAAAGATGTGAGCCCAGAGCTCATGGTTCAGAACATCCGTGATGATGCAAATAGCGTCATTCAAAAGGCAGCTCGACATGGCCAGCCTAAAGTCTATGTGTCAAAGCATTTGGCCACCACAACACATGTGTGGGTGCGTGACGACAGACTGAAAGGTGCACTTGAAAAGCCATATGCCGGCCCATATCAGGTCATATCACGCGATGAGAAAAACTTCGTGATATTGATAGCAGGTGAACAAAAAACAGTCTCAATTGATAGACTTAAACCTGCATTCCTGATTTGTGACGAT
Source organism: Ericerus pela (assembly GCA_011428145.1). Taxonomy (NCBI): domain Eukaryota; kingdom Metazoa; phylum Arthropoda; class Insecta; order Hemiptera; family Coccidae; genus Ericerus; species Ericerus pela. Next base: position 1,015,003 of record WOFM01000214.1, on the reverse strand, counting down.
AAGGAAAGGTTAAATGCAACCATTAGACAGAGAGAACTTGAGATCAAACATAATGATCTGCCTTCTCAATTGCCTGATGAGACTAACTCTCAAAATAAGTTAGTTGAAACAAACGGACAGGTTAATAGTGATACAATAAATAAATCACTACACGAAAATAATTTACAACAAAATTCTGAACCTGATTCACAAGGGTTAGAACAGGTCACTCAGAAGTGTAATAAAACAAAAAAATCCGTCAAATTTAATGACGACGTTTTGGTTACCAAATACATTCCTGATGAGCCCATAATCCTACGAAAAAGAGGTAGGCCTAAAGGAAGTGTCAAAATTAAAAACATGCGTCCTACTCGAAAATCTGCTCGTATAGCACTGAGGGACTTGGAGAAAGAAAAATCTCCACAAACAATAGCGTCAAAATAACTCACAGGAATAATGCGAATGCTAAAACATAATGCAAAATTCTTGTTGACAATAATCGTCAAGAAATTAACATCTTCGTCAAAATTACAACCGAAAATTGACGAGTAATTTTGTGGTTTGAAGTTATTTCCCTAAATGGTTAACTTCATATAAAAATCCCAAAATCATAATCAAAAATGTACGAATGATTTTGGTTGACACAACAATCACCTCCACAAAAGATTAATTGTTGAGCAAAAGAGCTCCGATAGAAAATTGCAAAAACACTCTGAATAATAAGCAGGGATATCAAAAATAACTATCCAAGCGTCAATACAATTTTAAAAATAAATCAAAGTCGTAAAAATAAAATTTGATTTCCACCTGACCCAGGGTTTGAACCCATCTCGCAAGTTCTCCCAATCAAATAACTGAGTGCGTAGAAATGCACTCGTAAAAAAAAAAATATAATAAATAAACGGAAACAAACGAACTCAAACGAGATTCCTACGAAAAAAGCCAGTGCTACGCACGTGCTAAACGACCTCCAAATTACGAAGAAGGTATAAAAAGGAATCTCCAATAACATATCCACGTGCTTGTGTGAGTAACAAAGTTCGTTGCCACGACAATTAAGACGTTTTTACCTGCACGCGTAATCTCACGCTCATAATGAGTAAATGCAGAATTCTAATGAATAACGACAAATCTTAACTTGACAATTTCTCATGAACTACAATACCGAAATACATCGAGTTTGGTATCATTTTTCTAGTTATGACAATACGCTTCCCTCTATGAATGTAAAACGAAAAGATTAGACGAGAGAAAAATCGACCAAAGTCAAACTATATGTACAAGGCTTCATTCGCTTTCGTACTTTCATACTGACTGTGTCTTATAAATTCGTCTTATAAATTTTCGTGTCTATTTTTCTTTTGCCTGATCCGCACTTTGTTGTTTCTCTTAAACTTTCCTGTTTTTGTCATTTAACGTGACATCATCTACTGTTTCAATTAATTTTGAAACTATCTTCCCGATAATGTCTTCCGAAAATATTCCGTCGACTTCCGCTGACCCCAAACATGTTGAGTCTGATGCAGAACGCCTCTCCGATGAAATGAGGAGGCGATGCAATGTGGACCATGAGAGGGAGTTAGCTCTCCTGGAAGAAGAACTATTTGGTCCTTCTCCTCCAGCGAGCCCTGTTTGTGGAGTTATTGCCGAGGAAACCCCTCGACAAGCTGCGAACATACAACAGGTGGAGCAGCATTCCTTGGCATCCCCAATGGATGTTAGCCCCCCTGTTAACGAGGCTGTGGGATCCATTATCCCCCCTCCTATGCAGATGGTCATTCTACAACAGCCTATTGCTGAAGTTCAAAGACCGATTCCTGCAATTGTGGATAGGGTACCACCTCCTAGTGCTCTTCCTGTACCACAGGGTAATGTTGCTTACAGGCCTATCGCCCTAAACAACATGCCCCCTCCTCCTCCATCCCGTGAAAATTCCCGGTACTCACCATATTCCCGCGGAAACTCACACCGCAGTCAAGGCAGAGCCCCTCGTCATAGAGGACAAAATAGTCGGCACAATTTCAATGCCCGACAAGCTGCTCGAACTAATCAATACAAAAGTATTGGGGCAGCCCTAGCCACAACCTTACGTGACTGGGAGAGGGAAAGGAACAATAGGAATTAGGTAGGATTTTAGGTGAAATCCCCCCAATAGCTGCGCAATTGTCATTTTTGTGGCGCAAAAATTGGAGGGGAGTGCTGTGGGGATTCGCCCCACCGTGAGGCTTGGCCTCAGCCGAAAGGCGATACGTCGATCGACTGATCGACGTATCATAATAATAAAATACAAACTCGCACATCGTCTATTCAGACGATGTGCGGTTGCCTAGGAAGCGGGCTACGTAATAATACGTAGCCACTCGCTTACACGTAGCTAGGCGCGGGTAACAAATACCCACGCCGCATCAGCTACGGTTGCCCAGCATTCGCTCTTCAAAACGGCGTTTGCTTGCGTGGTCCCGATAAATGGTTGGCTGCCTGCCTTATAATAATTAAGGCAACGGACACGCACAAGTGGGATCTGGTGGAATCCCACAGTAATATATATATACAAAACTTTTTCCACATTATTTTTTTAATATTGAACAAGTTGTGTTAAACAAACATTGCTTCGTAACATTGTCATATTTATCACTTGAACTTTTCTCAATTTACTACAATTTCCGAGTTTGTTATTTTTTAAACGCTTCTCTTTCAATAACTAACACAACACAATATTATGACATAATTTGCTCAGCATAATTAATGTCAACACTATCTCAACCCTACTTGAAACCAAATTTTAAAAAGTGTATCAATCATGATAAAATGAAACATCAAACCCACAAACTCTAGTTTGGAAGGAGTAAATAAATAATACTTATGTTTAAGTGTAGACACAATGTTAACATTTTATTATTTAAAAAAACCTAAAGAAGCTAATCCGAGAAAAAAATTCAAAATTATAGACTAAAGCTCGTATTTACAAATGTCACTTTAACCTCCCTTCATTTAAATTCTTTGACTACATAATATTACATGGACTCATAAAACAGAATAAAAAGTATAAGATGACTCACAAGCATAGAATAAGATTTACATAGCCAATAAATCAACACAATTTCATTATCCACCTACATAATTCCATTTTTCACCTCTAGAAGAGCAATCCACGACAGATTTTACGTTACAATATATAAATTATTTTTTGTTTTTTAAATTTTAATCGAAAGTGAGAGGTACTATGAGACCAATTTTCAAAAAAAAAAATGTTTAAATGTAATTTTATATATAAAAAAGAAACCTATATACTGCGATGTAAAATCTGTTAACCTACAGAGGCGATGTTACAACTAATCACTAAAATCTTATTTTCCACTCAGTGAAACGTCTTGATTCTATATAACTCTAAATCTGCTGTATAAACAATAGGTATAATTTCCATAACAAAGATATTTCCATTCAGAATTATTGCGAATCTTTTACTTTCTTTTCTGCTTTTCTAAATAATAAACAAAAACATAAACTAAATTTGTGAATCAATGACTGATTATTTTTCTTTACTCAGTACCTGTACCTCCAATTCTTCAGAGATTTTTTTTGCCCTAAGGGTGATCTTTTATCAATTAATATATTGTATATACTCTGCTATCTCTATCCCAAATAAGAAGAAAATAACCTTACTTGAGCATAAAGATAAAGAAAGAAAAGGTAAAGATTCATACTATTCAACAAAGGATACATTCCAAACTGTTGTTTACTAATAAATATTGGCTTTATTTAATTACAACATGTCACTTGTGAATGTTTCTGATATTTCGAATATAACTCTGTTCACAATAAGAAATGCATGACATCATTAGCCATCTATATTCACACTTGCCTACTTGAAAATTTGAAATAGAGTGTTTTTCAGCATCATCATTCATCAGTTTCAGCATTCAGTATAGTATTCAGTATTTCAGCACGTAGTATTAGTATGTAGTTACATACATGTAAGTCACGTGACATGTACTCATCCAGTGATGAGCAAGAATTACTCAATACTTTCTCCTATCTTCGAATCTTAATTCTTCGCTTTTCATTAAAAAAAAAAGATTTGGGATTTGTAGAGGGCATTTCTGAGGAATCAAATCACAAATCCTTCAGAAATCAAAAATTTTAAAAGGAATCAAATCACAAATACAATGAAAAAATTGGAATTGTATTAATTTACAAATCCAAATCCATATTTTCTTGATTCAAATCCAGCCCAATGCCAGTGTTTGTTCCTTCTGCAAAATGATACTTTTTGTTGTATGGCAATGTGCATTGATACATTTTTCTCTCTCCTAAACCAACCAACCACAACATCAATTATGATTCTGACATCACGCACTTCTTAGTATGAACAGAATATAGTCAGTTTAGTCGTAGCACAGTCAGTCATAGTCAAAGCTTCAACATCTTGACTTTAAACAAAATTTTCAACACAATTTTGTATTTAAAAACAAAGCAACATTGTATCTATTCAGAGAATTCCAATGTAAAAATAACATTTTACCATACTCTCAAGGCTTAATTAAAAAATTGAGTCAAACATTTTTTTATGTTAAGTAAAAAAAAATTAACTAACAACTTCCAACATTGCTAAAACATGAAAAAAAATCAATAAATGACAATATAGTCTGTTCTACCTAAAAAGAGGACCACTTTTGGCGCGAATAACACCAACTGACAACAGCTTACACCTTCTCAGAATAGATACAGATAATATTACTCCAAAATAACCCTTTTGACTTTTGACACTTTCATGATCATGACTGATAAAAGAACCACACAACACAACAAAACACAACAAACCAACATGAACAAACCTAAAAAAAGAAACAATAAAATTCATACAAAAATAAAGCAAAAACCCTGTTGCCACATCGTCTAATGATGTAGCTTGTTGGAACTGCTATTGGTATTAGTTGATGATGACTGTGGAGTATTAGCATGATTAGACTTTTCATTAGGGCATGTATCAGACATGGGGCCTTTTATATTACATCTATAGCAAGTGATATCCATAGACTTGACTTTATTCTTTGGACGATGGTAATTATTTGAGGATTTGGACTTGTACTTATGATCATTAAGATAGTTAGTTGTCCGATAATTAGAATTTGAGTTGGAGTTTGAATTAGAATTTGAATTATAGTTTCGGAAGTTCCCAAAATTCCTATTATTTTGCATGGGTTGGTAAGAATACATGAGCTGATCAACCCCTGGGAAAGTTCTATTTGAATATTCAATAATACAAGCAGGGCTCCTGTCAAGTTCAGCAATTGATAACAGCCTTGGAAATTTGAAAACTTGGTTAGACTTTAAACAAAAGCAGGGTAAAAGTCTGTTCAGTAAATGACAAAATTTTTATGTTTTCAGCATACACAAACTTTTTGACCAAATTAGGGTATGGCTCGAAAGTTTAAACAAAGAAAATCAGTTGGAACAAAGTTACCTAACTTCAAAAATTGCAAAATTACATGAAAATTACGATTTAGTTACTTGAAAGATTCACAAAAATGTTTAGTTACTACTGATTATTAATTAAAACTTTTTAATTTGTTTCTGGTTCGAAGATTACTACTGAGCAAGGCTATCATATAGAGGTTGTGGAACGTTGCAGCAGACCAATTGTGTAATTGAAATAAAGATGTACACGAAGTATCATCTCAGAAATGTGTGTAATTGCAGCAAACATGTAAATCATGTACATAGTATGTAGAGTACCAGATAAACGAGTATAGGCAAAGATGAACAAGTGAGTGGTGGTACAAGGTAACAATGTAACTGCGAGTAAAAGTGTAAAAGAATTCAGAGAAAGATAGTGGAGTGTTCACAAGAGTGTGAAAGGAGAATGATTGGTGGTCCCAACAATTTTTAGCGAAAACTAGCAATTAAATATCGATATATCAATGTTTGTCAGATATCGATTATTGTTTCAAATATTTGATGAATTATTGATGAAAATTGGTACACTACGTTTTCTAGCGAAGTATTGTTGGGCATTCTTTTTAAAGTAAGCTTTCGAAGAACATCAATTCATTAAAATTTATATGGTGTTTGAACTTAGATGTGTGGATGGGTACGTTTATCGTTTCATGACCTAAGAAAAATTTTACAGCCGCTGACCGAAATTCATATGCCTATACATGTCGCAGTTAAAATCAAAAATCAGAAAAATTCAAAATTTTCAGTTAGTAGGGAAAACGCGGCAAAAAAAACTGCCGCCCCAATTTTATACCTTTGTGTGAAAAATTTCAGTCAATTCACTTTTGATACACCCTATATATCCGTAACATTTGTTATACACTTGTTTTTTTTTCCTCAGGCTAACATAACTGTCTTCTCCATGCTTGGCTCTCTCATAAATTAGTACACATTTACTTTAAAATTCTGGGCCTTAATGAATTTGCGGGCAGTTCTATGCGTTATTTTGATTCACAGGACCGGTACATTAATGTAAACTTTTAATAATGACAGCTAGTTGTGCGGTTTGTTTAGAGTTTACTGCGGTAGTTTATGCATATTTGCACTCAATATATTCTCCATTAATATCAATGTTATCACAGTTCAAATATACGATCTACCACGTTTATGAAATCTAACGAACCGATTAAATGACTACAGTTCCGCAACGTTTTAATACATCTATCACTCGTTTACTCAATGACATCACAGAAGTGAAAATTCTAATGACGCCACAATCAACATCAAACTTACCACATTCGTACTGTTGACTGTGATATAATTATATTCAGTAAACGATTTGTACCTATGTCAGATATATCTAAACATTTTCTTTGCACTATTTTATTTTTCCAACTTCTTTGCTGTTAATTAATCTTATATTTGGCTAAGTTAATTTGAAATTAACTCAATTTTGTATCGAACTACTCCTATTTAGGAAGTGATAAAGGAAAATTTTACTACCAAACATGCTTTTTTATAAATTTTTCAAGTACCTGATGAATAAATTTGTTAAATTTTTTAGTTTTTCATTCATAATTTGTCCACTGATTACGAGGACTTATCGTTTAAAAAAATTTTCATTGTTACATGGAGTTCTCACATTACATGTGAAAAATTAGTGATACGAATTTTCAAGTTTTTCGTTTTTCTATCCCATTCTGTTTTTTTTTTTTTTTTTTTTTTTTTCTTCGTTTGTTTATTGAAAACATCAAAGTGAAACGTTTTTAATGAATTTGTACATCTTCTTAGGCACTATGAGAAGATCAAATCAGTTATGATTTTAGTTTTTCTAATAACTGCGTTCACTTTTATTGTTATATACTTAGGTACTACATAATATAATCTATATTTAATGTCGATAAAAACGGTAGGTAGGTACAGCGAACCAAAAATCTATATTTATTCTGAAAAATCAACTTAATAAAGAAATTGTTCGTTTCTTACCGCCTTCAATTCCATTTTTTCATAACAATGTTTTTTGTTTTTTTTTTCTTCCCAAATTTCTTATGTTTAAATTGTGGCTTGAATTTAAAACAGGACATCTGTTAAAACTTTAGAAAGAGAATCAGTGACTTGATTCAAAATGATAATGTCGATAACGCAGAAAAATTAACGCAATATAAAGAACCAATTCCAATTATGAATATTTTTCAACTTCAAAGGCCAACATAAGAGGCCCGATTGAAAAATATTTTTCACATTTTACTGGATTGTACTTTCATGATTCACAATTTCGAACACTGATTCTACATCAAGTCAACTTAAATGATTGGATAAAAATTTTTTAATTGCTTTGGTTTTCTCATGATAATGAAGCGAAAAACAAGAATCAGAATCTAACACTCCAGTGAGTGCACATGAAAATGAGTAAATCCGTACGTACCTAATATTAAAAAGTCTATAAAATATTGAAAAATGTGGAAAAAAAAACTGTGCTCCAGTTACCCAGTCAAGTATTTCTCTGCTCCTAAAATCTGGTATCTACTTATCATAATATTGAAATTATCAAGATTAAAACATATATTATTGTATTATAGATATGACTACTTTTTACTTAAAAAAGAATATTCGTTTAATAGCAATACGATGAAATTAATTTTCAGATTTGCAGTTTCACTAGCACTGTGACAAAGTCAGCATATTGTGATTATAGAAATTAAATTAATACTGTACATGTTGGACTGGTGTTTTACAATAAGAATTTTTGGATTCTGCTCCATAACAAATCAGCTAGCTGATTTCGGAATAATATTAAACATTAAAAAAAAAATGATTCGAATTTTTTTGTTTTGGTGAGCTGGAGTAGGTAACCGTAGAAACGAGGCAATGCGATATACCTGAAAGATAAATGTTAAAACGGAATTTAAAAAAAAATGTTAACCATTTTCACGAAATATTCCCTCGCTGTACGTCCATAAGAAAAACTTGAAGCATGAACATGAGCCTTCCATCACTTTTCATACTTCACTGGTTAAAGTCAAAAACTTCTGTAGTGAAGGTGAGGAACTACTTGCTACTCATATAAAACCAATTTAAAAATAGAAACGAAACGAGAAATTGAACTAACCAGTGAATTACAAAATGTTAAATATTTTCAAATTTTTACATTTTCCATTAGAGCTGTTCGAAAATTCTTTAAAATTCATCTGGATAATACTAAAGGAAACTTGATGGAATTTTCTACCTCAGTATTATTCAAACAAGAGGATTTATGGTTTAAAAAGGGAGGAAAATAGTTTTTTTCATGTTTTCAAAATCAAAACTGTGGATAACTGGATGAATTTTTTCATTATATAAAATCGAAAACATTCCGAAATGAAAAAATTAAAGATCTTAACAGGACATTGAAACTCTATCGAATTTTGAAAAACCCTAATAGGAACTGATTCAAGTTGAAAAAAAAAAAGGAATTTAGTCAAACATTCTGGATCCCGCATCTCCTTTGTGTTCATGAATTTTATTGCTTATACTTAAATTTCGTTTTTAATTGAATATTCTGAAGTAGAAATACATATTTTTGGGACTAATTCTGGCCATTATTTGTAAAAACTTCATGAACTGCTTTATATTGGTAATAGGATTTCAAGTGAAATGGGAGAGAACCATCCACAATCAATATTATTGGGATTTAGAAAATTTTATACTAAAAATTTGTATATTTCTCACGAATTTTGAAGTAGAATTTTCGTTGAAATCCAATTCTGTGGTATAGGGTGAGATATTTCTCTCATTTAGAAAACAGGTAATAGAAAATCAGTAATTATTGGCATCTTTTATTAATTTCATATTTTCAAATTGCATCTTCACTTCTTTTTTGATCAAGTAATAGTAATTTTGATATTATTTTAGATACTTAAGCACCCTACAGCAATAAGTCGTATTAAAATACCCATTAATGTTATCAATATTTTTGTTATATTCTTCAATTCTCACTTTTTTTGAAGGTCTGTTAACAATATCACTCCAGACTTTTTGAAATTATTCTGTGTCCAGTAACATATACACAGGCTTTCAACTCGAATCAATTCCCGTTGGGGTTTTTCAAAATTTACAGTTTTTTTCACGTATAATTTTTTTTATCTCAGAATGTTTTTAATTTTATATCATATGAAAAAAATCATCAGGGTACTCACAGTTTTGATTTTAAAAATATGAGAAAAAACTAGCTTTTCTTTTTTTTTAACGATAAATTTTTGTGTTTAAATAATTCTGAGGTACAAAATTCCAACAGGTTTCCTTGTGTATTAACCAGATAGATTTCAATAAGTTTTTGAACAGTTCAAAATAGGAAAATGTAAAAATTTGAAAATATTTAACAATATGTGATTTACAGGTTAATTCAATTTCTTATTCGCTTTTTAGAGAATTTTCTATTTTTTAACTGTTCCACACCCTCAGTTGAGAAGTTTTTGATTTCTACAAATAGAAGTATGAAATGTGATGAAAGGGTTAAGAGAAAAATAATTTTAAAGTTAAAAAAAAACTATAAATCATTTTTGTCGAATACAATACTGACAAAATTTATTTATCTCCAAGTTAATCACAGGCTACTTCGTTTAAACTTAGTCATAAAAATGATTAATCTTCTTTTGTATCCACCGAGAATGGTCGAGTCGGAAGATGTTATTCACTATCAATGATCTGAGGCAGTTTGACTAAAAAGTTTCGTTTCTGCTCGTCTTAACCAAAAGTCAAAAACAATTTCTTGAATAAAATTTCACGGGCTTTCGATATGAAAATGGGATCGCTACAATCTACCAACATGATGAAAAACTTCAGGAATACGCTATAATTTTTTTCACATTAACTTCTTGTATAAAGTCACGAAATTTCATTTGAACGGGTTCACCGACTGGCAGGAAAAAATAGAAGTAAATAATAAATCAATACATTTTTCAGTTAAATAAAAATAAAATCTCGAAATATAGGGTTACATTAAACTGAAAAAATTTTTTTATTTTATTTTTCCTACTATAACATTTTCTCCTAATGTTTGATTTTAAACAATACAATTATTTGTCAAAACACATGGTCTAAAAAAGATTTTAATTTTTTTTATATAATTATATATCTACCTATATCTTGTCATGGGCGAAATTCGAAGGAGGCTACCTACCTGAGTTAATTATTCGCCGGTATTCAGCATCGCTTCGATCACCAGGGTTATAATGTTAATTTAAGAGTGTAAAAAAGAAAACGTGAAAAAGTTTTTACTTTCGCATGAAAAATGATTAAGGACCACCATTGCGGGTATTTATTCGAAAAACATGATCGTATGCTGTATACATTACTTTTTACGCCTCCGTTGTTCTTTTTTTTTTTTTTTTTTTTTTTGCTTTCTTTTACTTCTTTGCCCAGGTTCTCTCCGTTTGAGTATAACTGCAACGAGAAAACCCTCGAACGGTTTATGGATGTACGAAACTGTATTATGGATAGTGAAAAACTTGCAACCTTTTCGGCTCCTCTCGTTTGTAAAAATGATACGAGAGGGTTGAGTCGTCAGTACGTGGTGCGTTCAGCGCTTGTCTCATACGGTTTTTCCTCTCACCCCTGCGCCATCAACGTCACCCATTTATCGATTTTTCGGCTCTACACCACCCTGACGCACATTTACGTAGATATCCACGATTTTGCTCAGTATTTGGAATCAATACGCCAAGTACGGTGTTTCGTGTACGTCGAAAGTTCGAACGGCTTTATCTATTAATTTGTGTGTAAATCCTTTGCTCGTATATATCCGTTTTCGATATCGGTTTTTTTCTTTCTCTCGCGACTATTCTCTCGCCGTATATTTCGCGCTTTTAACCAGCAATGTGTGTCCGCCAATGGCTTCTGTTTTCATTATATCTTAGCCATTTTTTTTTGCTGCTTTCTCTCCCCTTCGAACGTGTCATCGTCGCTGTTTACATGCATTTTCTCTCTCCGTCTCTCACGCACTCGCCTTAATACGAGTTCTATTTTATACGAAAAAAAAAAAGAAAAAGAAAAAAATTAAAACAGCAGCAGCGTTCCTGTATAATAAAGGGTACAGAGAAGAAGTGTAGAATATATTATATTCAGGTACGTGTGCGTGTGTGTGTGCTCGTGTATGTATGTGAATATATACAAATAATATATATTCAAATAGAGAGGAAATTCTACAGAAGCCATTCAGCGATCGCACACGCTCTGTCACTCTTACCCCCGAAACAACAGAATAGTTCAAAAGGAGGGGATCTATACAGAAACATACCCAATGAGTACGTACAGAGACCTTTAAAAAGCATCTGCTCAATAGTAACTCACGACGATCGATAATTTCTAGTCCTTTTTTGTTGTTCCTTTTTGGTTACTTTTTCTGTTTTTGTTTTCATTTTTTTTCCCATTCAGTTTTTCGTACATTATTTTGCCTCACATAATACGATATCGATTTTTTATTTTTGTTATTATTGTTGTTATTGATTGAACATGTGATCGGGCATACGTGTAACAGGATTTGTACCTGTTGTTGATAGGTACGTCGTATTCAGGTGTAGTCATGCAAGTGAAATCGTGGTCACTCAAAATGCGAAAATCGTTTGGCAAGAGGCGATTATTTATTTTTAATTTTTATTCGACGTATCGTTAAAGTGTGCAAGTGGGTACACGAATCAGCTATATCGGTTCTACAGTCCCGAATACACGAGCATGTAACTGCACTCAGTTTATACCCTCCTCCGACCCGCCACCCACCATAATGGACGATATGGACGATATGCCCATTGCGATGGGCGAAGAACATCAGTTACACGGCGGCACCAGTGCGGCCACAATTACACCCATTCGTGGGGGAACCAGCGCTCTTGCTGCGCTGGCAGCTAGAGCGCACGTCGAACTTGCCAACTTGCAGCGAGAAGAATTGTCAAGGCCGGCCGTACTCATTCCGGCACCGTCCTCCAACGGATGCGCAAATGGTAAAGAGACCCGAGTGATCGAAGAGGTGCCGGTGACGGCCATCAAAATTGATTACTCCAGCAATCGGTCCAAGTATGGCAGCAGCAAACGAAACAAATTCTCAGTTATTGTGAACCCGGCCGACGATTCACGCGACTCGGACGACGTCGCTATGGACAAGATTTCGTGCGGTAATTCCGCTAGTTCTGGTTCAATGGAAGGGAACCACCGGAATGAGTACAAGAACTACCACCATAACCAGCAACACCAGTCCGCGTATCCGCACATATCCAACCTGAATGGACGCTCCTCACCACAGAGGTATAGTCCAAATTCGTCGTACGCTACACTAACCCCACTACAACCATTGCCTCCCATCTCCACCGTTTCGGATAAGTTTGCTTACGGGCATTCGAGTAACGTTACCGGCTCCTTCACCGTCATGCAGCACAACATTGCGATGGGAGCACACTCGCCGTACGGATATGACAAGATTATGTCACCACCTCATCCGTACTCGTCAAACATCGTCATGCACCAGCAAAATTCACCCGACTCGCCCCAAAGTACGTACAGCCAGAATGGTCTCAGCTCTCCGCCCCGCAGCAGTTCGCCTAACAGCTGCTACGATTCACCCTATAACCCGGACCTGGTCCGCGACCAAGTGATGTCTTCTCAGAGTCCGAACATGAGTCCACGTTCAGTCTCTCTCAGTCCTCCTCCAGTACAGAACACGTCCCAATCTCACATTGTTGGTCCCAACTACACAAACACAACCCCCCTACCATCGATAAATGGCCTAATAACGGCCGCTCATGTGATCGCCTCCACTTCAGGTCGTTGCTCTCCCCTCTCACCACCTCTCCACCATTCCAGACAGCCGTCACTTATACAAACGCTAGCCATGGGCTCACCACCCATCGATCAACCACCTCCTATATCGCCTCCACTAGAGCCATCTCATCCCCCTTCGTTACCACAACACTTGCAACCACTGGATCCAAATTCTGCTATGTCGGCGCACCATCAACAAATCCAACAAGCGATTCTGACGCAGCAAATTGAAAATGAAGTTGTTGTTGTTTCGTCTCCATCACCTCCTAATCTCCACATACAACACCAGCAGCAGCAATCAATTTCCCAACATCAGCAGTTAAACCAAACGCAGCAACAACAGCCTCAATCAATCCAGCAACAATCTTCTAACCAGTTACAGTCGCAGCAACATGGGTCAGTCGTACAAACGTGTATTCAGACAACTCAGCAACTTCGACCTCCTCTCATGTCGCAACAGCTGCAACAGCAACAGCAACAACAACAGCAACAACAGCAACAACAGCAACAACAGCATCAACAGCAGCAACATCAAATGCAGCAACATCAGTCTTCACTTCCTGCCTCAAATAACACTCAACAATCGTCGCAACAGATGTCCGTGCTGAAAGTGCTTCCACAGCACAGTAGTAATGCATCATCCACCTCGATGAACAGCAATGCGTCAAGCACTGCCAACAATCCGACAGACATGGAGGAGATAAACACAAAAGAATTGGCACAGCGTATTAGCGCTGAGCTGAAAAGGTATAGCATACCACAAGCAATTTTTGCTCAAAGAGTACTCTGCAGGTCGCAGGGAACACTGTCAGATTTACTGCGCAACCCAAAACCGTGGTCAAAGCTGAAGTCTGGGCGTGAAACATTTCGCCGCATGTGGAAATGGCTGCAGGAACCAGAATTCCAGCGCATGTCTGCGTTACGTCTGGCAGGTAATATACAGTCATATATTGTGAATTTTTTTAAAATAGTTTTCAGGTTCTCCAGCTTTGACAACAATATTTTACAAAATAAAACTTGAGTATCTACGAAAGGATCTTGTATTCTCAACTTTTTTAACCAAAATCCCTTGGAATCTTGAAAAAATATGTTATCTTTTATTAAAATCTAATGTACATATTGATTGCTTATCTCAAATGCAAAAAAAAAAAAAATTCAACGTTATGCAAAGTTCTCTTTTGAGGTTAGAAATAGGTAATGGTGCACAAAACTACACAACATTTTGAAAATCTCAATTATCAGATGACTTCTGATACCAAAAGCGTGTGTACTTCCTTTTTTTAAATTTGTTAGTAACCTTTGAAAAACCTCAGTACAAATTTCTACTGTGTTAACAAAAATGGGATTCAAATTTTAAAAGTAAGTTTTCTTGATAACCACTGAAAAACAAAATGGAAGTATTTCATGAAAGAAGAACTGAAAGGAAAAGAAGTTCTATCCTTGAGGCAATTGGGAACTCGAATCATACAAGCTAAAATGAGAGGCGAAAGAAACTTTTCTCTCCATTTGAAGTTTATAATATGTTGTTTTTTTTTCTTTCATTTTTTTAAGAAGTGAGATAACGATGTAAAGGCCAATGACAAAGGTGTCATTTTTCCATGAGCCACAATTGTTGGTTGTGGTTTTAAGCATCGTTCTAAATATGATCTCACTAAAACTTTTGCAGCTGTAGTACAATTGTGGCTGATCAGATGGCTTTTCTCTGTAGCTAAAATGTTGAACATGCAGTTCGTCTAATAGAATATTAAAACTTCATTCCTCAACAGTGACATCAAAAATTATATTTATCTTGCCTCACACAAAAATTGAAATATCGATCCTTCAAATGTCTCAAACTTGAGAAATCAATTTACAGTTTAAAAACTTCTAGAGAGAACTGGTATGAGATATTACATACCCATTTACCTGAATCTAATTTTGTATGTTTGAAAATTGATCGATGTATTTAGGCAGTATTGCAATTATGATAATTTATGTTGATGACATCTTATTAGCAACCAATAAACCCTAGTGGGTTAATCAAACCACTTCTCATTTTGAGAAAAGATTCACAATGAAAGTAGTGAACAACCCCATGTATTTTATAGTATTTGAGATTGGGAAGAATTGTAAATTACGGATAACAAAACTCACACAACAAAAACACATGTGATTCTAATCTTACTAACAGACCAATGGAGACTAGCTGAAAGTTGAGTAATAGCACAGAAGGTCAAGATAATATAGAATATAGATCCATAATAGAAAAATTATTATATGTAAGAAGAGTAACAAGGTCAGACAAAGCCTTTGTGGTAAACTATATGTGTTTCTTTTTCAGAATTATTCAACCAACACCATTACAAATCATATTCATCGTTTTGTTCCATATTTAAAACCTACAATCGATTTTGTTCTCATCAATCCATAAAAAATTGTAAACATCCTTGAATTATTTGCCTCATCTCAATCCCGAATCATGAAACAAATAAAAATCAAATTTTTATATTGATACCTCCTAATTAATTAATGTGCAATGTTTACATGACATAATTTATTTTACCTGAATATTATGTAATTTGTGTTAGTTTCAATTTTTATTCATTTATTCATTTGTGTTCACATATACCTTCAATACACCAAAAATATTTATTATTTATGCACTGTTATCACATTTATTGTAAATTTTTTTTCTTACATTTCCGTTAATTCTGTTATTGTATATGCTCAGATTAAAATATTGTGGGGGTGTTGAGAATACCAATTCTCTTCAACTCACTTATGAACAAATTAACATCACTGCATTGTTCAGATTCTATGTTCGTTCATCCATAATCATATTTATTTGACTCTATTTATCATACATTCGCTACATCATCTTGTACAAGAACTTAAACTATACTGAATTTTTCATTTATTCTTTATGATCACATATTATGAACTAAGTTTTAAACTGTCACCTCTTTATTCTTTCAAACCTCATCTTAACCCTCCATATTTCTTGAAATTCTTAGCATTAAGTTACTACAATGAAAAAACTTCGCATGATGCTGAGTACTGTTTTTGTTCATAGATTTTCAAAGACAGAACTGTTTAGTTTGGAAACCTGATTAAGTCGTCTAAGTTAAAAAAAAAAATTTATGAACTAGAGCTGTACCCAGAATCATGCAAAATTTTCATAACAAGATGACGCAATGTAAAGAATTTCAACAACACCGACTTGTCTAGAATTAGATGTTTAATTGTACCAATTTTTTGCTTTACATATTATTTCCTGGGAAGTCTCCCCCCATTATAAGGTGGACACTATATAGTTAGCAGCCTATAACTCAAGATAAATTCAAATGTTTAACAAACATAAAAGGTCTGTGCAAAAAGTTTGTAAACTGATTTTTTTTCTCATCTTTGGTCTGCATTGACACCTCAAATACAAAGGGAGCGTATTTTTCAAAGTATTCCTGACCAATTACAATTTTCTTAAGCTTTTTAAGATATCAGATTCCAAATTTATAGTACTTGGCTTCAGTTCATTTTTTTAATATCAAAATCCATGAAAAATATGAAATGAAACAACAATGAACAATACAAATTACTAAACTAATCAAATAAATCTGGGTCAGAAATCCTTGAAATATTACCTTGGGTGTATGGAGAAACTAACCTACAACAACTGACATTTTCCAAGTTATTAATGAGGTTGAGAGAGGGATGAGAGTGAACAAACTAAGAAACAATAACGAGGGATTCTCCCTTTGTCCTTCTTCACCCATAATTTTAATGCAGCACATAAATTTATGATGGAAGGTAACCAAATAACTACCTGACTGATTGCTTAATGACTGAATATTAGTAGTTGAAGTGCACATTTGAATTTCTTAAGAAACTAGGACAATATGAAGAGTGTGGGCAAAAACTGTTTTCAAATAGCTCTCTTGGTAGTAAGAATAGCATTGTATGCAGTGTTGCTAATCATTGTTGTGACTTAACACCCTTCAAATCTGTCAAACCTGATAAAGTGTGACCATTACCTATTCACCCAAATCAAAATCTATCATGTAGTTACTATCTGGGTGGCAGTGACAAATCCTCATGTTTTTGTGGGAATATCTCTAAGTATAGGTAGCTATTTTTGAGGGAGGTGTTGATAAAAATTTTTAAAGTAATTTTTTTTTTCCATTGTAGTGTGTGTGTTGGAGCATGAATGTAAAGAGAATCTCTTTGAATGGAAATTCTTTCCGCTGTATTTTGGTTATGTTTTGCCCAAATAAAAAATGAATTGATTTTTTCATGAATTAAGGGTAAATGCTCCAAAACAGTTTTTAAATAATAAATAATTCCTTTCTACTTTTTAGTAGGTACATCTCTACTTCCCTAGATGTACTAAAGGATCCGCCTGTGCTGGTTGGTGTGAAGGTGATTCAAAGTACAGTGATTTTGAAAATGATGTCTCTAAAAAGAAAGGGTTGGAAACACTGTTTTAAAAGTGAGAAAATCATTTGTAACAGCTTGTGAGTTTTCAGGGAGAATACTTTGAAGGGGACCATGTATATTTGTAAAAAAATTAATAAATTCATGATTTTATGGGCTCAGCCTACGTACTTTTTGTACAGACCTTATATATGTTTATTAAAAATTTAAATTTGACTTGAGATGTGTTCTTTTTTTAGAAATTAGAAAGTTGAAGGTATGCTAAAAGCATTATATTAAGTAATTTACTTTTTAATTATTATTTGTCTTTGTCATCCCATAGTATTCACCATGAGTGAACAAAAAGATTTGTTTCTAACTTATTTCTTCCTCAATAACTTTACAACCAACTTGGAGAGTTGGGTAAATATTTTGGATTTTAAGTAGTTTTGTAAACCTTAGAAAATTTACTGAGCAGCATAGGGGAAATATGAAAATAATTTTCATCCTCCGTGGTGACAAATATGGATTTACATCAGAGACATACAGCTAAAAAGATGTCCAAAGCTGGATCGAAAACATGTTAAAAATAGAATACTGATAAAACATTTTGAATTCCGATATTTATTACTGCGCGCGTGTGTGTATTGGTCTGTTTTCACAATGAAATGTGCACAGCTTTGAATGCGCAGAACATATAACTGAATTTTCTTTTTTTCTATCTTTCAAAACCACAGTTTGTATGAAACATTGGACATCTCTTTAGCTGTATGTCTGTAATTTACATAGTCAAATAATAATTTAACAGTAAATTTCCTAATGCCATGCTTTTGGCATACCCAGCTGCTTAACTGATGTCAGTTGTGATCAATAAACATGTTCATTGTACATTTTTTACATGCTTCTAGTCATGCTATCAACTGTTGAAATTTGGGTGCATCTCAGAAAACACCATATATAGAAAGCAGCCATACAGGAAAATGGAAATGGCCAAAACAAAATATTAATTCTATCTTATAATATTCAATGTTTTCAACAGACATTATGAAGAAACTCTCGAACTTCAGAAGCTTCAACAGAGAGGATTAGCCATCTTGAAATTTCTAAATTTTTATATTTTTCTAGCATTTATACAGACCTATTTTATACATGAAAATAAATTAAAACAATAACACCAGAAATCTCAGGAGGTGACTTCGTTGTTTTTTACCTGACTTTTTTAGGAGCTTGGGACTCTTTACGGAATCAGATAAGTATTTCTGATCAACAAAATACACAGTTTCCAAACATTTCTTAATTATAAAACAAAATTATTCAGAAAAAAAGGTAATAATTTGACTAAACAAAAATTATTCCAATAGTCTCCTGTTGTTTCCTGCAATAAAAAAGCACTATAGGTACTTACTATTTTAAGAGAGAGTAATTTTTTACAATTTTACCTGACCGTTGTTACCTATTACTTTGATAGTAAAACTCAAAAACTTACGCCAAATAGGCTGTGTAATAGGTTACTGTACCTATGGTAGATGAGAAGTATTTGCGAGTGTAAATACCTGTCGTTTTGCAGGAGGCATACAAATCACCAAATTTGAATCGATTAGGTCTTACTGTTCTTTCTTCACCATCATATCGATTCAATTATATTCGTTTATTTTTTCTGATCAAATACTTTTGACCTGTCATTAAACCTATTGATTTACTGTCACACATTTATGAAACAAAAGTAAATAAAACAAAATAATTTTTGATAATATAAGGCTAAAACAAAGGAAGAATTATTTAAATTAATAGAGTTATGTTACTGAAAAAAAAGAAAGAGATTTGTAAAATTTATTAACGATACTAAGTGTGGGGACTCACTGGTATGAGGTAAAGGGGCTCGGACCCCTCGACGATAGTCGCCGCCCCAAAGGGCAGGCTAATTACTCGTCTATATGACGTTAAACACACAAAACTCGTTTGATCGTAATTACCTGTATGTACTTGCAGGTAATGTACGAGTACCGAATCGTGACATCACTAAACAATGTCACGATCCGTACAGGAACTGGCCAGCCATCTCTTATCTCAATAGGGGATGATGCGACCTGGCCGTTCTCACCAATGTACGTATTCTCTTACATACGTGTCTTTGTGTGCGTGTAAATAAGCCGTATAAACCACCCAAACTGGCTCTAAAATCGCCAGTGTTCAATTTGGTTTTGGCTTACCCGTACTTGTGTACGAAGTGGGTGAACACGCATAAATTCTGTTGAATTTCCTTCTGGTGAGAATATCTCTCACAACAAGGTATTCCACAGTGGTGACCCCGACGTGATTTTTGGCTACGTCGTGAGGTGTCTAGAGGCGCATTGCGCTATTACAAAAATTCGGTGTGGTGCTCTGGCGAGATACTCGCTTGCTCGGCAAATAAAAATTTTTTTTGCAGACTGAGACACCTTTTAGATTGTTGAAGTAGAGTCTGCTGAAGTGGGAACTTATACCCCTCTCCTTAAAATATACAAACAAGGAGAAACAAGACAGTAGACCTGGAGGAAGAAGGTTGGACTCATCCCCCAACCCCCCGACTTTGACTCGACACTCTACGAATTTAGCAAATCTGGAAGAAGGCCCTCAACACCCAGAATTAGCACGACTGGGAACTGCAATAAATAAAGAAGAACTCGCAGTTAAAACGTTGAGAAGTGGTCGAACTTTAAGCCAAAGTTCTGACCCGAAAACACCTGTCCTACAAACACAGGAGCCAGTGTTTTCGACCAGTAAGGAAGGAAGTAGTTCTATGGAATATGCTTGTCATCAGAAAGACACAGCAATAGTTCCACCACCAACCCAAAACCCACAACCATTGTAGGGAGGAAGTAGTCAGCCACAGCAGACACCCGAAGTCTTGGCACAGATTATGCAACTTTTGCAATTGCAGCCAGGGCAAAACCCCAACTTCTACAGACGGAGGATAGAGATCCTGGAATTTCTGCCCAATGAGGTAGACTTATGGTTGACTCTATTAGAAGGCAGGTTCAAGACAGAAAACATTACACTGAACAAGCGGTATCTACACATCTGTGGAGGCATGCCCCCACAGATAATCCGCCACATTCCGGACATCATGGAATGCCCTTTGACAGAAGAGGACAAATATGCCTGGTTTGTCAAGAAGATAAGAAATGTGTTTGGTAAAACTAAAAACCAAATCATTTACAATGTGATGGGTGGTATAAAGATGGGGGATGATAAACCCTCAATCTTCATGGCAAAATTGAGGCAGAAGGCGGATAATATCATAGCCCCTTCTGTCATAGGCAATCAATTTTGCAAACAACTTCCCCAAAGTGTTGTGCAATGCATAGCCGCCGTAGGTTTGACCGTGATAAACACATCCGCAGACTTGGACTTCCTTGCGAAATCCACAGATAATGCACTCGAATACACCAGGTCAAAGCCCGTGGTCAGTGCAGTATCTGCAGAGACTGGAGAGATCGCTTAACTTCGAGCTCAAATAACTCAGTTGACTGTTGAAGTAAAAAGGAACAAAGGCCAAAGCTCCATGAAATCCAATAGTAGCGTAGAAGCAACAACAACAACAGTAGCAATAGCAGAGGACGACAGTCCCGGTCCAGAGACCGCAGATCTAGTTCCAGTAACAGGGGTCAGAGTTCAACTCCCCCTAGAACATCATCTCCCAAAACCCAGTCTCGAAATTGGGATGATAAATGTTGTTTCTTCCACAACAGGTTTGGCGCGGAGGCCACCAAATGCAACAACAGGAGCAATTGGTGGGGTAAATCCTACAACAAGGAGGCGTCAAACTAGAATGAGGGGCCATCTATGCGGCCAAAGACCCCTTGGAAAAACACTCATGCCGCCTGTTTGTAAAGGACAGGACTAATAGGAGATGGTACTTAATAGACTCAGGTGCAGACTTGAGTATATTGCCAGTAAATAAAAACCAAAAAGTACTTCCTCCGAAATACTATCTCCGTACTGTGAATGGTCAAAACCTTCCAGCTTACGGACTTGAGACCAGCGAAGTTGACATCGGACTTAAAGAAAAAATGACGTGGTCCTTCACGGTTGCTGATGTTCCAAACCCAATCCTGGGTGCAGATTTTCTTGTACATTATGGCCTGATCATTGACCTCAAAAACGGCAAACTGATCAATAGTGAAACTAAAAATTGTGTGGATGGCAAAACACATGCTTACAGACTGGACACAAATATATCCAGCTGTACTAAAGTCGACGGACAACTCTTACGGATCCCATCTGACTATCCTGGAGTCACTCAACCATCAATTCACAGGCATCCTACATACAAACATGATACGGTTCATTACATTGAAACCAAAGGACAGCCATGCCATGCTAGAGTATGAAGGTTACTGCCTAACAAACTCAAACCATCCTCTTAGGCCTTCGATCTGCCTTACAAACTGATATAGGTCACTCTGCAGCGCAATTAGCATTCGGCAAAGAGCTACGCCTTCCAGGGGACTTCTTCACAGAATCGAAGGAAGTTAGCCCCAAAATAATGGTACAAAACATAAGAAATGATGTCAACAATTTCCTAAAACAGGCAGCTCGCCATGGCCAGCCTAAGATTTACATCTCGAAACACTTGGCCAATACTTCACACGTATTTGTTAGAGACGAAAAAATGAGATCTGCACTGGAGAAACCATACGCCGGTCCTTACAAAGTAGTATCACGAGATGAGAAAAACTTTGTGATACTCATTGCAGGCAAACCTCGAACAATTTCAATCGACAGATTGAAGCCTGCATACATGGTAAGTGACGATAAAAGAATAAAAAGGTTGCAAAGGGAGAACCTAGAAAATATCCAGACATATTCCCAAACAAAAATGGAAGAATCTGTCGAAAAATGTAAAACAAATAATTCACAACAGAAAACATTAAAAAAGTCGGTAAGATTTTCGGACGATGTTACCACCAAAACATTCGATCCTGAGGCCCCCTTATGTCCACAAAAAAGAGGCAGGCCCCCTGGCAGTAAAAAATGTAAAAATCCCCACCCTTCTCGCATGTCTGAGAGGTTAATGCGAAGAAAATAAAATTTACTCCCGAAAAAGTAATATCCGCTACGTAAGTTGATACCCGCTAAAAAATATGCGAGGAAAATCGGAACTCCATGATACAAAAGAAACTCCGGAGATAAGCAAACGAGGAATGCCAACAAAAAGAAAACAACAGGAATAAACAAATCCACGTGCGATAATGAAATAAACATCGCAACGTGCGTTTACCGTTAAAATACAAAGATAATCTCAACGTTGTGACATCACAAGAGGAGATTCCTTTGTACTAGAAATTTGAAAAATATATTTCAATGAGTTTATTTCAGGCCTAACTTTGCTTAAACCGATCAGAACTTAACCGGAAAACTTGCATACGGCCGAGAATTTTAAGCGCTATTCCCTCTACACGTTGATAAGAAGATACAAAAATAATAAAACATAACTGTAATAGTAAATCGAAAATTGAAGTGAAATCACCCACTTCAGAACCGCCAGAGATCTTGGACGTGTTATCTGATATATTTTTTGGTTCCTTTTCCTCAAACAACCATTCTAATGTCACTGCCAACTGATACCATCCTAAAGTCCGCCACCTCCCAATTCGCCCAGAAAACTGCTGAGTCTTTACAAACTCAGCAGAAGACCGAGCAGAAGACAGAGCTGGACCGGATAGAGGAGAAGCTCCTCATGGATACAGCTCCACCCATTGATGAAGTCCTGACGGAGATGACAACTCTGCTTCCTCTGATCATCTCCCCTCCCTGGTCACCAACGGAATGGACCCCGATTCCGGAATCCCCGAGATCGGTGCCAAAACCTACAGAGACCAGGAAGCCAATGAAGTTCCTTTTCATGGCTGAGAGGGCAGCGAACAAAAAGGCAAAGATGGCCGCCTTGGCATTGGAGACATCAAAAGCCATTCTTTAAGCGACTGCTGCCCCCCTCACTCCTGCCAACACCCCTACGCCCACACAAAAAACCGTCCACCTAGGCGTAGGGGAGAAGACAGTTGCGCCCAATAACAGGTGCGCGCCGACACAAGATGAAAGTCATATGAGTGCGTTGGCGCTGCAGTTGGGAGTGCACTGGCTAAGTGGGAGGCAGACCAGAAATGGCACTCATAAACCCGCACATCCCCCTAGGCCTTGGGCATTTTGGATCATTCTTGCGTCGCAAAAACTGGGGGGGAGTAGCTGTGGGGACTCACTGGTATGAGGTAAAGGGGCTTGGACCCCTTGACGATAGTCGCCGCCCCAAAGGGCAGGCTAATTACTCGTCTATATGACGTTAAACACACAAAACTCGTTCGATCATAATTACCTGTATGTACTTGCAGGTAATGTACGAGTACCAAATCGTGACATCACTAAACAATGTCACAATCCGTACACGAACCGGCCAGGGGATGATGCGACCTGGCTGTTCTCACCAACATACGTATTCTCTTACGTACGTGTGTTTGTGTGCGTGTAAATAAGCCGTATATAAATCACCCGAACCGGCTCTAAAATCGCCAGTGTTCACCTTGGTTTTGGCTTACCCGTACTTGTGTACGAAGTGGCTGAACACGCTTAAATTCTGTTGAATTTCCTTCTGGTGAGAATATCTCTCACGACAAGGTATTCCACACTAAGCATGACTGAAAAAATTTGTTTACATAATTGATTAAATGATGTAATTTTCAAAATACTGTAGAGCTGAGAAATATAATTTAGAAAATTATCAATGGTAAAAGAATTGAAGGTGTTTTGAAATTTAATTTTTGCAAAACCCACCCCAAAAACAGACGTTTTCATGCGTATTAACTATTCGTGAAGTAGGAGATTTTACTCCAAAGTCGAAAAGTAAAATTTTGCCCATGTGCAGCTTGGTACTTACTAAGATTATTAAATTACTGCCTCGGCTGCGAATGCGTGCTATGTCTTATCAAACATTATATTATGATACACATCCGGATTTTGCAAAAAACTGTGGTCATGTTGCCACTATAATTGAACATAACATTTTAGCGTTGAAACAAACCTCTCTTATTCATTTAATGATTCCTCAGCCTCTGCTAATATTAGTGTCGCTGGAAAGACGATAACATTTACAAAATTTCCATATAATTTAACTATACTCATCTGTTTGAAAATAAACAAATGAAAAAACGCTAATTAATATGATGATTCCTCAGCTACTATTCAAGCTATAGGTAGAGAGTTGGAGTAGGAATTTCTGAAAAGAAGAGAAAATATGTTCGAATTTAATTTTCATATAATTTTTTAATCATCTTCAGCTAGGGGAGCTGTGCCCAAGATTGCGCACTTAATATTTAAAGGTCCTTAGCTCTTCCCGGTGTTGATGAAAAATTTCGAAAATTTGAGGGAAGGTTCTCCATCCTGTTGAGTACAACATATCTTACACAGAACTGCTTCGGATTCTCCATTGATGAGATATTTCAGTTTTAGTAAAAGAAGTGCAATTGGCAATCTTAGGATGATCATGCCCAAGATTGCGCATTGCACTTCCCAAGATTGCGCAAGGAATAAGATTCTGAAAAAAATGCTATCAAGTCATAATTTATTAATACTCATATGTTTTCTCAAGTAATAGTTACTCCCAGATTTCACAAACAAAGGTTTTTTGTACTTGTAAGAGAGAAGTACAAGCTAAGTGTGCCCATCTGTGGCGTTGACTGCATCCTTCCTCCAATAGTTTTTTTGCAGCATCTAACTTTTCTTTTGTGAATACACTTCGCTCTGTTTTCCACTTATACTCTTTCCCCATCCTAAAATTGATAATAAATATAAAATTGGCAAAAATATTGCAAATTCGAGTGCGCAATCTTGGGCAAATTTTCATGCGTAATCTTGGGGAAAATACAAAATTATCTAAATGTTGAAGTTTCCTGGTTCTAAATTCACTTATTTTCATTATTTTTATGGTGGAAATATTGCTTAAATAGTCTACTTTTCAACAAATACTTACTTCTTATAAAAAATTGAAAACTACAGTCTTGACATCTTCCGGTATTAACTTTAGAAATTATATCAGTGAGTGCCCAAAACTTATTTTGGCTGATAACTCAAGAAGAAAAACTCCACAGAACTCCAAAATCAGGTTAGATGTTTCTACTATGCATGTATTTCGTAAACAACGTAATTGCATGCTGCCACTCACATCACATTACAGTATCTTATCACTGCGCAATCTTGGGCAGTGCGCAATCTTGGGCACAGCTCCCTTACATGAAAATAACGAAGTAAAAAAACAAAAACTAATAGAGTTTGCCGTTTTTGGAACCTAGAAACCTCTTCTCTTTCAATCAATAATTTGTCAGCCGCTATGTAAGATAGAAAGCTACGGTTAGTATGGCTGGAAAGAAGAGAAAATTGACTTAAATCTACATTCCATTAAAAGTTTGATTTATTTCTAGCTACTTGAAAATAAACGAACAAAAAAACGCAAACGAAAAGAAAATTTGCCATTTTTGTATTGTTTAAATACATTTTCAAAACAATTTTTTCTTGGTGATTTTTTTTTTTTTTTTTGGGGGGGGGGGTTGCAAAGAATAGTATGTGATACTCACGCGAAGTAGGTAATTGTTACTTGTGTGATTTGCACCATGACCCTTCGGCTCGTGCTGCAAGGATCATACTCGTATCAAAATCACCTGCTTTACGCACTTTTATCACAAATAACTATTTTTCAGCTGCTGAAAAATGGAGCAGACTTGAGGTGCCTACTTATCCATTCATTAAGTATGTTTGAGCCTTCATCAAAATGACTACTACCATACTGTGTATAATAAAAACGATATTCTCACAGATAGTAGAGTAGATACTACTGGCAGCGGCTTGGCTATGTGGTAGTGTCTACCATTCTTTAGACTAGGTAAACTTGGAGGTAGCCTGTTCGAGTCCCCAAGTTGGCTGCCCTACAAGAAGATATAGGTATGTCTTTGGAATTCATCAATTTGGAACCAAGTTTTCATAATCCTTAACTGATACTGACACAGCTACCTAATGAAAAAATTCATCTGTGAGAGAATACATAATTCTATTGTTTTACTTTAATCTGTATCTATGAAACAATGCAATCTTCCACAACATTCTATAGGTATGACATTCGATTATAGGTGCTATCGTCATAAATCTTCAAGACTCGGAGCAAGGGTCAAAAATATGATGAGAACTGTTAAAACTGGAATAATTTTTTTGCTTTCCAAAACCATACTTTCGCACTCTCAATTTTCAACTTATTTCAGATTTGCTGAATGTAC
This sequence comes from Ericerus pela, assembly GCA_011428145.1. Lineage (NCBI taxonomy): Eukaryota > Metazoa > Arthropoda > Insecta > Hemiptera > Coccidae > Ericerus > Ericerus pela. The sequence continues at coordinate 988,115 of WOFM01000214.1, read as the reverse complement.
ACACATGTTTTTAAGGTGTATAACTTCAAAATGTCGAATTCATTTTTCATTGAGGCATTCTTCAGCCAATCAGTAGTAACTCCACTTTACGGACTCTTGACTACTTTCACTGTTACATACGTTGTAGGGGAACATTCAATGGTACCAAAAAAAAAGCGTTTTCCAATGACAAAAAACAGAAAAATAAGAAAATCTTAATTAAAGACTACTTATACAAAAATTAACACAAACTCAGATACCACATTTTCATATATAAGAACGACAATTAAATTATTTTGAACCAACAGCAAAATCTTATAACCCAACACTAAAATTTGTATCAGCTGGCCCTTTGATTTTGTCAAGACCAACTTACCTAACTTATTTTTATTTCACAAAAAAAGAATAGGTAGATACAAACAATGATAGGCCTTACCACTGTATAAAGTTAGGTACAAAACAAATCATATTTATCGTATCATCCAACAGGTAGTAAAGTTTCCTAATCTGAAACTGAAAGTGAACATGTCAACCATGATACTGATCCAAGTAGCAGTTTATCTACAGAAATGAGATTATTTATAGAGAAAAGTACAATAAAGGTATTCACAAATCAATTAAAAAAATTTATCTGGTTATATTCATTCGAATCTCATTGTTCACAAGTTTTCTAGAAAGGAAGATATACACGCAGATAAAATATGTATGTATGAAAGAGATAAGTGGTAGTGAAAAAAACCAGTGATATGGAGATACATGCATATCTCAAGTATGTGGAGTTAGTTATAGCATGTATATGTTAGTTCATTTAAGAAGGATGATTGTATTATATTATGAGGTGTAAAAACGATATATTGTTCCAAGTTATGATGAGTAGAAATTTTTTGCTGCAGTATGTTGTTCAGGAAAATGAAGTAGTAAGTGTAAGAAAGAAACTTTCTTATTTTTTCTATTTTTCAACATTCATCGTCATATTCTTCATTGGTAAAATATAATACATATTCCACAAAGTTTTTATTTTTAGATATAATATGTACCTTATTTTTTTACATTCATCTTGTGAATCGATCGAGGTAAATGTTTGGTTCGGAAACTTGTGTTATCAGTGAAACTTCAGTTTGTGTGACAGGTAAAAATAACATTTAACATGTAACACCTTTGTCAATAATTATATCTGTTGCAACTCTCTGTCAAGATGTCAAGTACATAGTACTACATACTTGCTGATAGAGTTTATGGCCATCTAATGTAGATACACTGGATTACCCCACATTTGTTACAGGTTAATATTGCGTCATATTAGTTTTATTTTATATGCTAATGCACATATACACAAATATGCATACTCTGTGGGTGGAATTCCCACAGATTGATGACCCTGAAGTGATTAGTTGAATTTTAATCTTACACAAAGTATCTCTAACACTCCAGTTTTTTATAAAAGAAAAAAATTTGGAAAAACTGTCAACTTAGCAGGTTGACTTTTCTCAACTGCTCTCACTTTCAACTTAATAGTTGATTGAGCTGATAGTTAGTGTCTAGTTATGGCAGATGATCATGCTCCTCCAAATGATATGAGATGATTGAGGTTAGAGTTTTACACTCCCAACTTTACTGTTGGTACCCCCATACTTTTGAAGGAAGCCCCATTCTTGGTGGTATCTGCACCACTTGCCTCCCTTGAAAATTTGGCAGCTGAACAAGCTCCACTTGAACTCTTTAGTTTGTATCTGTCTGTGTAGTTGGAAACACATCCAATGCCACCAGCAGCAAACACTGTACCACAACTCTTGGTTGTAAATTCTGCTCCAAAAGTAGCGACATCAATGACGCCATTGACGCCAGTTACACCCTCCAACTCGACTGCAGGTTTTCCACCAGCACCTTTAAATACGGCTTCCAGCTATATGCAAGCACCTCCCTTACATGGCTGCAAATTTCAAGTTATTGGCAGCTGGTTCTACACCAGCACCTCAATCTATGGCTAAACTTCTCGTGTCATTCAACTAGATTGCATACACCGGGCCTCTGAATAATTTGGTAGTATGCTACTCACCACGCCCTCATATATAGTTGCACTCACTGCACCAATAATACTTTCACAGTAGTGACTCATGTTGACAAAACACTACACACTACTGAAAATTTGCATTTGTCTTCTCTGCCCTTGCCTTCACAGACAATTCAGCTGAAGAAGATGTTGAACAAAGTGCTCTACATCTTGATAAGCTAACTGAGACATCTCTGTCCGATAACAGCAACAATTCAACAACTGAACTTGCAATCTACAAAAAAATGTTACTACACTACTCATATCCACACTCTGGCAAAAAAACGAAATAGCACACACTATTGCAAACCATTTGACTAATGTTGTTGGAAATAATATATGCACACTTGTACACCCTTGTGAAGATGACATAATACTTACCATTGAGAAGCCTTCACCCAATGTCCTTGTTAAGAATAAAAAACTTAAAAGAGGATGGAGATGCATGGTTCATTCCAGTTCAACCAAGCAGCCTACAATAAAATGGCACTCCACATGTTAATTTCTCTTACTCTTGCAGCTCTAGATGACATCATTGAAAGTGGGACCAATTACATCTTTCAAACATATGGATGTCCTGCAGTTCCATTCCATACAATTATAGGCAAACATGTCTTCAAACTTTATGGCAGACAATGCCTGCTGCTACCCATGTCTCTGCTACAATCTTTACACGTACCCATGAATTTTTTTCTGCACTATCATGGCTGAGAGTAATAACCCAATAGACTATGACGAGGTAATGGATGAGGATTTCTTCTCTCCAGTAACCTTTTTGCTGTTGACTTAGTCAACCTTGTCAGTTGTAACACTCGTCAAATCCCTACTGTATGTGGTGTGGAGCACATCTGATTGAATCAACCATCAGTACATAGTACAATATATCCGCTGATAGAGTTTGTGGCCATCCAGTGTATATACACCAGAAAACCCAATTTTTGTTACGGGATAATATAGCGTCATATTAGTATTTTATATGCTAATGCACATACACATAAACATGCAAACTCTGTGGGTTGAATCTCCACTGTATCTATACATCAGTATCTCTACATACTCGTATTATAAAATACAAAGGGAGAAAAATGGTTGGAAACATTCCAAAAACAATAAAAGGATTTGCCTGATTTTTTCCATAAAAAAGTGTGTTATTCTAAGAACAGTTTATTGCCATCAAGAAAATTTGTAGCCTTACCATTTGTGAAAACAAAAAATGGATATAACATTTCTTAAAAAAACAAAAATGAGTATAAAAGAGAATTGAAAAAAAAACTCCTCCCCCTCTTTATTCATCGTCTAACTACTATGGGTTGGTGAGATAGATATGATTCTCTGTCTCATTTTATTTCGTTTTTTTCATCAGGTTTCATTTGGATGACTTGGATCTACAAAAAAGGGGTTAAAACAATTATTAGATACTACGCGGGTAGCAGCTTACATATAGACCTAACTTTTTAAGGATAAGTAATTCTCAAGTCAATGTTGATCTTAAGTACTGTTCTTGCATAAGGGTCATAGTGAACATGGGAGCCTTTACCCATAGAGTCCGTGAGTCTTGTACGTCTTACCAAATAAAGGTGGAGAATTATTTCATTTACCTACCTTAGTTTGTTTGATAATGGCATCAGAAAATAAACATTCGTCATACTATTGAAGAGTTTACAAAAAGAAAAAGTTAGAAACTTTCCAAATAAGAAATGATAAACTCCCTCAGCTGCTTCTTGGTTACAAAATTCGAAAACATTATAACTTTTCTCAATTCTTACAAAATTTTCTTGGTAATTGGAAAAGTCGTCACTCATTAATTTTACATGTTATGAGTACCTTAGACTCAATATTAGGTATGTCTGACCTCGAAATTCTTCATTATTTTAAAGATTTGAATTATTCTCAAAGATTGAAATTCATAGGTTATTAAATTAACTACTGCACCGGTATATTCAGGCCTAGTCCTTCATCTCTCCTAAAAAAAACAATTTTGATTCTATCACGCTCGAGTCAGACTCTTAATAATATTTATTAATTTTCCAGATGAATCTGTCATTGTGTCTTGTGATGATGCATATCGGTCGCAGTACTTGCGTTATAATCAACCTTCCTACATAGGTAAATATGAAAAACTTTTTTAATTTCTAATCATAGGTGTTTATTCATCAAAACTAATACTTCAGTTAGAGTCAAAATCAAACATTCTTGATATTGTTGGCAGCATAGCTTGATAGTTCAACTAAGAACTTGTTTACTCGCCATAACCAATTTCAAATTTTAATTTTTTCATATTTTTATGTAATCTACAACACGAATATGGAGTGTAATCCTCGACCTCGTGATGAAGAAGCACACCATTTCAACTGATGGGTCTTTTAAAAATTTAACCGATGAAAAACAAAAGGACCATTTAAACAATTAAGAAATGAATTCAGTGCAATATTTTCTGTTATTTGACCTTTTCAATCTTCTATTTTGAAAAGGAAACTCAAGCTGCACTATAAGAAATCTCTTTTCTGTTTTGAGCGTTGTCTTCTAGGATAACATTTTATCGAATTTATTTTAGCTGATATACATAGTTTTTTTTTCTCGAAAATGTTAATGGTAATGAGTTTTAATTTTGTAATTGATTTTAAATATAATGTTTTATTTTTCCTCTGTTTCCATGTTAGCTGCTCAGCAGGTGCCTCAACGTTCTAGTAAGTGATTTTACCTCGTTCTTATTCATGAACAAAAATTCTTTTTGTGTCTGCTATCACCAGACAATTTAGGACAAGCTATTTTTTAGAAAAAAATACTAGAAAAAACTGACTAACAACAGCGGACATATACTGCCTAACAGAAGTAGAAATTCAAGTACTTCATGCAAAGAATAAACATTTCGCGAAAATGAATTTTAAATTTTCCGATATTTTCCCTCAAGATTTTCAAGTATATAAGTATACGGGATCAGAAAGAGTGATTCAAAGCCCCCTTAGCTTCAAGAAAAGGAATTAAGTAGGTTAGCTTCCTTTTGAAGTCAAAAATAAATTGTTAGAATGATGACATTCCAACTTGAACTTTTTTCGAACAAGAGCATAGATAGCTCTATCATAAGGTGGGTCCACATCTTCAGACCCCCACCCCTCCACAACACTATCGACACCGAAAAATAAACATTATTTTTTCCTGTCAATTTTCTTTTTGAACCTAAGGAGAAGTCCAAACCCCCGGTTGTAAAATCTGAAATTTTAACAAATTTCATCAATGAAAATTTATTTATTAAATTCCTTTTGAGTTGGCAGAAAATGGTTATCAGAAAATATAACAAAAATTTTCGAGTCAACTAATACTCGGGACTGTAAAATATACATATGTACTCGAAGAGTCGGTGAAGCCTGAGATTACTATCAATTCTCTCTTTGAAGGTTACATAGAACCACAGATAGATTATTTCATACAACCATAATAAAAATCCTAAGTACGATGAATTTTGATAAATTTGAAAATATTTATGGAGTAACCACAATAATCAATCTGATCGAAGAAAATTATGTATTTTTTCAAAAGTTTTCCAAATCCAAAGTGTAACTGCGCTGCAAGGAAATAATTTTTTTTCACTTGTTAGAAAATAAACCCTTACAAGAAAAAGCTAATCTTGACAATTGGAACATACATTATAAAAAGAAAATGAACAACAATATTATTTTATTCTCTTGCTCTTTGCCTACACCAATAAACGTATAAAAGAAATATTATTATGATGGAGATGGAGGGGGAATGTAAAAATGATATGCGTATAATGGCACCATAACAAATAGGCGGCGGATGCAAATATATTTTGAAATTTCCGGGGAAAAAAATTTCTTAGCATAAAAAATTAGCGCGAAATTCACAAATTGTGATAATATACATATTATATAGAGAAATATTACTGAGAGAAGTCTATGCAGGAAGACTTCGGTATACCCGAATCATTTTTGGTAACCAACCTACTTTTTCAGCATGGTAGTCTCCTAAATAGGGGTATATTTCAATTTAATAATATTTTCTCCATTTTTTTTTCCAGCTCCAAGTACCAAACGAAAAGAAGAAGTACAAACACCGACAAATAGTAATAACAACAATAATAGTAATAATTCTACACCAAAGAAACCTCGATTAGTGTTCACGGATCTCCAAAGGCGCACACTGCAAGCTATTTTCAAAGTAATTTTCCAAAAAAATTTTTTTATGCAAAAAAACAATAAAACAACGTAAACCGTTGGCTTTTAAACGTAGACGCTGAGCTTCGGTGGTGTTGCTGTGCTTTACATTTTAAAAGACGGTTAGTTACGGTGCAATCACCGTAGAGAGTGCGTTTTTAGGGGTACACTTAGCAACACGGAAGTAGTATCGTTGTGTGTTACAAACTTGTAGCTTTCTGTAATCTCGAAAGAATATGAAAACATTTCGTCCACATTCTCATCGAGTCAAAAAGAAATTTTTCACTTCGGCCAGATTTTGAATGTTGGTTCTTTTCTCCCTCAACTAACCCATAAGAGCACAGAATGTTTGTTTTGAACATTTCTTCTAAAACTTTCTATAGGAGAATACGAACCATATTCGTACTTGAGGGATGATATGGTTGAACGTAAATGTTTAGGCTATGTCTATTCTCGAAAGAAATCAACCCTTGATAATCCTAAAAATGCCATACTCGCCATACTATTCTAATTTTAATCGGCTTGTAATTCAAGTTTTTGTACTTTTTTGGTATCAGCGTATCACAAAAGATTTGCATTCCAATAAAAAAATCACACCAAGTATCGTTGACCAGTTATGGTATGTTTGTTGAATTCTATTTAGTAGTTGGAGTATGGAAAAAAAAAATTTTTGTATGCCTTACCATTTTTACATACGATTTTGACTGAAAAAATGGTAAAAACTGTGCAACTGATCTTGAATAGTATATCTACAAGTTAGAAATGAACGAAAAAATATCAATACTGAGTACATTAACTTACTTCGCTTTTGAATTGCGTCAACGGCATAACTGACAATTATGACAGTCGAAAAATTTTTTTTACTCAATCAAGAAAATTGTTGTGGAAATATTGCCTCCAATGATATACTGTTACTTTTCAAAAATTATCAATTAGCTGAAGATAATATATTTTCTTCGTTATTTTCTTTACCGACATTCTCAATTTTGCCTTAGCCTCAAAAAATTTTCACGCACCTTTGATAAATCAATTGTAAGTGCTGACCAATTGCGATTGGTTTACAGTATAATTTATCTCTTGTTTAAAATTGATAGACAGTAGGTATATCTTAAATTAAGTAATGAGAGAATTATTTCTTAGGATTCGTTAAGAATTTATTTTAAACTTTTTTCTCCCTTATTTCTCAGCCTAAATCGTTCTCAGTTTGGCCATAAATTTTTCCGTATCTTTTGTGGTTCCCTCAAATCTCTACACTTCTCAGTTTATTTCCAACAGGCAGTTTTTCCTATTTTTGTTTTCTTCACGTTCCTATTTTTGATGGTTCCATTTTTCAACATACTTTTCTTGGTGAGTTCATTTATGAATCGCCAATTTTATTATTAGTCTAATGGTTGGGACATTTCACCGCATTAAGTCGAGTATACTTTTAATTTTTGGATTTGTAATTTTGTATCTGTAAAGCTATACAAGGGACATGATTTATACTTTACCATTCCAATAATTTTTGCAGGAAACGAAAAGACCATCAAAAGAAATGCAGGTTACGATCGCTCGTCAACTTGGTTTAGAGCCAACGACGGTAGGAAATTTCTTCATGAATGCAAGAAGAAGGTCCATGGACAAATGGAAAGAAGATGAACCTTCAAAAGGTTCATCTCCAGTCCAACAAGAATTCAAAGGAGAACCCATACCGTCGGTCAACATAATTACGCAACAGCCTGATAATATTTTATAGTTTTTTTAATGATTTTTTTTTCTTTTTTTTTCTTTTGCAAGGAAACATTTTTGTTTTTCCTGATGTTCCATGTAGATGCCTATTCAGTTAGAAAGTATGCTACGGATCTCAATTTTGTGATAAATTTCACATTTAGCCTATTTTTTATCTATCTGTTTAATTTTACCTGCGTAAAATTTAATACTAAAAAAATTTTTTGTGTTTTGAGCGAAATTTCAAAGAGTGAGATTTTAACAATACGTTTTAAATACAAGCTCCAGAAAATGGAGATATCTTCATTCGAAGTTATGGGGAAAAAATGTTCCTACAAAAAAAAACTACAAAAAACAAAAACAAATTCCGAGTTACTATATAATGTAGCACGCTTTTGATATTTTTTGCTGAGTCAACCTTCAATTACAATCAAAGCGTTCGTACAATCCTCTACATCTGAGCTACAAATTTTCCATTCGGTTTCGTAGAAGATTGTCGTTTGAAAACATGCGATGGTTTGGAAAAATATTGACAAAATTTTCATTCCATAGTTTCCAGATTTTTCTTAATCGTTAAACGTTTTCTTAAGAGCGAGCAGAATTTTTCGAGTCGAACATTCCTGTCACCTAGTCATTTGAGAGACTTTAATTATGATATTTATGGGAAAATATTACAAATAAATTCTAGTCAATTTATTTTTTCTTCGATTTAACAACGTGTATCTAGTCAATTGAAGTGTAAATTTCTTATTCCAATATTCATATTTTAGTCCTTTAAAAATTCAACGCATTCTAGTCATTTGAACATTCAACTAAAGCTTACTTTTTAAATATTATGTTCCTGTCGTCAACATTGACGTAAATCATTTTTGCATCGTCGGTGGAGAGCTATGAAGAGAGAGGGAGAGTAGTTTTAAGGTGTTTGTAGCCTCACTAAAAGCTTTGTAAAACAAAAATTATATTCAAGAAAAAAAAACAAATTCTAATTGCTTAATTCATGGAATTAAGAAAAAAAAATTTTTTTTTCATCTCAAATTCCAAAATTTTTAAAGGGAGAAGGACGGGATTCTGTTGAATTAACTTTTCTTTTAAATTCAGTATACCTTTTTCCCGTCTACCTCTCTCTTTTAGTAACTCTAACTAGGACGAAAAAAAAAAAAAACTATCCGTCATTAATTGCATGAAACTTTACTCTATTTCCATATAATTACCTACCCAGAAATCACCGAATTCAGAAGATGTAATTTTATATTTTTTATAAAATTACTTTGTAAAAATGAATACATCAAATATTAAAGCAACCTCTAGTCGTATTGTTCAAATATTATTAATATGTTTAAGAGATTGTAATATCATTTTCGTTTCGGACATAATCGAATTCACTTTATATTGTTTTGGAAATTATAATCATAATTTTATCGAAATTTTGAAAAACATTTGCAATTTTTCTTGAAGTAATAAAAAGAACAAACAAAAAACAAAAAACGTTATTGAAGTTTGTATTTTTTTCTTCCCATTTTTCTGTTGAACCAGTTGCTTGCATTTTATCGTTGTTTACGTCAAATTATTTAATTTTTTATCCTGTTCAAGAAAAAAAAAACGTTACCTTTTATATTTTTTAATTGTATAATATTGTTTTGAATGATTAGTCAAATATGTAAATAGAATTAATTAGTTTCTACTTTGATTAAGATGTTATTACACCAATTTTTTAAATCATAAAACGGCGATGCAATATTTAGAAATATGTACGTTCTTTATTACAGTATTTGTTGGCAAATAATAGTTACGATTTCCGAGTTATCGATTAGTCAAATTATTTTAACTGAAAATATTATGTCCTAATACGTTTCCATGCTTTTGTTTTTCTTTTAACCCGGTCAACATTTTATAATTTCATACTGGTATACATATTGGAGAAATTGCATTGTAATTTTTCTCACTGTGTTACATAATTATTACAACACAAAAACAAAAGAAACTGAAAAATTTGTCTTTTCAAAATTGAGGCAAATTTTTTTTTTATAAAATAGACGAGGTGAACTGTATCATACACTTGGTATGAAAATTCACAATTGTTTTCTTGAGTTACATTTTTTTTCTTTCTATTTCTGTGTTATTGTTGTGTAAAAATTTTTACTGATTCCTGATTTTTTTTTTTTTTATTAATAACTAGTTATTTTTTTTCTTCTTTTGAATTGAATTTAGTTGGCGAAAGTTTTTTTCAAGGGCAGTGACGTATTTATAAAAGTAAAGGGCTACGGGAGCATCTCTGTTTTAGACTTTTTTATTCCAGTATTTGCAATTTTACTAACACGAAGTTCTGTGTATTTGTTCAACATTCCTCCATAGCTAGTAATTTTTCTATGAATTTTTTAGAAATTCGAAATAAGATGAATACCCGTTCGAGATTTCCAATGCAGTTCAATATTTTAGATTTTGACTCCCTCACCGTGTATAATTTAGGCCATCACAAAATCTTCTAAAGATAAATGCTCAAAAATTTTGGTGAATAAATTCAAATATAAAAATAACTGATTTCTGAAGACATCGTACACCAGGTTGTAGAGAATTTCTGATCATTTTTGAAAGCCAATGGAACAATATTTCATAAAAAAAGTTGTTCCTTAAATAGACCTCTCGTTCTACGGCATATATTTTAGAAAAAACAAATTTTAACCTTTCTGGAGAAAATTTATAATTCGCGACTACCAAAAAGAATTTCATCCGTGATTCGTTACAGAACAGAAAAAAGAGACCAGATTCTTCTCATGTCTTCAAATTTTGAGATTGTTAATCATAGCGACATACCATCCCATGAAATCAAAATAAACTTGATATTGAACTTCGTTAAAAAAACAAATTGACTCTTCATCCAGTTAATGAATATAAAATGTTTCACCAAAATCAACTTTTTTTACAATTCAGATAAACTTAGTATTTATCAACTATTGTAACGCGTATCTTCTAAAGAAATTCTAAATGTTCCGATTTCTGGTTTGTGCTGCATCCTCTTCAGAATGAATAATTTTCAGAGGTTTTTTAGTAGGTACCCACTTTATTTTTGATCATCCAACGTCAAAACTAAAAAATCAATGTAAATTGATAGGTACATAAAAGCTTGGTTCAAGAAAAGCGTATGTTCAGTTTTATATTAGTTTCCTTTTACTCTATACAATCTGCCTTAATGATACTCAAACTAATATTTTTTCAACCCAAATTTATTGTAGATACCTATCTCAGATGATTGCTTTCATCTCCGGATATAATTAAATGGATATAAAGGGGGCTTTTTTCTTCGGCAGTCAAAATTTATGCACGCTTTTACTCCTGCAAAAAATAATAATAAAACACATTCTCCGGAAAACTTTTTTTTTTTTGCTATTAACAAAAATCAGTTTATTAACTATCTTCCTTGTTGAATCGTCAAATCTGCCAAGTACCAACTGATTAATGCAAAAAATTGCAATAGAAATTTTTAAAAGTTAATCCCAAAATTTTTTACTTATTTTAAAAACTGGAATCACCTCTAAATCTGAGAAACTCAACATTTTAAATTTCTTTCAGAAGGAGTAATTTGTAGGTTATCATAATAAAAGAAATGGTTTTTCTAAAAAAACATAATTATGGTCCGGTGAACTTTGTTAATGTTTAGTTTTACCGCATTACACAAAAAAAAAACTTATTATGAGCGACAGTGGTATTTTTATAAAAGAAAAAATTGTAAATATTTCGTTTTATATAATGAATTATTTTTCACATTAAACTTTTTCCAAAGAATACGATAAATATTTTTTCATTGGTATAGTTTGCTACAGTGCGAATTATTTCTTAAAAGGAGAGAAAACGGCTATTTTAAATGTAAAATGAAGTCCGTTAGTAACTAATTTTTGTTTATTTTTCTTAAGAACTATCAGAAATACGAAGCTAAAATGTTGGTGAAAATTTTTGCAAGGATTAACTTAACTTTGACGACACGTAAGTTTTGGATACAAATTATTAGGGTCTGATTTTTGAAATTTATACTAAATGAACTTTTTTCCCCACGTTTTTCATCATTAAAAGTTATATATCTCACCATAGAAGGATTATTCAAAAATATTATCTAGTCTGTTGTTTCAAGGTACCCAGTAGGCAATAATTAATCAATAAAAAGAAACAAAATCATAAAAATCTGTCGAGTCAATCCTGAGAAAAAAGTATATAAATATGAAAAGAAAAACTTTTTGGAAGAATTTCAGGTTTTGGATTGACGTTTATAAATAGCGTGTGTATTTTGGGTATACTCTTTCATTGGTGAAAACAACTGCGAAGGGTTGGTAATCATCACGCTTGGTTAAAGGGAAGTGCGCTTAGTAACAGGAAGGTCGTGGGTTCGAATCCGGGCGGTGACGATAATTTTTAAACTTTTTTCTTCTCTCATTGATAATTTGGAATTCTAATTTCATTCTTTCTAGCAAAAAATAAATTTTTTCAATCAAAATTAAATGAAAAGCAATTATAATAAATTATATATAGTTGAAAAGAAGAGACAGCGAATACACGAATTAAAAATTCAATTTGACCTTTTTACAATTTTTCGATTTCACCTTCTGTCTGAGTATTAAAAAAACATTGACCATATAGGTACATGAAAATCTACTAACTATATACTCAATCAATTTTTTTTTCTTGGAGGGAGGATGATTGGACAAACTTAATCTAATACCTACCTTCATAGCCTCTCGAATTTTATTTAAGGTAATTCATCACGGAACAGTCACAAGCGCAAACGAGTTTGAAATTTGGAGGAATCATGACTCATACCAAAAACAATTTGATGACTATATTTTTTAGACTTGTCAGGTTTCAATGTTTGCATCAATGGTGACGCATAATAATTTATTTACAACTATAAGGATCATAGCGAGAAAAAAATTTTCGAAAAAGTTTTTAAAGAAGCCGCAATTAATTCTGGGCGAACAGAACCACTGCCCCATATTAGCGCCTATGAAAATAGTCTAAAGAATGTTGTCCTATAGGAACTTCTAGCAAAACTCATCATATGTGACCAAAATTATCGATCTGACCTAACTTATTTTTTGGGGAGAGAGGTGTGACGGAAAAGTGTTGCATTTCTTTAAAAAATTTCCGTCCTAAACGCTTATACCCCAACGTCTTTTTTTATCTCAATTAAATCCACACTTAGAATGGACCACGTAGTTTATCGAGGTTTTTGGCTTGGCAATTGACCCAAATTGGCGTGGGTTCGTTTCTGTTGTATAGGAATTTCAGTGCGTGATTGAAACATTTAGGCTGGCAAACCGTAGCCAATGGATCCTAACCATTCTTTTCCCCACTCCTACATAATATATTATATTCCCAAGACATTAGGTAAAATGGCCACGTAACCTAAACCTATAAATAAAGAAAAACAATTCACACTTCCGTAGGTACTAGCTTAAATTCTTCTTTTGGTCTCATCATCGTGATTTTATTGTGCTGAATCTCGACTACTCACTAATTCGGCTAAATGATACAAATATGAATAAAATTTCAGAGTAATATCTATATTTAAAGGAAAAATTAATGTTTCGGACTTTTCGAGGCAAAAATATAATATCCGAACAAATTCGGGCTTTTGAAACTCGTTTTCAAGGCGACACTGAATATTGTGACACCAATATCAGGACAGTGAAAGACGACACCCAAAATGACGTACGGTAAGTTAATGTCATATATTGTAGATTGTATTTTTGTCTTCCTACAAGATAAGTGAAATGTTAAATAACAATCTCAGTTTTCAAATTTTGGACTCTTGCCTCTCACTAAAGTCTTCCGCATTAATGTGAATAACGGTTCAGTCTTATAAGCCAAACGACTCCCAGGAGCTTCGAACTAAACAAAAAAATTCAAAAGGGACGATGCGTTTTTTGTCCTATTTTTTGTAAATATGTAATACAGAAAGACATCTTTCAAAATTATTCAAATTCTAAAGAAGGTTTTATGAAGAGAACTAAGATATTCCCAATCGGAAAATTTGAGCACTTCTCACTTCGAAGGAGATGAAAGTGCATAACAGCAGAATGGTAACTGAAAATTCAAAATAAATAGAAACCGGCTGCTACATGCTAGCGGGCTGAAATGAATAAAACCTAACAAATTTGGAATAGATTTTGACTATCGTAACTTATTCAGTGGTAGTTCCGAAAAATACCAACTCGTAAAATATAGAGGAACGTCACAATTTTGTATTACGTGACTCTTTGAAGTGTCCCGAAATCAAACATTTTTTAAACGATTTCATTATCCACTAATTCATCTTTTTTTTTTTTTTTTTGAAAATTATTAGCTTATATAATTATTAATCAAAGTATGAGGAAGGAATCATTTGAGGCGTGATTTCACACTTCTTCAAGCATCTTGATTTCGCCAATGAAGACCAAACAATAGAAATACAGCAAGCTAAATTATAATTATGTCAAGGAAAGGCCACCTTTATTTCAATATTTTGTGCGAGTGTGAAGAAGTTTAAAAAAAGATTTAAGAAGTTGAGAAAGGGTGTTGAAAGTGCGTTTAAAAATTCAAAAAGTTGAGAGGAAAAGATGGTCAGCAACCAACAAGGTGTGCGGAAAGTAAATTAGAACTTCATATTCTTAAAAACTGGCCAATATTCACAGGTCATACATGCCTCGAAAAGAGAGCATTTCCTGATCACATGTTTCAGAAATATGTAAGTTCGAAATAAGTTACAAACAAGTAGTTTACATTCCACTATAGCATGAAAATGAGTGGTGAAACTTGTTTAAATTTTTCAGTGACGACAAACAAACCTTTTTTTCGATATCAATACTTACGATGAACTTTATAGGCTGCTAGCTAAACAAATTTCGCTCATAGAACTTAATGAAATAGTTATTTATGATACAAGTGCAAAAATTAAGTAATTTTCACACTCGTATCAATTACCTACTTTGCACATGTGTCACACATTATTTTTTGCACCAACCCCCACTGTCCCCCAAAAAATGGCAACGAATGTTTTTTTTTCGTCAGATTCAAATAATAATTAATATATATTTTTTATTTTTTTTTAACCAAAAAATTTTCATTTTTATTTTTCGCAGTTTGCTTATTTTTAGAATGTTTTTGAAAAATACGATATTTAGTTCCCAGTGAGAAATAATAAAAACTGAGAAAGTAGTAGTTAACCCATGTAAGAAATTAATCAACCCGCGCGAGAAATTCATCGAAATGTGCGATAAATTAAAGTTGCAAGTGCACACGTGCAGAAGATATATCGAAATTCGCTATTTTTTGTTTCATCAAGGCGCGTAAAGGGTAAGGGTGTTCAAAAAACTATTTTTGGTCGCCAAAATTTTCCATGAATTAGGGTAACAATAGAAAGCTTAAGAAGTCAGTTGATAATAAGTTAATTTAAAAATTTTAAAAAAGAAAGAAAAAAGGAAAAAATCTGAAATAAGAACATGAAATCTGTTTTAGCTTCAGTTTCGACTAATGGAATATGCAGCAGTGAGAAACATCGAGAATATGCAAATTGTTGGAAACTAAGTGAAATCAGATTATAATTTTAATTGTCTGTTTTACGATCGTCGATAATTTCATTTTCATTTAGTTGAAATTAATAAGGGTTATTAAAAAAAACTTTCCTCGATCGATGGTTTGTCAATCTCATGAGGGAAAGGACAAATTCACTTTCAATTTTAGGAGCTGTTTCTTTTCGAATTAAACATAGACTACTTATTTAGATACGTTTCCATTAATGAAGGCTTTCTTCAATGATAGGTGAAACAATATTCAATCATAGTTTGAATAAATGCAATATTCATCCAATTGCTAATGCTGTACCTATTACTTATTAAAAAAAAATATCGAATTATTTTGTAAATCCCCACCAATTTATTCTGAAAAAAGTTCCATAATTTCATAAACGTTTCTCATTGAATTCAATCATACTCTTCCTCCCTCAGTCAATGCAGGCAACTTTTATGTTGCAAGCAACAAACGATAAATTTTTGCAACATGTGGAATTTTCCTAAATTGACCGAAACTGAAAATCAAAGTGAACCTATGATTTTTAAATCGAATATTCTTATTTGTGAGTGTATGACTGCAACCCACGAAAAAACTCCAAAATTCTGCCACTGCTCTAAGTGATTTGCAGGAAACAAAATAATTTCTTCTTTAAAGATATATCAATCTTGATTTGCTTACTATACAAAAGGGTGTGGTATTAACTTACCTAGTCTTGGTCTATTTACAACCGTCATATCATTGGTCTTTGTTTTACGCAATTAATGGTGGTCATCATCTTGATCTGGCTACTATAAGTATGGTATTGGTGATGATCTTGATCTGCCAACCATGCAAATATGGTAGTCTTGGTCTGGCTGTCACAGGAATGGTATTAGTCACCGTTTTGTTCAGCTGGTTTTCTTCTAGATCTTGGCTCGACTACTACAAGTATGGTATTGGTCTTCGTCTGACTGCGATAGGTATGATATATGAGCCTTCGTCACAGTCAGTCTATTATAGATATGGTAAAACGATTGGTCTTGGTCTGCCTACCATAGGTATGGTATTTATTCTGGTTTCATACATAGATGGTTTTGGTTCGCCTACAATGAGTATAGTAATGTCTTAGTCTTCAGCTACTTATCATAGGTATGCCACTGATCTTGGTTTCACACAGTCGGTTTTGAAGATCTCGGCAATTTAGATCGTCATCGCATAGAACACAACGGTTATTATTGACTGAAAAACATGGTAAAGATATTTCCCAACTCCAGTGCCATGAAGCGTATACCTAATCGATAAAATTCGTAAGAATCCGAGTCTGAATTTTTCTCATTTAATGACATCGTACCCACTTACTGATTCAAGTGAGTCTTTAAACAAGTCCGAGTATGAGCTATGATAATCAGTTTTTGTTGTTCGCGGAACAAAAGATTAAGATTCTTCACGATATATAATTATTTGCGTACCATCATTTGGTATTTACCGAACCAAGCGCCGAAACAATGTGACATAAAATTAAATTTGAAAAATGACCCTCCTACTTCACCTCGCATCTTTTACAGTTCAGATACGAACATCGGCAACTCCTTATTTCGTGTGCTTCTTCTTCAAGGTTACGAAAATGGTCGTGCACTATGTTTTTTTTTTACGTTTCTTTTCATCTAATTATCCTCACTAATAGAGATTTTTTTCTCCACATCATCAAACGATACCAACCAATTTTAATGTAATATCCTGGTATACGTAATTGTGTCGCTTGTGTGAAATTTGATTTTTTTGAACTTGCCACATTATCACCTTCACAACTTTATTCATTTTAGTACTCGCTCTGTGAACAACGAAACAACGTTATTACATCCACTTTATTTTTCATTACCATTTTCTCCCCTAATTTTTTTTACCTTCATTACCTACCCTATCTTTTACGTCTTACTCTTCACGCATAAACCATTAGTAAAAACTGGGTGGTAGACACTTTTTCCTAAGCTGACTCGAGAAGCATTTTCAATGCTAAAAAAGTCTTTAGTTACATTTTTCATTTTTTTCCTCTCTCTTTTAGTAAGGGAATATGATCGCAACCTTCACCCCACCCCCTTGTATCTGACAATGATATAGACTACCTATATTAAAATCTTAACCCCGTGTTAAATGAAGAATTTTAAATTAAAAATACTGGCAATGGTCATCATGTAGAAACCTGAAAACTACTCCAATTAACTGAATTAAATATAAACTAACTATTTCAGTTTTGTTGTTTCGTATTTAAGGGTTTATTAACAGGCTTCTCACAATGTCTTCAAAAGTTTAAATTCAAATACCTGCAGAATTCTTTTCTTTTTCATGAAAACCTACTAAAAAAGCAGTGTGTGGTTATAAAATTTGAATTCTTTGTTTATCACAATCTGAAGATTTTAACATGTTCAGTGTTTCAAAATCAAAGGTAGGCCTACCAGAGAAACTAATTTTGTACATTTTAGTACAGTTTTTATTCAATCAATTTTTGAATATTTCTCTCCTCATTAAACATACACAGAACCAAAGACTTGTTCACACTTGGCTAGTTTTTATGCCACTAACTGACTACTTGAGGTATTATTCTGTGAACAGTTAAAGTCACTTCATCATTTCAACCATTTGAAGTCAACATCAACTTTGCGGATAACCATGTGAGATTTCAATGGAGTTCTTTAGGGCAATCCACAGGGCCAGATTCAGGATTTTTGGGCCAGGAGGCCTAGAGTTGGTGAAGGCCTCCTTAAAGTAATTGAAAAAAATTTTTTTTTGCTTGCTCGCATTTCACTTCACCCAAAAAAAGTAAATTAAATTAAATTATGTCTCCTGCTTAAAGCGTTACAAATTAATAAATTCAAGACACTCTGAAGTGCAAAAAAATTATTTTTCATTTTAATTTTAGTCATTAAACAACTAATCAATTACAATTACACGTTAATTTACACATCGTCTATTCTGTCAATTTGCCTACCACAACTAGGACTAATGTATAATTTCAAACCGTAGAATAGCTTGTGGGAAAAAGCACCTCTAATAATTCTATAATTTCTTTTTTCACATACCTATTTTGGTTTAGGCCCGAAGCCAATGGCCTCCTTTGCCTCTCTTTAAAACTAGCCCTGACTATTCACACGCAGTGACTTTAACTGATAACAGATTTATATCTCAAATAGCTGGCTCCTACCCCAAATAGCTGAATACTAGTATGAAAACTATCCAAGTGTGTATGAAGGAGATTAATCACTTATTTTTAATTAGGGAAAATACAAATGGGTTGAAAGTTTTATGATTTCAACCATTTTCAAATTCTTCAGAGAAGATGGTAAAGTTACTTTTTATTATAAAAAAGCTGTTTTCTAGTTAACCCCGAATTAGTGATGAGTAGAATGTGAATTCTCTGGCATTTGTCAAATCATTTCCTTGAAGGGCAAAGGCTTGAAACTCAAATTCAAGTTCGTTTCATCAGTTTGGGGGCTGGAAAAAAAGTTTTATTGTGCTGAAAAATGCCCAAAAAGAATAAATACCAAAAATGACATAATTGCCAAAAAATTTTCAAAAATGCCTATTTTCAAAAAAAAACAAAAAAACAAACTGTAGAAGTTAAAAATAAATTAAAATTCGAAATTTTGGAGCTGGGTTGACCCCAGGCTTCCATCTTGTTAATGAACCGATGAAAGACAGATGATTTTCTAATCTATCTGAAAGTGTTTCCCGATGGTTTAATTTTCTTTCCATTGCCAAATTAGAACAATTTGAATGCTGAAAATTGAGCAAAATTTGAAGCAAAAACTGAGTTTTCATAAAAACTTGATAATTTTCGAAATAATGAATCAAAGCTTTGAAAATAAGCTCAATGAATTTGTCGTTAAAAAATACATAATTTTCACATAGAAAATTGGAGCATTAGAAAAAAAATTGAAATTTGAAGTTTTTTGGACTATTTTTATTCTAAAGGTTTTATTTTTGTTTTAGTCGAATAATGTCAAAAATACAGTTTTCATCGCCGAATTTTAACCTTAATTACGTGATGAGTACAACTGATCCTGGTTCTGCGTTCTTTAATCACAATCTCACATTAGCCAATAATTAAAAAAACAAATTTGAGACAAAGATCAATTCTGCATGACCAACTGACCACATACAAAGGTTGAACAAAAAATAATTGTAGTTTTTTATTAATGAAAACCTGCTAATACGACTAGATGTTCCAGTATCTATTTTCGTGACTTACTAGGTTTGTTCGGGCTACCCTTTTTTTGGTAATTCTGATAAAATTTCTGCAAAAACAATAACAGAAACGTGTTCTAACAGATTTTGTAATTCATATATTTCAAAAATTATCAGAAATTTTTCTTAATTTAACAGTACCTGAAGGTACTGTTATTTTACTAGAAACATTTGTCAATGCCGAAGAAGTGTTTTGATGTAAGGGTGCGTATACATTTGCGAGCAAAATGCTTGCGAACTGTTTGCGAACCGTTCGTTAGATGCTCGAGAACCGCTCGATAAAATATTATTTCAGTGAACAGTTCGCGAGCATCTAGCAAACCAGGGAAAAGAGACGAACTAACTGAGAACCATCCGCAGTTATCGCGAACCTATAGAATGGAAACCACAAACACAAAAATGAATAAACTGCACACAAACGCCGTCCCAACTGAACTGCGAACATCCTTTGTGTTCGTCGAAAAAACCGACTTCCGGCGGTTCACAACGAGCGACGAACGAACGGTTTGCAAGCAGTTCGTGCGACGCAAAAACGTCGTATCAATTACGCGAACATGGTGCTTGCGAGCGGTTCGCGAACGGTTCGCAAGCATTTTGCTCGCAAATGTATACGCACCCTAACATCCGATAATTTTACCAGCAAACGGCTGCCCGAACAAACCTACTAAAAAAACACGTTAACATAAATTTTCTGTCATTAAATTTGTTTCAACGTCATACAAAAAAATACTCGTATATTGATCTTAGTCAAAATGTTCACCATGAGATAACTTTTAATATCATGTTTTCATTTCATTTATGCACTCATTCATTCATTTATTTTTTGAAAACGTTTACTAAAATATCAGAATATCGTTAAACGCACTGTACTATTCTCGTCCGTCCAGAAAAGTGTTTTTCATTCCTTTCTAATTGCGAGTTTGTGCGTGTCTTTTCACGTAGGTACACGCAGCTTCAGTTAGGCTAGAGCACAGCCTATGTCCAATGGTGATAGTTTTGATCGACGTGGCAACGTCGCATCATCTCAGGAAGAACAGGTAGACAAATAGAGCGCAATGAGTTAAAAAACATGACATATGCGGAAATTCTTAAGCCACTAACACACTGAAGTGCGTTGAACTTTTACGTGCACTTCGATGCGAACCGACCGCTGCTGAGTAAAAAGTGACAGAGATAAAGCTGTCAGGGTTTTCTAGAATTCAAAGATGAAAAACTTTCTCTAAATATTCTAAGCACGTTTTATTGAATATCTTTTTGGGGTAAAAACTGTTTTAGGCAAAATTACGAAACTTTTTTAATATCGTTTTCAAGAAAAATTTTTATTTATTTTTTGTCCGGAGCAAGGAAATGGTCCATGATGATTAAAAAAATTTGAGGAAATATGTTTTTGTTTTTCAATCATTCCTACTTTTTTTCTTTTTTTTTTTGAACGTAATCCATTACGCTGATAATTTACCTAATATTCATTATTTCTGAAATTATACACGTTATCATTAACTTTTCCGAGAGTTTAGCAACAAACATGAACATTTATTATGGGTGCTGATTCTGATAATTTAATTCAGGATTTATTCAAAAAAAGAAAGTATAATTCTGATTTCGCGGGCGGTCCATAGAATTTTCATTAACGTCGGTTCAATACCGAATTCTTAATTGATCCGAAATTAATGATTTGATGTACTTAATATTTAAAATTAAACCAATTTTTGTAAAAATTAACATTTTGAACTTTTTTTTTTTTTTGGCTGCCGAATATCAAATTTCGAGTCTGGCTCTTTTTTTTTCTTTTGTTTTCAACGAAGCCCGTACGTTGTGAACAAACCTTTTAGAATGAAAAACGAACACGTTGCGATCGGACTTCGGAGGTTAACGACGACATTGAGAAGAATAAAAAAAAAAAAAAAATTAAAACAGGTATTGGCTTTACTTATGTCTCTTTCATTCGTTGTTCTTTTTCTTTTCCTCTGCCACTCACTCCGTTTTCATTATACATCTCGTTGTAGAAGAGAATACGTAAACTCAAAGCAAAGCCAACCATAAACAGGATGCGGAGAAAGCGAACGTCGTTTCATGCTCAAATTATTTTTATAATGATATGCTTTCGGTGTGGAGAACCTGAAGCGCATAGTGTGGTAACCGTTAGACAGTGCTGATAGACGTTCTTGTTTTGTTGGTGCGTCTTACGCGTATTTTGTGGTTTTTATTTATTTTTTTTTGGTTTTTTCAGTGAAAAAATAAATTTTCTCAATCGTTCTCTCGCGAGTGTTGCGCCAAAAAATAATGCGACCCTTAATCGCGATTAGTGTTTGCTCTATTTTGGTGCTGGTGAAGTGCAAATAATGGTGTAGTGCTCGCGAATTCCATCGTTAAACTGATTTTCGGTGACCTCGAGACGGGCAATGGGTTAAAATATGGAATACAACGACTTACAATGATAATATTATGGATTCTGCTGTTGTTGGTTTTCGGTTATGGATGGGCCGAGTATTTAGGTAAGTTGAATGAACTGAACATACATACAAATAATGTGCACGAATTCTGACGGATAGCACAGGGCATTCGAATTTAGTGACGAAAATGATGTACGATGAAAGGGCGAATAGTCGAGAGCGAAACTGCAGTGGGTACCAATAGTCTATAGAAACCCCAATTTACTCAATTCGCAGATGTAGGTAATTTTCGAATACCGATGTGGCGGTGTTGGTCCAGTGTTTCCAGTTACGAAATCTGATGTTTTTTACTCAAGTCTGATGTCTTACTGCAGATCAGAAAATATATCGATATTTAAACAATACAAGTGAGTCTACGCGTTGTTTTATGGCTTATATCAGGGGCCGCGCGAACGCATGTAATCTAGGGGAAGGGTGCTAATAATCGATCAATTTTTACAACAGCCCCAATAAAATCGAAATTTCGACTAAAACATTAAAAAAAAGATCTTGGTAATTTGAAAACCTTACCACATCAAGAAACAAAATCATCACTTCTTTCAATATTTACAACAGCTCGGGCCGAAAGCAGTGTTACATCCCTCACACCTATTTGCGCTATCTCTGCTTATGTTTAAATTTGTAAACCAGGTAATATTCGAGGCTTTGTAGAATTGCATAGGCCTATGTTGTCAGAGGCACGAGGTAAATAAGTGAATCTTCTGTTCAGGTTATGGGGCGGATAGTCTTTAACCCACAGGCTACAACCTTTTGATTGAAAGGCTGAGCACCAAATCAAAACGCAACGTAAACCAGTCTTTAAAATTTTGTAAAAGATAGATGAAAGAAAGAAGGTGGATATTTGATTCCATATCGTAGTACAATTAAAAATTAAACTAAGCGTAAAAAAATATTGAATTAGATAATTCCATGTAGGTACTCACCAAAGTCATCTAGTACCATTCATCACAAAATTGAAGAAATATTTTTCTGAATTACTCACCTGGAAATAAAAATAAAAATGAATTAATGAAATACAAGCAAAGGAAAGTACAGTAAAATAAGAGTCGTATAAACTCCTGTTTTTTTCTGTACTTGGGATTAAAATTATTATTATTTAAGTCTCCTACAATAGTTCGAATGATATCATTATTAGCATTATCTATTATCTAAAATGATATACTGTTCCATCCCGTTTTTGCAGACGATTCAGTATGTCTACAAAAACGTGTCGAACAAATTATAGACAACTATTATTACTAATTCTCGGAATAATAGCTGTCTATATTTTACCTAGCTTCTCACAAACAGACACCACCAGATATGCTGACAATGAAGTGTCATCATATTTGGCGGATGTTCCATGTCACACCACCTTTCTGGTCGGCCATTTTTGATTGAAACAAAGAAAATGAAAGTAATGTTATATCTTCATTTTGAAGACATGGTCATTCCTAAACCTGAAGTCGAGTAGAGACATTAGGGTCCATACTAGTTGCTATGGACATTAGGTATCACTATATTAAGAAATAGAAATAAGTATAATTCAAAGTGTTTGTAATAACTAAAGTGAAATTTCAATAAAAGATAAATGTTCGAAACTTATCTTATTTGTTGAGGTAATTTAAAAGTATTAAATTACTCTCGCAACATATACTTTTTTTTTTTGTAGCAGCATCACGCCACTTCTACGAAATAGATTTGGACGAAATTTTGGCTTAATATAGGTGCTTATGTCTAGAAATCTTTCGTAAAGTTTGGTTTCAAAAACTTCATCCTGAAAGCTGCAATAGAACTTGAAAATATATTTTATATACAATGACTAAAAGTTTCGTTTATGCTAGGAAAAGTCTATTTTTCAGGTTCTTTTGAGAAGTTTGGTTTTGAAAAGCTCCACCTAGAAAGCTGAAATCATGTTACAAGTTTCAATAATGTCATGTATTAAGAAAGAATGAAAGTTTCACTTTGAATAGTTTCATTTTTACTTTGAAAGGTTCCATATTCAGGGTCTAAGTTTCATTTTTTTTTCAGAAGGTTTCATTTCCAGTGTCTTTTTGAAAGTTTGTTTTTGAAAACTCAACCCTGAAGGGTGTAACCATGCTCCAAAGTTTCATTGATGTTATATAATTATAGAAGAATCAATGTCTAACTTTGAAAATGTTTTTTGTTTTGAAAAAAATTCTTTAAGGTACTTTTAGATGTTTAGTTTTGAAAGCTCCACCATCAAAGTAATAATCAAGTTAAAAATTTTCAGAGATTGCAAATATGAAAGAATCAAATTTTTACTTTGAAAAATTCAATTTCTACTTCAAAAGTTTTTATTTTCAGGATCTTTTGTGTTTTGAAATCCCCATCCTGAAAGCTGTAATTAGGCTCAGAAATTTAAATGACATCTTACATGGAAGAACCGAGATTTAACTTCGCAAAGTTTGCCCAAACTTTCTATAGGTAATTTTGCAAACTTATAATCGGTTTAAAATAACTTGAACCATTTTGCAGCCTTGTGTATATTTGTTCGATTTGTTCGATTTGTTCGATTTGGCAAGAAGTGCGGAACTTTTGGCATTTTTCTTAAGAAAGCTGTTCAATATAGAAGTGTGGGACTAGTTCTCCAAAGTTGGTGTTTGATTTTCTAGGACAGAACACGAAATGAACTTCAGATCTTAAGAAGTATGGAACTTTCAGACCAGACCTGGTGGACAGGTTCTGATAAAAAGATTTCCTCTGAAGATAGTGTTGAGTATTCCCAATCCTCCGAGTCCCGCATCTACGATACACTTTACTAACAGAATATTTCCATTCTCATATACTAAATATCTTCATCTTTGACTGTACTGAATATGATCGTTCAACTCTCATTACATTACTCTACACCTAATATCACCTCATACATATATGATCTCACACTCTTTAGTTTATTGCATTTCTTGATTGATGTTCCTCACACTTTTTCGACTTGAAGCGATCTTGTCATCTATTTCTTCCATTCCGCTCTACTCTGCAAATGCCGGACCTATTATGGACAGAAAGGATCGCTATCACATGTGTTAATTGTTCTGCTTTGAGATATACTTTTTTCGAGTTTTGTCGCTTCAAAAAATTGAGACAAAACTGAAGGAGTTGAGAACTAACTTTCAAAACTTGTCCAGAACTCGAACTTCACGAGCCAAACTAAATTATCGCATTAAACACAGCTAAAAGGTATGTTCCATTTAGAAAAAAGTCAAGATCTCCGTAGATACTTGTTGCTATCACGCTGGGCTATTAAGAAAAGGACGGAAGCAGTTCTCTCAATAGGTTTTCATAGGTATGTTAGGTAGTACGGCCTAAGTTCGAAAAGTTTAATTCGCTAAAAATGCGGAACTTCCTTACCTCGCTCGATGAGTAAATTTTTATGAAAAGTTCTAATCTAAACGTATGATCGTATTTGTAATTTCGTATCACACATCCCGTGAGTCTTGTCATTTCCTCTTAATCAAAAAATTTCTTCTAATTTCCCTACATTAGATACATCCATTTTTAGACTTTTTATCACTTTACTGAATCAAAACTGACATAGAGCCAAAATCTTTGGGTTGAACTGAGAATTCACTGTTAACAGAACATGTAATGAACTCCGAACTTGAGAACTGCCCTTTTCTTCATAAATAAATAATAATAAATAATAATCTTATTTGACCATATAGTACTGGACCAGTAAAGCTCCATAAGACCAATGTACTTTTTAACGTTAAGACATGCTGGTGAAAAAGTAAGTAACCCTAGCATACCTTCTGCGTATTTTCGACATTTTGCTTGAGTTCACCAATTTAGAATACATCTAATAAAGACATCCCTCAAATTCACAAAGATAGCGCAAGTAAACACAAAGTAAGTATGTCAAAAGGTACGCTCTGGTTGCGTATTTAGCGCCGGCATGTCTAATCATCTTTATTTACTAGTCCAGTACTATATAGTCAAAGATAATAATAACAATTATAAATAAGTAAATAAATAAATAAGATACAAAAATAGTTATCTATAGACTTTCAATGCTCAAAGGTACACCTCCTTTATGAAGAAAGTATTTTATTCAATTTTCGGGTCTTTTTTCTTTTTGTACTGCGTAAAAATTCCCCCTTAAACCAATAGCCAATGTTTAAAACCATTAGAAAGAATTTCAACATGATTTTAGTCTGTGGAATACCTTGTTGTGAGAGATATTCTCACCAGAAGGAAATTCAACCGAATTTAAGCGTGTTCAACCACTTTGTACATAAGTACGGGTAAGCCAAAACCAAGGCAAACACTGGCGATTTTAGAGCCAGTTCGGGTGGTTTTTATACGGCTTATTTGTACGCACACAAACACACGTACGTAAGATAATACGTACATCGGTGAGGGCAGCCAGGTCGCATCATCCTCTATCGAGATAAGAGATGGCTGGCTGGTTCGTGTACAAATTGTGACATCATCTTATTGTGTCACGATTCGGTACTCGTACATTACCTGCAAGTACGTACAGGTAATTACGATAGAACATATTTTGTGTATTTAATGTCACAAGGACGATTGTTTGCCTGCCCTTTGGGACGGCGACTGTCGTTGAGGGGTCCGAGCCCCTATACCTCATACGGGAGAGTCCCCACATAGTCTGTCTTCAAAATTCCAGGGAAATATGTAATTTGATGACTAAGGTAACATTCTTCTTCCCACTTATCGTATGAGATTGAACCTATATTTTTTCTTACCGCATCTTCCTTTTCATAGGTAGGTAGCAGTTTCTAGACGAGGAATAGGTTTAAATTTGATAAACGAAATTCATTAAAAAATTGCATTTTCTCCACTAAATACGCACATTATTCGAACGAGTATCATTTCAGATTTCATCATCCCAAGAAGCTAAAATAAAAATTATTACTAACTAATGGGAATGTATCGAAATGTCAGTGCAGTAGTGAAGCATAAAACAAACAACCGTTGACTCTCTATATTTTATTTAAAAAAAGCTAAAATTTTCCTACTCACAAGGATGACGAAAATGAGTGAGGAAATGTGTAAATTATAATTATAAATAAGTAGGTAGATTACTTAAGCAGGTTTTTTTTCTTTTTTTTTTTTTTGGAACACTCCAAAAAATTGTTAGGTAGGTAGAGGTACTATATTATTTTTTTTTACACTCGTTTTCAATTAAATTCCGGATAAGCAAAAACCAACTCATTTAATTGGGTACTTTAACAAATGGCAGTAGTAGGATAATCCACCTAGTGTAAAATGATGTAAAAAATATAATTGTATATCAAATTTTACGAAAAATATGGCTAAGGTTTTGAAAATGTCGTTTTCTATAGTTGGCAATTTATTTATTTTTACGAGTAAACATGGTAATAATTCAATTGCGTTCACTCTAAATCCTGGATAATAATTAAAAATGGAAATATGACAGTAGCTGGAAGAACATTTTTAACGAATAATCAACGTCAACAGCAAGAATGATACATGATGTAAAGATAATTTGAAGATCCTGTTTTCAAGAAACAGAGAATTTGAAAATGTTCTGAAGCCAAAAAAAAACAAAAAAAACGAAGGTTTTATAGCCGATTCTTGTGGAGCTGATGAAATGTTATCGAAATTGCAAAAGCAGATTTATTCGACGGTGGTTGGCTCAATGTGGAAAACCTGTCATCCAAAATTCTGCAGAGAAATCCACAACTTGATAAATTCGAAAAAAGAAAAAATAATTACGTTAAAAATGAATTTTTTAAAATACGCTTTTTTATGTGACGTGTACAACGTGTAGGTAGCGTTATGTGAGAAGAAACCTATACCTAGCGTTCTCAAACAGACACATCTAACCGAACTCGACAAATTCGAATGTAGCGCTTTCGGTGGTCGCGTTCGAATACTTCGCGAAATGGAGGGCAAATAAAATAAAAATGCATAAAAAACATCAATCCATTCTGATTCGAGCAGTACATGGTCAAATAAAATTTTGTGAACTAATTATTAAGAAATGAAAAAAGACTGGAATGGAATTTAAGAAAATTAAAGGACAGAAGTACTGAATGTATTATAGAATCGAGGGAATTTTATGGGATATGAGACGCTGGCGTAGTTTGGAGGATTTAACAAACGGTGCTGGATACGCGAAGAAAATATGGTTCAAGTCTCACCTACGGCAGGGAATTGAGTGTCGAGGCTAAAAACCAGAAGATGTAAAATGGATTTTATGGCGATGAAATAAAAATAGGCATGTTTGAGGCTGTAGGACAAAGCACACATGCTAAATCGGACCCCAGATACGGTATTCCAAGTCCCAAAATCCGCCTAGAAGGTATCAAGGCAGACGAGAATATTTTGGGGCAAACTAGTGCTGTCAAAAAGAATCGGGTACCCGGATACCTAGTTCCAAATCTACCGAGAATCGAATATTTTTGAAATCTAGTAACTTGAGAATTGCTGTAATCAGTTGACTTAAGAATCGAATATAGTATAAATAATCCGGTAATCCAAGATTCGAGTCTCTTAGGAATCGGCTATAATTTCATTCGCTGATTTAAATTTTCAACTCTTGACGCGTAATAATACATTTATTAGCTACTATAAAGATCACTGCCAGAAAAATGTATTCAGAACGGTTTTTTTTTTTTTTTTTTTGGAAGGGGCAGAATTTTTTCTATTTGCGCCTATGCCCGAACTGGAATTGATAATTGATACCCGGTTTCAAAACATCATAGTGGAATTGGATAACTGATGTGATTCTGGTTGACGATACGTACACACTAAATACTGTGCAAGTTATGGTCTATTTCATTTTGTTTCCTCCTTCTGTGCCTAAATTTCCATCAAAATCAACTTTTTTTCTTATTTACTCAACACTGAAGTAGACACTCGAAAAAATTAAAAAATCAATGAACTTCGTTTTGCCCGACACCATTCACCAGCCCCAATTACAAGGTTTTATCAACAGGCAACACATTTCATAATGATCATTCCCATTGTCTGATTCTTAGAGTCGATTCATAATTCTTACCTAGTTCTGAAAATCGGTTCTGATACTCAGATTTCAGAATAAATTGGGTCTTAGAATCGATTCTAGCATCCAGTTCTCAAAATTAGTAAATTCGATTCTTTCCAGCAGAACCGAGTAGCCTACCCGGTTCTTTCTGTAAAATTTGACAGCATGAGGGGCAGACAATCAAGTGTCCCCATTTCTTCTTCAGTGTGCTGATTATGCTATTTCAACAGCTACATATCAGTGGGGATGGTGAGTATTGGCTGACCCAGAACTTTCTCTTCGCTAATCTGATTTGGAATTTGCTGCTTCCCCTTTTTCGACTCATTCTCATTCACAAAATAATGCAACAAGGGAAGACACACGGACCTATACATTCAGGCTGCATAGCATTCGCTCCACTAGGTTATTGTGGAAGAGACGCTCTTCAATATGTATCCTCCAGAGGCTTCTGCACCCGTCGCTGTTGATAATCGCCAGCTTGACTCTCACACCGAGTGTACGGATTAATGATGCAAATATTATTGAGAAATGAGAGAAATGGGAAAACAAAAGGTAGGTATGAGGGAAGTTAAAATCGAAAATTGTGGGATAAAAGGAGTTGATGAATGAAGGTTACAGGTTGAGGATCGAGTTGAAGATGTAGATTTTTTTGTCACGGTAATTAAGCGCGAATAGAATGAACTGATAATCTCAAATACGCAACTGATAAACCTTAAGGACGGTTCAGATTACTTCTACTTCCGGTTTTTTACGACGGAAATATTAGTTCTTTCATAAAACTTGGTGAAAAATTTCATCATAGCAGTAAAATTAAGAATCCGCCGAAGTCCTTCAAAATTTCTGCGTTGAAATACAGTTTCAGAGATAAGAGTCGTTTCACAAAATAAGCAAGTCGAGTGAGAAGTTGTACTCGAATGTATTTTTTTTTCTCACCGAATCCAATGAGATGAAGTACAAGTCGCTAGGACTCGTAATTTCTGAGTTATGATGAATTTTGTACGGAAAAACTTGATTTTTATTTCACATAAGTATAAAAATATGTTATCACTTGGGGAAATTTTTAATTACCTTACCTATGGTCTAAGTCAATGGTAAAATTAGCATCGAATACGGAGAATAATTGATGCGGCATAGAAAAGTTTGTTTTGAAGGATGATTATGAATGCGGCAGAGTAACAAAAAGTAATGAACGTATTAAATAATAACTACCTACACAACTTGATTAAAGGATGTGAAATTGGGTAAATTGTTTACAGGGGTGAAATACGAGTGAAAATAGAAAAAAAGAATAAGATTCAGTGGCGGGAACCACTAGCTTCTTTGGGGAGTTACAAAAAATTTTTCTCTCTAAAATAGGTTTATTCTGTCCTAAATATATTAATTATTTTCAGTAGGTACCCACTTTTTTTGGCAGGGGGGTTAGAAATTAACTATGTTGTAAAACAATACGAAGGTCACCGCCACTAATAAGAATGAATGGTTCTTTGTTCCAGTAATACATAAAAGATGACTTGAATGATGAAACAGATATATGTAGTCAGATGAAATACGACTATAATGTGGTACTATAGGTGAATAATCGTACAAATAATGTCAGATAGACTTTTACATCGATTTAAATCAACTTCTTGTCCAAACTTTCTTCACTAATTTTCAATTTATTTCATTAGTAAGCACCTAGGATTTTATCAACTATGTACAGTAGGTAAAAAAGCAATCAATAGAAACATTTCTCTAACACTCGAATAGTTATGCTAATTTTTCATTTTACTTGGTTTCAAAAAAGTAACTTCGTAGTACTTAAACATGCTTAATTCAAATCGTAAATTCTTCCACTTGGGACACCCTCAAACACTTAGGTACATCACTATATTCTGAATAAAAAGTAATGAAATGACCGTACCTTTTCCCTTTTTAAAAAAATTCTCGTTTACACCACTGAAAAATGGCATTTCAATAAATTCGAAGTATTCGCTCATAAATCTCATTTCAGGATGAAAAACAAAATTGCGAGTGTACGAATAAATTATCGGATTCACAGTTGGGTTTCCCGCAGTTATTATAAACTGACAGATTTAAAAAAATAAAGAGAAAAACCGCTGATGATGAATACCAACTCATATTTTTTCATTACCTATATTAAACGTGAAAATAAGCAATATTCTTGAACAGAATTTATTCGTATCATTCGTAAGATTTATGAAAATACATTTTTTATGCGGAATTCAAGAACAACAAGAGGAACAGGCTTAGGCTTATCAATATTGCAAATCGTGATCCTATGTTAGAATAAGAGCTGCAAAGCAGCAACGATAGGCGATATAAAATCGCAGATATTCTGAATTTCTATTATGAACATAAATAGAAAAGCTCTGAAAAATTTAGACTGAATTTGAGTTCAGTTACCTACGGTTCTTACACTACAGTGATACAAGAATGGTTCCTACTCGATAGTGATAAGAGAATGTTAATCGTGTTTGCAAATGAATCCAATCCAACTTTCACGACATTATAATGGAACATTGTGTATCTGGTGGGGAAAAAATTCTCCGGTGAAGACCTTACTTTATGCAATGAAAACGTTACTGCTGAGCTAACGAAAAGTGTAGTTTTTTTTTTTTTTGCAGAGAAATTCACGAGTTTTGTTTTTGTGTTGACTTACTTAAACTTTAAAATTGAAGGAGATGAAGCTATTGTTCAAAAACGTTGCAGTTTTCTTCCTGTATTTTCACTCCCCATCCACACATATTGACTTCGTTTTTGAAGTGAAATCTGATGATACAAATTAATTTGTCTTTAAGAATAAGCGGGTAAAGTTAAAACAAAAATTTTTTTACAAACAATCATTAGTTTTTGAAATAAACAACAACATTTAGAAAAAAGCAAATTTTCCATTAATTCACAATTTTTTATTCGTTCGCCATGAAAAAGTCCAGTGATGATAAAAGAAAAAAAAACGGGCTTCAGTGCCGGCGTAAATGAAACATTTAATATAGTACACATATGCGAAAACAAAATGAAATATGGCGAGTCATCGGTTGTATGCATGCGCCCACAACCACAAAACCACAAAACTACACAGACACATTTATTTTTTCTCTCTTTCGTCACGCTGAAAATCGCGCTGAAACAGCACCAAAACTCGTGCCCAAAATCTTTCACCTTCAATTTTTTACCCTCAGAGTGATAACAGAAATTCACCAAGGAAATTAGAATTAATTGAAACTTTTTTCTAATACGTTTCTGCCTAAGAAATCAACCGCTGGAAACCAACACTTACAACACGAGGTCCGCCCACTTGATCTTGTTTTTTCTATATTGGCTATATATATAAGGAACCTATTGTAAAGAATAGACTACTTAGTCTGTATCTTGTTAATCGCAGGCCTATATTCTTACTTCCGGTATAAGTAACTAATTATGTCATTACATTTTTGTTCAATTATAAATGTTCTGTATTCTTTCGGCTACACCCAGATGGCGAGTAAATTACCCCAATAAATAATGTCTGGATTCTGTGTGGTAATTTCATTTTTTCATTTATTTATTTTTTTTGAGGGGGCATTTAGGGGAAATTTCACCATTTCCCCTTGTATATGCCATTGACGTTCGCAGATCATACATTAGGGTACCTAACAACATTATCATCGATTTTTAATTTTAATTTATCAATGATAAAAATATTACATTTCACTGATTTATGTTGCTACTAGATGACGCCTGCTGCCGGCACCTTCACTTTGCTCTTCAGTCGTTGGCCACTAAGCGACATTTTATAGCTTAAAAATTGCCTATAACATAAACATTTATTTCGGAGAAAATGCCATTAGAAGACTACTTCGGCTGGGAAAAATACTTTTGGGAATATTAGACTCTTGGCATTTGTGACTTTGGAAAACTGGATTGGGAAAACCAAATTGGAAAAACCGTACCCAAACCCCTAAACCATATACAGAAGTTATGCAAACTTGACTTTCGGAGGCTGTTTTTTATTTTTTATTTTTTGACAATAAATGAAAAACAGTCAACATCCCGGCCTGAAACCATCATACGAGGGCTTTCTCTACGCTACTGTGATTAGAGTGTTCACTTTAAAATAGTTCACCAACTGCAACTATAGGTATTGTTTTTTTGCTCTATGTGATTAGGGTATCGTTTTAAATTTAATTAAAAAATATTTGAGTTATTTATTTTTCTCTTTTTTCGCATGGCAGACAAACCACCTCCTACGATCCACGTCACTCGAGACTGGAACATCGCGGACACAACAGCCGTCGGGAATGTCGTCAACACCGTCTCGGCTATGACCGATGATAACGCAGATGTCGCATTTGGTTTGGAGCACGGGAACGGTTTGTTCTCCGAACGCGAACCCGAACCACTACCATTCACCATCGACGAGAAAACCGGACAAGTTTCGACGAATCGTTCGTTAATTAATATGGTAAACTTTATTACGTTTTTTTCGACTAACTACTTCTTCGATCAGCAGCCTCTCTTGCCCTTGGATTGATTCTATAGATTCGACGCGGACACGCAATTTTCCTACCAAGTAGTATGCTCTCTACGTTTGTTTAACACATTGCGTATAATCGATGCGAGGATGATGCCCCAAGCACTCGAATTATCCGTCAACATTTTATTTTTTTCGATCAATCAGTCTGAATCAGGCGAGTGGGATCCCTAAAGTCGGTGGTCAAGTAGAAGAATACGAAAGTCTAAATTAAGTTTCAACATTTTACCTTGATTTCAAATGGACATTCATGAAGTCAGTCAGAATAGTTACGGTGATACAAGGGCAAAAAGTTCAGCTGGTGTTGCTATCATCACACAGGTATCAATCACCTACTTGTATCACACGCTATCTCGTATATAAAAGTCACTTCTATAACCCTATCATATGACCATAGATATTTGGCTCCGGCAGCGTATACCTATTTCGGTTTCAATCTAACTCGAAGCTATTATGTGAATTATTAGTGCCTCGCAGCATTGGGTGGTCTCTATACATTTTTGTAATACCCGCCAGAAGAAAGACGTATGAGAAAAAAAAGAAAAAATATATATTGAAAAAATAGAGACCACTTTTTCACGACAAAGATATGTATAAAAAGTGGCGCATAAAGTAGATAAAATAAAAAGTGGGCATTCACGGCCAAGGCCGCAAAACAGAATGAGAATTAATTTATAAGGGCGTACACCCGAATTCTTACTTTTCCACACTGTGTTGAAATTCGCCTCTTGACGCGCATTTCGAACGTACAAAAACGTTTATTTATTGGCGCGTATCATAAAATAGTTATTTGTGACATTAATTCGCGAAGTAGGTGATATTAAAAAATTAAGACTAAAAGAAATTTTTGCCAATCAAAATAAAATTGATATTAATCAAGATAAACCACTCCAAAAACTGTTCTAACCCAATCGCTCAACAAACGATTAAAAATGTTAATTAATCCTAGTCGATTAATGCCATATTATATAAAAATCTTGTGAATTAGGCTTTCTTCTTTTCAAAATTAAATTATTTTGAGCTAACGATTACATAAAATAGAATAGAACCTGTATCTCAGTCTCAATTCGATGAGAATGCAAGATTTTTTTTTATTTCTATTTGTATCACGAGTGACAAATCAAATGGGAATTTTACGTCGTATTTAGAGAATTTCTTTTTCACACATCAGTTAATACGGTTCGTATTTCAATTAGGTCCTACTTGGCGAGTTAAGTGGCCAGAAAAAAAAAAATGAAAGTGGAATCGAAGGACACAATTCTCGATATTCGCGTTTACGTCATTGCGTTAGTGAAATTAACGAACAGTGCCTCCTGCTGGTCTATTCGAATAGATACATCCACTTATAAGTTTTAAAATATTTTTTCATCATTTCTTAGGTACGTACCTACGTACATCGAAAGAATAAAATACATAACTGCGTGCTTAGCTAATCCAAACAGAGATGGGCACTCTGCAGAAAAGAAATTTCTATGAAATGAGAAATGAAAAGTAGGTAAGTACACGAAAATTAACGAAAAATCTGAGAAAGTAGTAAAAATTGAATGCTCCAATGGTTAAGTGATTTTCAGTGGCATAAATGTCAAAACTCCTCTTTTCAAATACTATATACATTTTCAATTCAGATCATATAATTATAATGAATAGGTATCAGTGACGTAGCCAGAGCATAATTTATGAGGAATTTTTGGTCAAATATTTGAATTTTTTTTTTATTTTTCTTTTAACAGACTGTAATCAAAAGCTATACACTAATCTGAACTTATTTTGTAATGACAACCAGGAATATTTTAGGTTCTTTTTCTATGAATTTATAAAGTTTATTAATAATAATGTTGAAATAAAATTAACCGATTTTTTTTTTTTTTCACATAATAAATATTTTATTTTAGTTCAAGATCAGATACTGTAACAATATATTTCTACTCATCAACACTCATATTCATATATCGTTACATTAGTCAATTGTCATTCACCCTTACAACTATATAACGATAAAATGTAGAAAACCAAATGTTATTGCATCAGCCAATACAGCTCTCTCTCTCACACATTTGTCTGTACTTTTCATAACCTTCATTTGTAAGCCAAATTAGTTGACACATTACAATTAAAAGAGAGGAAGTAATTATTATTACCTAAAAATGTACTTAGGCTCTTCTAGAATCTTTTCAAATCTTATAGAAGAACTATTCCAAACAAGCCATATAATTAGTAGGAGGATAATCAATCATCTTATTGGTCAATCATGACATCATCAACTCTCACCACTACTTTGTATTCTATTACTTGCAAATTCCTCGTTAATTTAATTAGTGTAAATGAAATGTAAAATCGCTTCATGAAGAACGTTTTAATGGTCATCTTTAATAACCATCTCTTGTAACTATTTTAGTTACACAGTCTCTGGTAACCAAAAACTGTTGAGGGGCTTAACAGGCAAATCTGCAACTGTTAGTATAATCTATACTTTGTTACATTAGAATTTATTATTGAAGTCATTAGATGTTGATTGGAACTTAGTCTAATTGTTTTGAGTTTATCAATCAATGATAGCAAAGTTGTTATCACAGATATAAATAAATAGTTATTTGGGTTATAAGTACATGAAGTAGGTGATTTTGACACGAGCAGCAATCACCTACTACGGTAAAATTTCAGAAACTATTTTTTGCAACTGCCTCCTCCAGAAAAAAAAAAATCAGCAAGGAACATTTTTTCAAAAATGTATTGAACACAACAAGAACTAAAAATTTTCCTTCAATTTGCGTATTTTCATTCATTCATTTTCAAGTAGCTGAAAATGAATAAAAACTTTGACGGAATACAGATTTAAATAAATTTTCTCTTCTATCCAGCAGTACCAACCCTAGCTTGGTACTTGAATAGCATCTAAGGAATTATTGACTGAAAGAGGACAGAGGTTTCTAGATTCCAAAAATGGCAAATTTTCTATTAATTTGTTTTTTTATTAGTTCATTTTCATACAGCTAAAGATAACACTCATAAATTGCATGAAAAGTAAATTCCAGAAAATTTTATCTTTTGTCAAGAAATACCAACCCGAGCTCTTTAGCTCAAATAGAACCTTAGGAATCATTAAATGAAATAAGAGAGGTTTGATTCAAAGCTGAAATGTTATGTTCAGTTTTATTTCAGTGGCAACTTGACAATCAGTTTTTCATGAAATCCGGATGTATACTTTTCTTAATGTTAGATAAAAAACATGGTGTGCATGCGCAGCTAAAACAGTAATTTAAAAATCTAAGCAAGTCCCCGAGTTGTGCATATGCGAAATTTTACTTTTCAACATTAATGTAAAATCTCCTACTTCACATATTGTGCAAAAATGTCTGTTTTTGAAGAGGATGTTGTAAAAAAGTTGTTTTTATTTAAGATCAAATACAAATAAAAAGTTTTACAGTGAAAAAACATTAATAAACAAGTTTGGTACCATTAATAGTAAGTGAATTGAGTTTAATAACTCAAGATATAATTTATACACCAATCGACGACTTCGGTTTCTGGAAAAAATGTATTTTCCCTATGAACTGACATTAATGCTAATCCATTCAACCACGACTCATCTACTGAGTTACAAAGGTGTACTTTTTAACACTTTTTCATACAATTTATAGTGGAGAGGCAACTTCAGCAACTGAGACTGGCCATGTGACTGTAATTGTCAAATAATTATAGGTGCTGAGGTAAAAACCTTCATTGAAATGTGCGAGAGAATATAAAAATTTTGATAATGAAAGGTTTGGTAGAAGGGGTATGGTCACATCAGGTAACAATGCAACTTTTTTTATATAGGCATTTTTAGTAAATACTGATTCCCAGAATAAATAAAATTATTATTCTCCTACAACTTTTACCGGATACCAAATTTCATGCTGATTGGATCAGCCTTCAAAACAGTTTAGAGGAAGTTTTGACCCCAAAACCCCAATTCTTTCACCATGATTAACAATAAATCCAAAAATGAATTTTCCTGAAGAAATATGAAATTAACTTACAATTTATAAACCTGTCGCAGTCAAAATCAAAAATCATTCATGAAATTTCAGTCAGAAGAGAAAACATCGGAAAAAAAAAACTCGATGTTTCTACTGAATACATTGCCAGACTAATTTCAGTTAGAAATTTTAACTTTTTTTGTTTCTCATTATTTGTCGAATTTACGTTTTTCCTTAAAATTAACCCAGTCAAAATTGATAATCAGCCAGTGTCCAAGTACATATAATAGATACCGTACCTAAAATTTTCATTGATTCCTGGAGGAGCAAGGGCAATTATTTCACCAAATTATCTTAATTGATTGAAATTATCTCGTAAATAATAAATGATTCATGAAATTGACTGCTTTAGCTTTCAAGTACCTATATAGTTGGAGATTCCGCCAGGTGGATGTTTATTTTTTTTAAGAGGAATTTATCATATGCCTTCATGTATGGTGGGAAATTTAAATTTGGTAAAAAATTATATTTTCCATCATTTACATTTTTAAATAGGAATTTATATAATTGTCCAAGTATATTTGTTTTTCCCTAGATATTTATGAAATTGTTTAAAATTTTTCAATTATTATCGATAGTATTGAGGGAGTTTTTAGTCTAAAAGAACAACATTCAAAAACAATGGTATTTGCAGGTATTTTCATTAATTAATTCAAGTTTTTTCCTAAATTATTTATGCGAGTATGCAAGTAAACAAAAATCAATCAAAAATGTTTATTTAAAAATTCTCCAACTATCAAAAAAATTTACATTTATGACTAATTTTCCCCAGACATTTTCATAAAATTCCTGACAATGGAAGACATCAAGTCTTTTTGCTAAGTTTTTCCCTTTAATTTTTGTAAAAACCTGATTCATGTACCTAATTGACTGCAAAATATTATAAACATACGAGCCCTGAAGTGCTGTGGAAAGATACTTTGGCTAGTGTGAGCCTACGACTTCAGCAAGAATAATAGGAAAAAAAACTAATGCAGCAGAAGCTCCATTAGAAAGAGTACATTTTAAAACAGTATAAAATTAGTGATTAATGAAATACCCAGCTAAAAAGTTAGTAAAAGATCATAATTGATGATTGAAGTAAATTCTGTGACTGTTAACCTAAAATTACACAGTTTAAAACTATCTATTACTTTTTTCAAAATCAAAACTCAAATTGACTTCATGGAAGTACCATTGATCCAAATAAAAATTGGAAGCACGTTACAATAAATTATAGTAATTTTTTTTTTTTAATTTCATTGCTGTTGGTTCAAAATTAAGTATTTTATAAATTACTAGCGTAATATACCCGCCCTACGAATGAGACATGAGGTATAAATAGTTGCAATCAAAAATTTTAATCATTAATTATTCAATTACGTCTCAAATTTAAAAGAAAATTATTCTGATACATGATTTGTAGGCGATGAAATCATTTTCATTTGTATTCACTTTTTTTTTTTTTATAGAATAATATTAAATATTGAATTTGTTTTCTTTTATTGTCGCACTGCATCCCTGCCACTTGTCGCATTTAAAACATCATCTTTATAATTCTAAGTTGTTGGAGTTAAATTTTATTCAGAACTCTCCTTCGGCTTGAACCACTTGACCAGTTTTTATCAAAATATATACAAGTTTTCATTATTTTCAAAATTAACTACTCATGTTCCACATTCTAGTTTTATTGAATGATAAGATTTAACCCTTATTAGTAACATTTATTTTGATTCCATAACTCAATATGTAACAAATATAAAGTGGGTAACTCAACTTCTCAACTTAAAAAAAGAAACAAAAATCAAATTGTGATAAATTAAACATGTTTACTTTTTTCAATTATCACACCCATTACATCTGCTGCCTTTTTGGATTCTGTTTGAATCTCAATAAGAGAATTACAATTTGCTGATATAGAGTTATCAATATCTTTTTCGGGAATGATAGAACTATGCTTTTTCAGTATAATTTCTGTTGTTGATTTACCTCCAAATGTGTTTTTCATTACAGTGACATTAGAAATTTTGTAACATCTATTCCCTTCCAGCAATTTGTAAAATTTATCACAACAATACATACCAGAAAACTATAACCTCGCTTCGTTACTATCATTAAGCACTTGGCTGTCGAACGATTCACCATAATTTTTATTTGCACAATTAGTTAATTCACATTTTTGGCGCATACATACTATAATGATCCAGCCTACCAGTCCTAGTTTAAAGTTCTCAACCTTTGTAATACGATCATATCTGAAATGAAATACAGGCCTTCAATTGATTCCATACATGTTGTGCAGGTATTGGTACTAAATAAAAACCTATACTAGATATATGTAATATGGAACGAATATTTCAATGACGTCTTCTTGATGTTATGTTTTTTTTATTGAATGACAACAATGTTTAATTATAAATTATGGAATTCCACATTCAGGTTTCATAGGCTAGGCTTTGGAAAAGTTAATTTTTTATAATTAAAAGATCACCATTTGAACATGCCTGTATAATTATAACATCAACTTAATTGTGTATTGAAGTTAAACACCGCTAAAATAATTATGAAAGGTAATAAAGCAGTATAGAAATATAATCTTTAAACTTTATAATCGATTAATCAATTAATTTTGTAATAATATCCACTAATTGTACTAAGTTGTTTAAACAAATAAATTTAAAACACGAAAAAACTGATACCTATACTGTTAGAAAAAGAAATAGTCTACTGATAACATCAACAATAACAATGCATAGATAACCCCAAGTGTTGAATAAATGTCCATCTAATTGCATGACATCATTTAATGTTCAAAACACCTACTGATGTGATCTAAAGTTTAAACCTCAATCACAGCCAAAGGATCAAACTTCAAAAAAAAAACTCAAGTGCAACAAAACTTCCCCAGAAAACTCATGTTACCATTTTATCTGGTATCCAACAAATCTATATTCAAAACACATGAAAATGTTGAAAAAAAAATTGATAATTATATTGTAATACCTACTGTACAGTTTACAAATTTCCAAAAATGATCAATAGTTATCTATCTTTGAAAAACCTATGTATTGATGTTTTATCATCTGAATTCAAATAAATTAATAAGGATTCGTCGCCTTTAAATTAATCAGGATTCAGTGATGAATCAAAGAGAATTTACCTACAAATTCTCTTCAATTCGTCGCCGTTAAATTAATTAGGATTCAGCTACGAATCAAAGAGAATTCACCTACAAATTCTCTTCGATTTGCCGTTAAATTAATCAGGATTCAGTGACAAATAGAAGAGAATTTCTTAATCTTATACTATAATACGAGCAGTAATTGTATGTGGCTATGTGTGTATTTAAGCGTTATGAAGAACCAGACTGACAAAGTTGATGAAAATTACAGTAGAGAGGTATTTGGGTACAAAAAACAATCTAGATAGGTCTCAAGTTTGAGAAAATTTTTTGAACAGATATATGAACATCTCAGTCTATCCATCAACAGCAAGTTATAACAACGAACATTGAAAAACTGATTAACCCTAAAAGTAACAAATAAGAAAGGTTTTTTTAGCAAATTTTGCTAGGCATAAACTGCGTATGATTATTATGATTTATAAGTGATGATGTAATGTGAGTTAAATAATGAAATCTTAATTCTCGAGATATACGATAATACCGAAGGATATACCTAATATTGCTGAAATTCTTCAGCTTGATTAAAATTAACAAAATTTTCATCTTATCCACATCCAAGCAAAGCTGGTGAACCAGGTACTAATATAATAGATAACCAAAATAAGAACAAAAATAGCGATATCAGAAGTACCATTCGTAGTTTCTAAGAAAACTGGATAGCAAAAAGTTTCACGAGAAGTGGTTTTCCCAAGGTTCGGAGGAAACTTCAAAAGGGATAGGCTGAAATTTTCTCAATATATTGTTTTTATGTATGTGCAAGTGTGTTAGGGAGTTCTTTGCCTAATGATTAGGTAGTTTCCAAGAAAAATGTAAAACAAACAAAATCAGCTGAAGCAGAGCTATATTTTCTATATTTATGGCGGAAGGAGTAAAACCGTTTTTTCAGTATAGCATTAATTTAAGTTAGAGTCCGGCAGTTCAGTGATGAGTTAATTTTGATTTAAGAATAACGCGCTAATTTTCACAGTCAACTCTTACACATTCTCAAATTTAGTGTTAAATCGGGTTTGTTTTGAATTGTAGATGAGAACTGACAAACCACACTTTCTACAAAAAATTGCTGTGTCAGAGATTATCTTTTTCTTTCTTCGTTCTTTTGTTAGGGCTCTAATAGCTATACACAGGTACACGTATCCTCCATTCTCTTCTCAATCATATTTCATCAGTTTGATAACAGTTTGTTGTGTCTCAATTCATTCATACAATATTTATTCCAGTTTGAATAATTATCATGAATGATAAAATTTCAAGTTTCCAAGAGATTTTTCCAGAAGAAATGCAAATTTGTAAAAAATACCAAAATTTAAAAATTCAAACAATCTAATGTAAAAAACTTCAACAATTTTTCCTTTTTAGTATTTATCTGCATAAATCAGTTTTTGATCATAAAAATTGTGTGTATGTGTATGTACATGACACCACACAAACACCAATGCTGGTCGGTTGCGTGTACGCTGAAGAGTGTGTGCGGGCCAAGCCCAGTAAACAAGTTTAGCTGTACAGACGAAATATACAGCCGTGAGCGCAAAAACATAGTTTGTGGGTTTTACCCCACTGGCTCGCTAGGTGGTTGACGAGTGTGTAATACACACTCGTTCGTCAACAACCACCCATCGCCACAAAAATATTTCAATATTTCAGGGTCTGTATTTTTGATTATACGTTAGAATGTATGGACTGCTCAAACAGCTGGAAGGTATAGCAAAAAAAGTGAAGATATAATCTTCCATAACATGGAAGGGGAAGTTTAGGGTGTAATGGGCGTACGTAAACAAAATTCTCAGTTCTTATTGGTTTTTACAACTTATCTATTGAGAAGGGATAAATCAAAGTATTGCAAGCGCCCTTCGCACCCAAGTCATTCCTTTCCCCGCACTTAAGGTGTTGTCTTCAGTTTCTTATCAGTTTAAGCCATAAGTAATAATACACAGTCAAAGGTAGGTATATTGTATCACTTGTTTATTTCCTCATTGGGAGGGAAATGTCGGATGAGCACTCCCGTGTGAAACTATTAGAGCCTTATTTTTGTTTTTTTCATGGCTCTATAGTTGGTGCATGCAAATTGAATTTAGGAGAATTTTCGACGAACATATTTACTTTACTAGGTATGGTAGGGAAGTTCTACAAATTTTTGTAATACTGACTTACGGAGCTAAGTTCATCGAGTAGAAACCTGAAAATATTTTGACTTACAGATTAAATCATTTAGAGCAAAACTTCGTAATTTCTATGATTTTTCGAAAACTTTGTCTACAGATGCCCTACAAAAGGATTTATTTGCTTAATGAAACAGATTTATGGGAACACCGAGATGATACTATAATAACTGTTAATAATACAGTTCGCTGAACATAAGGTCTATCTCAGGAGTTAAACTTTAACTTTGTCATATCGAAATTGTTTTGAAAAATGGTAAATTAATGTTATTACCCCTCGCTTTGTGATAGTCTAATAAAATGTGAAAAGTATTAGGGTGTTTTTTATCGACGCAACTTTTTTTTAAACAGCCTACATATATCTAATAAGTTAGATCGACATCACTTCAATTATAAATTCCTCAAGGCATAACACCTCAGCTTCACGTGATATGCAGTTCGTTTACGCGGAAAGACAAATTAAAATATCTGATGAACTGAAGCAAACTAAGCGTAGGTCTATCTTGCTATTATCAGTGGGATTCAGATGAAATTTTTAATCATTAAAAAAAAAGAATTATACCATATATCATGACTGTCATTCTGTACCACTTTCAATTTTACCTTTGCTGGAGTAATGTTCTCATTTGTAATCATTTTCATGTTCCAGGGCGGTCGAAACATTTTCATGGCGGTTACAGCCAGATATGTAGACAGCAGTCTTTCGGCAAAATTGGAAATATGGGTGAAAATAGTGAAATCAACGGACAAAAAAAGTTCCACAAAATTGTCACCTTACCCAAAAATTCCAGGCATGCCAAATTCACCCAGTCGGGCATCTCCAGTTGCTAAACCGTCGCCCAAACCTATTGCAGGTACTAATACAGTTTACGCAGTAGACAATACGACAATTCGATTAAGCGATGGAGAAATGGTTCATTCGACAATCGACGGAAATGAAGCGCAACCAGTACCATCCGACGCAGACACAATATCTGATACATCATCGACGACCGAAAAAAGCACAAAACTATTGGATTCAGATCCGAAGCAAGAGCCCAGTGGGAAGATTAACATTTTATTGATACCATCGATCGTCATAGTCACCAGTTTGATAATTTCGGGTGTTATCGCGTATTTGTTCCGCAAAAAATTATGCAAAAAACGACACAAAATCAGCAAAGAAGATATGGTAAGCAGATTTTTAATAGACACCTTAAGTAACTGAATTATAATTTTTAGACGTAGGTATTGGTTTTTCTCTTCTTTTTACCAATTCTATAATAGTGCATTATGTTGGAAATTGTGGCTAATTTTCAAAAGCACCATATGCTACTGACGGAGTTACCTTATAATCTAGTACCTACATAGGTACTGAGCCATAGTCGGCGATGGTTTTCCCATATAGCACAAGAATACCTGAACTGCCTCGGACAAAAATTAAAAAACAAGTTTTCATCTAAATTTGATTATTCAACACGAACATTTAATATTTTATAAAATCAATTTTATCTAGGCTTATTTAAATATGTTTTAAATTTACAATTTTTACCTACCTACTCATTCTATTTTTTACATACGTATAGGTACTTGACTTACTGGAATTTTCAAGAAATTTTAGTGAGAGGTGTAAATTTCTCTGAGCCTTCGTATCAAGGCTTATCACTATGCTGATGATTTTTTCA
This sequence comes from Ericerus pela, assembly GCA_011428145.1. Lineage (NCBI taxonomy): Eukaryota > Metazoa > Arthropoda > Insecta > Hemiptera > Coccidae > Ericerus > Ericerus pela. The sequence goes on along the minus strand of WOFM01000214.1, from coordinate 943,509 downwards.
ACATGCAAATTCTTATTGGTCTTTCAGGGCAATATTTTTTTTAATTAGCACACGTGTATAGAGCCTTATAGATACAAGTACGGCAATACGCCATTTTGTATTCAAAGTTTATTTCACATAATCCTTTCAAAATTTCAGCTATATTTCGAGAATCAATAATACGATTTCAAGGAAATTTTCACAGAATTTTTAGCAATCATCTGTTAATGTTTCATCAACATTTCAGCTTTCTGCAGGCAATGGTTCTCTCGCAATTGCATTCGGTAAATTAGATTGTACTAACAACTAATATAATAATTTCAATACCAGAGATCTGTTAGATAAATGCGATCTTTTTACATCAGAAACTGCATAGATAGGGCCCATGATCACAGTTTCCTTGTTTATAAAAAGAATCCATCAGATGTCAGCCATTTTGCATGCAAACGCCCATGGCACACAAAAAGTTGATATGTACTTCAAGTAAACTATCTACGCGTACAATGCTGCTCAAAGAGTTGCAAATTCCTTTCAATTGGGTTCATACTTCCTATTTTGAACTTCCACTTTTTTTTCAGTTTTTCTTTTCGATAAAAAACGGAAAACTTCTTCAGAACTTTGTTTCCTAATTATTTTAAATGACCACAAGTGCAAAGTGAGAGATGTTTTAAACTATTTTATTGTATCTATTCATAGCCAATAAGTCAACTTGGAAATGTAAATTCCTAGAATTTCTTACTTGTGGGTCATAGAATTTGAGACTCAAAATTTTTAGTGATTTCGAATTAATTGTTCATTCGCAGTGATCGGTAAGGTACTAACCATTGAATATGTATAAGTAGCAATTTTCAATTATCCCGTTAACTTTGGAAGAGATTCAAACGTTGGGATAAATAGTATTCACTTTATAATTGTCATGTAGAAATACATACACATAAATTTTATTTCTATAGCCAAAAATTTCGAATCATTCTTGAAAAGCAATGCCAGTAGCTTATCGGAATCAAAAGATAAATTTTTTCAGTTCGTATCATCAATATTCAAGAAAATATTGGCAAAATTTTTTATAAATGCGTTTTTTTTTTTTTAAAAACGTGGTTTGAAGCATGCAAAAAAGTTCAGAAAAAAAACATTACACTTTTTCATGAATAACATCAAAAAAAGTTGTTTTCTCGGACATCAACATTTTACTTTACAACGAATGTTCAAATAAATTTACTTCTGCGAGAACACAATATTGACTTGAATGATCGTAAAACTCGACTCTTACTGGAGCCAAATGCCAACGATATTTTGCCTAATATTTCATTCTATATTGATGACACGATCTTGAAACTGGCTCCATTCGACTTCCTGATAATGTCTGTTTCCGAGAATCTACTCAAATATCTTTTCAGAAATAATGGGAACTGTTCAAGTTACAAAAACAAAATTCACGCGTATTTTTTTATGCTGGGACAGTAATAAAGTGAACACCATATAGACATAGATGACGTACATTTTTTGAATTTCTTTTTGTGATTGTCCTCTTCAAGATTGAAAATTTCTATTGATTTCTAACTGATTTTGCATTTAAAATAATTTTTATAAAATAAATAAGTACCTAGTTGTAAAAATTCCCATCATACTGAATCACATATTAATTTTGAATATTTGACACATGCTTTTTAGAAAATAAAAACGAATCAATAGTGAGTACTAGGTATGTACCTTTCTTTCTTTTTTTGGGAGGAGGGGGGAAATATAAATTTGAATTATTTGATTTGCGTCAACGGATCAGACGATAATGATCGTTTTTACGTGGTGCTCGCGCATTTATATTGATTAAATTCACCATTGAGTTCCAAAATTGGGCAACAATTGAAAAATTAAAATAACTACAATATTGGTCTAACTCAGCCTACTTTGATCCCTTTAGACCATTGAGAAAGCGCCCCCACCAAGACTAAGAAAGTCGATCAAATACTGTTTCCTTCCAACAAAAACTAAAATATCAAAATAATTTCGCGACCGAAGCGAGAAAAAAAATATTTTCAATTTTTTTTTTTTTAGAAGATTCACACATAACTACTTTGTGGTTTTTCTCTGGGGAAAAACAAAAAAAGAAAGAAAAAGCACACTATTAAAAAAAAATTAGGAAACGTCCTCAGTAAAGGTACGAATATAAGTATCATGCATATTATTTTTTCATGTAAAAATTCTTCCTCTTTCATTTGGTGGGGTTCATCTTTGAAGGGGAAAAAAAAAACAAACTAAGAAAGTTATTTGAAGAAAACTTTCGTACAAAAAACGTATCAAACGTTTTAACGTGACACCTAAAGAAACCCTTTCGAACAAAATATGCGGTAATTATTCCTCAATAATGCAAGTTTTGAATTCAATATTCCTCCACTATTAAATTAAAACAAATAATGGCTCTTCAACTCAAAACACGATCTGTAAAATCATTAGTCTCCCGCACCTACATCATAGCATCTGCTTTTTCATTGCTGTAGGCCTACCAACCTACTTGTCGTGAAATTCCAGATTATCCGTATGTTATGAATATAGGCTTACGACAAGAATTTCTGGTTTTCAACAACGCACTGGCGAGCACATTCCGCATTTTAATTACTTGTTTTTATATTCTTTATTATTATTTTTTTTTTGCAGAAAAAATCACCTTCCAGCATGATGTCGCTGGAAGAATCGATGGTACTGCAACACTGGCGCGGTATACGCGCAATGAGTAACAGATACGATTCATGGGACTCGGACAGCAATCACAATAATCAGGTCAGTCTCTCGTTCAATTAATATTCTTCCTACACATATTATAACTTTATTTACTTCACTCTCTCCTCACCATTCCTTTCGCCCCCACGCCATTCATTCGCTCCATTTGTGGATTCGTCCAGAATCGACTAGGTACATGAATCCACGTTTTTTTTATTTCTACGTTGTTTTTCGTTACAGCAGTGCTCGGCCACAGCATTAAATACCAAATCCGTTGACAAATGGGAAATACCACGTCACCATATTAAAGTGTTTAGCATTCTGGGAGAAGGATGTTTCGGTCAGGTGTGGAAATGCGAGGCTTTGGGCATTGAAAGTGAGTGCTGGTCGTAATTTGGCAAGATTTCAAATTATTAAAAAAAGAAAAGTTATTTTCATAATAAATTTTCACAATAGATTTTTTTTTTTTTTTTTTCAATTATTTTTATTTATTAATTCATCTTCACTCTGTTACTCGCAGATAAAGAAGGTCCGACGGTAGCAGCTGTGAAAATGTTGAAAAAAAATGCGGGCGAGCAGGAACGAAACGATTTGCTGCAGGAATTACAAGTTATGAAAATGCTGGAACCGCATCCTAACGTTGTACGTTTGTTGGGGAGTTGTACAGATAGAGGTACGAATTTTTCCTGTTTAGCTTTTTACTTTTTATGGGAAAAAACACATGTGAGTGAGGTTCAAGCTATGCTTGTTATTACTTTGGTAAACTTCATCGGCTAACAAAGTTATAATTCCGTAAAAGTTAGTGGAATGCGAGGGGGCTATGTTACATAAGAAAATAATTTTACTCGAAAAACCATATGTTTTCAAACTAATTTAGAATTCCAAGTGCAAACATATTACATTTGTAAAAAGCAGACGCAAGATAAACCAGGATTTCTTGCTTGTAAAAAAGAATCGCTGTTGTAATACACAAAACTAGGTACGCTATTTTATGGATTTCCAATTATTTTTGTAGATTTTTAGGAAAACGCTCATCACACCAACACTTTTCAGTTTACTTACCATTCCATGTTTAAATTTCTACAACATACTAAATAGAATAAAATAACCCAAAAAAAAAATGTGGAGTTAAAAATGAGTAAAACCTATCACCAACAACAGCGTACGAATTTGAGTTTATCATAGTTTTTGTAAACCTTAAACACCAGAACATTTCTTAAGATTAGAGACGGAGTTCCTCTATATTGTTCGATGAGGTATCGAATACAATTAATGTTAATGATTGGAAATGACCTTATATTAAGTAAGGCCCCTGCGATGTTCAAGGTTCCGTCTGAAAAAATAAGGGATTAAAAACCCAAATAGGAAGACAACTTGGAGAATAATCACAATATGTTTTGTAAATTAAAAATTCAGTTTTAGTCTATGCGGTTGATTTACGCAACAATGACATCTTTGTACTTTGTTTATTTCCAAAATAAGGTTACACGACATTTTTTGTCAGACCAAAATTGTAGATGCTATAAATTTTCAACTGATGCAAAATTTTATTGTAAACGTGTACGGCAGGCTACCTACGGGCTTAAATTCTTATACACACGCATTTTCATATTCATAATTATTAAACATTGGAAAATAATTAAACAAAAATTTCTCTCTCACGATGTTCAAATTTCATCTGATATTGTAAATCACCGATACCACTAACGTACCGCTAGTAATACCACGCATCACAGCTCTAGAACTTCTGTACTAAACCGATATGCATCAAATTCTTATCAGACCTGGTCCTATAAAAGGACTACCTCCCGGAAAATTCAAGATTTGTCCCTTTCATAGCTGTCTCAAAACAATGAACGCATTATTCGGGAGATACAAATCTTCTTATGATTACTTATACAAAAACCACTTCAGAAACATTATCATGTGACCATAGTTACAGTTCGATTTGGCTACGCGTACATTTGAGTTTAACTCGAAATCATTTTTTTCTTCATAATATTATATCATTGCACGTGGTTAACTGATAATTCCGACACATTTACGAAGGTCTGTCTGAATTATTGATTGGATTCTCACTAGTGTTACGTATAATTGACCTTACGGTGGTGTTGGGGGTGAGGATGATGAAAAAAAAAATGATTTATTTCATAAACAAACCACCTTTCCAATTTCAGAATTTCAGCCCTATCTCTCTCTTAACTTTCTCAAAACAAGAAACCCAAAAATTTCTTCAACAATTTTTGCTTTTCCAGTTTTCTCGAAAACTACGGAACGAATAGCAACCAAACTTTTATCAAACTTGCACTTACATAAGGATAATCTAACGTTCAAATTTCAAACGATCCCTTTCATAGTTCTCTCAAAATTGAGCTTTTATAGTAATTTTTTGTTTTCCAGTTTTCTCGGAAACTATCATAGACATATATAGTATAATACATAAATGGAAACTACGGAACCAATAGGTATAAAACTCCAACCAGATTTAGTCCTACGTAAGAATAAACTACCTTACGTGAAAATTTCAGCCCTATCCGGCTATTCCGTTGGGAGTATTCTTAAAATCATGAGCCAAAAATTCAGGCGATGAGAAAATATGTGTCATTAGTTTTCTTTTTTTATGAAACGGGAAATTTTCATCATCCTCACCCCCTAATCCGTTTGAAATATCAATTTTAATATCCCGTTTGCAAGCAAATTGGGTAATAATAGTATGTTGGAAATGAATTTTGAAAAATATACTTTTATAAGGGTAAAACGTGTGAAGTGAAACTTAGCGAACTCTACTGCACTCACACAAAAACACGTAACTGTTGCGAGAGTAATTCATTAGTTTGAAGTTACCTCAACAAATAAGATAAAATAGAAATATTTATCTTTATTAAAATAAAATTTCAAATTATTACAAACACTTCAGAATTATACTTAGAACTATTTCTTAATACTAATGAGACCTAATGTCCATAACAGCTAGTATGAACCCTAACGTTTCTACTTGACTGTAGGTTTAGGAATAATCATGTCTTCGAAATGAAGATACGACATCACTTTCGTTTCCATTGTTTTAATCAAATATGGCCGACCAAAAAGGTGGCGTGATACAGAACATCCGCCAAATATGATGACACATTACAGTCAGCATATCTGGTGGTGTCTGATCGTGAGAAGCTAGGTGAGATATAGACAGCTATTATTCTGAGAATTAGGAATAATAGTTGTCTATAATTTGTTCGACACGTTTTTGTAGACAAACTGAATTGTCTGCAAAAATGGGACGGAACAGTAACCTAACTCACAATTGCGATCCTAGCTCTTTCGTAATGCTCTTGCGGAAAACTCGGTATTCACGGATCTATCCATATACGAACCAGAAACAAAGTCTATATTCTGTTCCCAAACGGAGTTAAATAAAAACTTATAAAAAATAGGTACTTTCTTCTGAAAGATTTGAATTTACTACTAATTTAATCGGGCTTATTGGGGCAGTAGAGGCTAGTTGCAATATCTTGTTTCATCAGAAATTTAGAAATAAGTATTTCTGGTTGGAACGAAAATACCTTTATCAATGCGTTTTATCAGCCTAATCTTTTACAGTCTGAGTAAAAGGTTAAGATAATGGAATCGTGTTTTTATGGAATTTCAGATCCCATTTTCGTGGTACTCGAATACGTTCCAAATGGCAAGTTACAAAGCTTTTTAAGACATTCCCGAGCACAGAGGTACTACAATAATATGCATGGTTCGAGTGATACGCTCACATCGCAAGACTTGACATCATTTTGCTACCAGATCGCTAAAGGAATGCAGTACCTTTCAGGCAAAGGGGTAAGATTTGCAGTTGAATGGTTGGAACCGTAGTTCAAGGGAAGAATTACGAGAATAAGAGCACACTACACCGTTTAAAAGATTGTGAATTCTCAAAAGGAGTGGCGGACTTAATGGAGGCTGATGGGTGTGGTTCACCCCTGTCTCTTTAACAAAGGGGCCACGTACTAAGTAAAGTAAAATTTATTTACAAAAACACTAGGTAATATACATAGAGGTAGACTGTGGAGATGGCGGGGATGGTCTACCATAGGCCACTTCAACAGGGTCATCCCATATTAGTGGAAACAAATTTCCCACTTATCAAATTGAATCCGGGCCTCAGTTAGCTTTTTTCTATTATTGTTCAAACGTAAGAGATAGGTATGCAAGCACATAAAGTTTCAATGATTGGAAATTATAGCAACCTTTGTTTAATAATTTTTTATTATTGGCATGGGCTATCAGACGTATATTTACTTATTAGTGGAAGAATATGATATCAAAAACGCGCATTATTGACGAAAAAGTATTCCTCAACTTAATTTTAGCAGAAAATTCAAAATAAATTATGAAATTTCATCACAATGTCTATACCAAATTCCAAGGAGCAATAAATTCTACATTAATTTGTGTCTTTTTTTTTTTTGCAAATTTATTTTCAAACAGCTATAGATAATTAGAAAGTTACCAGAAATTTGATAAATTTGATCCTCTTTCAAGCAATACCAACCCCAGCTCTCTAACTCAAATAAACGGTGAGAAATCATTGAGTAAATTGTAGGAAGTTCTTTTCAAAATTGAAATATTTTGCTCGATTGAAAAAGCAACTCAACGAACAGTTTTTTATGAATTTAGAAAATGAAATATTCGGGAAAAAAATTAAATGTTAATATCAAAGTGTTTATTTTCCCATATTTTACACACTGTTCACAAGATTAGGACGCACAACAATGAGTAAAATTTTCTTCAGAGAAATTTTTGTTCACAAGCCAAAAATTCGTTCCTTTTACATTCGCTAAACATTCAAGTAAAATTGGTTCTATAGCGCATGTGTTGCAAAATAGTACCTATATTACACACGAAGGTTCAAAAGAAAAGGTTTAGGGAAAATTTGCGAACAATCCTCAAATCATGTAAACTCACTTTTGAATCTTACTGAGGAAGATTATTTTATGCACAAGTAACAATTAAAAAGGAACTTTTTAAAAGATAAGCTTTTATTCTTTGCTGGTATTGGCAACACTGTAAAACAGTCACAGTACTGAAATACTGCGATAGTGATTATAAAAAGTAATAAGGACAAGGGGCGCTGTTGGTGGTGAACATATATGAACTAGTGATGGTGAGTACAATAAAAGCTTACAATAATTAATGATCAGAAAGTGACGAAAAGTTAAAATTCTATCAGTCTTATATAAAAATCATAAAAAATGGAATAAAGTACTACCCTTCTCTTTGTAGCAAATTTAATTTTTCAATCAGAAAGTATGACCTCTACCTGCATGAAAACAGAATGTACCACAATGTAAAATGAATATAGATCCATATAAAAATATACTTCACATTTTTACATAGTGATGCGTTCACTTTACACCGAGGTTATATTCATCAATGATCAGAGCTACTTTTCATTTGCCAAATACCAGCGTAAACACTGCCTTTCTGATCAGGTATTATATAAAAACATTTTATTCCTCATAGTTTCTGAAAGTGTTCATTTTGTTTTCTAAAACAATATACAAGTAATTTCTTACGAAAACCCCTCATTTACAAATAAAACAATGAAATTTCATCAAAAAATTTTGAAACAAAATTGTATCAATTTCCAAGTAAAAATCAAAATTAGTTTGAATTTTTATTTTAGTTAAATTGCGAACTATTCCTTATCTATTTATCACCACACTTCTTACTTCTTCAAAAATACTTTTGAAATACATGTCGCAAAATGCGCAATTAGGTATTCGTTTTCAATGCCCAAAACGTAGAATTTTCAACTAGGAATCAAAAATTTTTGGTGGAAGCAAAACAAACATTAGTTCCTGCAACGAAAATGTCTGGCTCCTCCTAACCAAACAGACACCTTCCTTAATCACGCGTGCATATTTATTTAAAAAAAATAGCATTCGCAACTCTAGCCCAGTGTCAGCAACTTTGACTCATGCGATTCACAACACTCGTCTACAGCTCATGTTGTACATTGCGACTCAGCGAGGATTATTCAATTTCCACTATCATAATGAAATATACTGTTTAGAGTAAGTTGGTTTATTAATACGGTTTGTTATGACTGAATTCAGAAATATAACTGACATTCAAATAATGTCTCTTCTAAATCACTACCTTCTACCCAGTATATAAACTGAAGTCGTATCGATGAAAATTATTCCTCAATCACGCATGAATGTTTTTGGTGAAAAATTTCTCCACAAATAATTCGTATAAATGACATCTTCTCGAGCGTCCCAAATATGATTTCTGCAAATTAGGTGACTCACAACAATCTTTAATGAACTGATGAAGTGCGAGTGAGTTTGTCCTAAGTTTTATTAATTTTGGATATTTGCTATTATTGCAGATTATCCACCGAGATTTGGCAGCACGAAATATACTCATCGGTGAAAATCGAACCTGCAAGGTGGCAGACTTCGGTTTTGCTCGCGATATCATGACTAGTCACGTGTACGAAAGAAAGTCCGAAGGACGTCTACCCATCCGATGGATGGCTCCAGAATCACTGTACGATAATTTATTCTCAGTCAAATCGGACATCTGGAGCTACGGCGTGCTCATCTGGGAAATTGTGACGCTGGGTTCGACGCCATATCCTGGCATTCCAGCGGCCGAAGTGATGAGACGCGTGCGAGATGGCTATCGGCTGGATAAGCCGGAACACTGTCGCCGAGAGCTGTACAACATTATGTACTATTGTTGGGACAAGGATGCGAAGGAAAGGCCATCCTTTGGCGAGATAGTCGATCTACTGGAACAATTGCTGCTCACCGAAACCGATTATATTCAGTTAGACAGATTTCCCGACCATTCGTATTATAATATGGTGTCGCTTAGCGGAGAAAAATTGTAAAATATTAAATTTATTTTTATTAATATAGGTAGGCCTACTACTTCTTTTGTGTGTCGTGCATTTTTTACGTTTAATATTTTAGCGGTATTTAATACCGATTCTTGTTATTATTATTTTTCTAAATAAACTTTTCGTTCTCAACCTATTTAAAAATGATTACTTATCATATCCGGCACGGCTTCGCCGTGATACATTCACCCGTTCGAACATACAACTATGATGAAGATGAAATAATACAAGACTTATTTAACGTAGGGTTCCATATCCTCTGCATGGAGGGCGCTGAACGCATAATTTTGTGTGCTCAAGTATGTACTTATTTACCCACCTTATCCGTTTTCCTACTGGAAAATGGAGGCAAAAGGTACGCACTCTGGTGGCGAAAATAGTAATCGGCCAAAAACGGGATAGTGGATGAAAATAGGTATAAATGTATTGATCCTGTAATGCAAAAATTTCTTTTAAAAATGGGTTTTTATTATTACAATTGGGTAGGATTTAAAGATTATCCTTTATCGATTAGTGATCATCCATATTAAAGTCTTTCCCACTCACAGAAAATCACTTTAAACTCCTTTCTTTTCTTATGGAAAAATACATCCTCCAGTTTTCAGACTGTGATAATATGAGGCGAATTTAGCGCTCCTTGTAGAGCCTCCACTTCCCGATACATTTTTTCGAGTTTTACTCATAAGAAAAGTACTTCAACCAATAAAATGTTGCGTTCAGCGCCCTCCTTGAGAAAGACAATGGAAACAGAGCATTCCATCGCCACCATAGTTACATACTCGAAAATTCACTCATTTAGGGGATGAATTTCAAAACATCTAGAAATTGAATTTTGAGGAATAGACAAAATAATATTCAAGTGCGAAAATCTTATTAATATCTCCAGTGACGTACCGACGAGAGAATATCGGTATTCAACCTCTCTCTGAACCAAAAACAATCTCAAATTCTTTTCTTAGTGATGGCTACCAGTAAAACAGAATTAATGATACTTTTGGCCAGCATCGGACTGCAACCTTGCACTCTCTAAAAATGAAGGGCCCACTCATTGCTGTAGTACGGCAAAGGTAATACCAGTGATACCATCATTTGATCTATATTATTGCTTCTGAAAACATTTATCTACTACATGAGGTTGTTAATTTATAAACACAACTGTAACGTGCAGTTATCAAGATGTAGCAACAAAATTTGAAATCTAAATTTAATCTGAATAAGAAAAAGACCCATTTATTTTGGCGTGGATTGACATGATACATTCAGTCGGCCTGATTATTTTGCTTTTATATCAGTGTAGTGGCTCTGAAAAACGTAATTTTGAAGCAAAAAATAAAGGAATTTGAAATCAATTGTTAAATGTGGATAAGAAAGAGATGTATTGATTTTGATGCGGATATGCCTTACCAATGTCATCGAGAGGGAAGGGGAAAACGGGCAATTCCCCCAGGCCCGACTTTAAATTGTCTGAAAGTCCATATAAATTAATTTTCGGATAAGAAAAAAATACTTGTTCAGTAGCATTTTTTCAAAGTGCCCCACCTACCACACCCCCAAAAAGTCCTACAGTGATGACCACCCTGGCCGGACTCTCTTATTACGGCTCTGGGCCTTACGGTACGTCTTTTACGTTCGAATACGTCCAAGTGTGCAAAATTCGTAATTTTCAAACAATACTAAAAAATTTTGAATTTTATTGCGATTGGATTTACTTTTATGGGTTAAGAGGATATGGGAGAGGGGGTCAAGTATAGGTCACATAAATTTACGAAATTGATCGGATTTTCCATCAAACACTATAAAAGTTACAATTTTTGTTCGATAGTCACCAAAATTAGTTACGAACATTATTATCTCAGACAAGAATGAGACCTATTGATTTTGGTTTGGATCGGCTTTTATGATTTTTTTCAGAGGTTCGATTATGTATTTTTTTGGCAGTTCAAAACTCTGAAATTCCCAATTTTCTGCCAAATAAACACAAAATTTTGACCGAATTTTCATTCAGCATTATTCTAACATTCAACCTAATTTCGAGTGTAATTAACTGTACCATTTAAGCTCTTGGACTGAGTCAAAGTATTGCACTTTTCGCCTCATCGAATCGAAATATAAATATTCTAATGTTTTATTTCAACAAATTTCTTTCAGGGAAAGTATTTTTAAGCTAACTTAAACAAAACAAAAAGCAATCAAGATGAAGTTTGCAATTGGAAGCGTTTTTGAGGCGTAGCAAGACAATTTATTATAGGCGAAAATAATTATTTTATTAATAGCCTAAAGGCAATAGCCCACAAGTCCTCAATTGCTGTTAGTTGTGTCAGTGGCGCAACAGGTAAGATGGAGGGCAATCACACACAGGCAAATGTTTGAATACCACTAAAAGCCTTTTTTTCCCCCAAATTATTATGAAAATAATACATACTTATATGTTTCATATGAATTTCAGGGGAGTGACGAAGACACTCTTCTGGGTTCTAACTGTTAGCTTTAACATTCGACTCGTTTGAATATTTTTTGTGCTATTATTTTGAAAATGTTGTGGTCGATTGACAGATTTTTGGAAACTTGTAAAATAAACTTGAAGAATGAAAAAAAAAGGAAAATTAAATCCAATTTTATTGAAATTCTTTTTACTGGTTGTTTAAACAAAAAACAAACGAAAGTCGCACTTGCCCTTTCTGTGAATCGATCCACAAGGGTGAAAAATAATCAGATCTGTTGCTAAATTAGCAAGAGATTACAGAATCGACATAAATTTCTTTTCAATTTATTCTACTCGTATTTCAGCGGACGGAGTTTTTTATGGGAAAATAAAGAAATTAAAAAAAGTAAATAAAATAAATAAATTGTACAATTGCTAAAAAAAAAGGGAGGGTAACGCGAAAAATGTAACACATATAACTTAAATAATTATTAGTAATTAGGATTCATGAATGTGTTTCTTCAAGCCAACATAGGGAGCCAAAGAGCTGAACCGATTTTGATTTATAATGGCTTATTTGAATCTTCATATCATCCAAAGTAACATGAGCTAATGATAATTGTAGAAATTAAAAACATCAAAAAAATCACTGCCCGTAATTATCTTATGGATAAAGATGATAAAAACGAGAAAAGAAATTTGGAAAAACAGAAATACATTCTTTATTGGCAGTTAACTACAACACCACTTTGAGAATATTATCCCAGGTTGTGACTGTTAGGAAAAATCTGTTTTCTGAATGAAACCAATTTTTATCAACCCGACATTGTGGCATGTATATCTAAAACTCACGCCAATAGTACTAAAATTTTTATACTCATTCATGTAGAAAGAGATAGCCTCTTAATGATGAAATAAGTTTTCCACATTTCACGTGTTTTTGCGACTGATAAAAAAATAAGTAAAATATGTTTAGAATTTTATGCATGTGCGGAGTTTTTTTCAGCAATTTTTATTTTCAACAGCTTATTTAAACCCTTCATCATACCGAGTAACATAAGCTAAATAATAATTTAGAAAATCAAACAAAACAAAAAAAAAAAACTCCAGCGCAACTACACTCCACCAGAAAAATTAGGTTATCAAAGGTATGCTTTAAAATAATTGAAGCATAATTACTGAATATTCATAAATTTTTTATAAACCAACTTCTGCCGATGTAAGATTCCATGATGCGAGGAGTAATTTTACGGTGGCATGTACCCACACCTCAGGGCATACCACAATTTCGGATTTGGTACCTACATATCCAGTACCTATTGATTTGATCTGAACAAAAATTCAAAGAGACCACCTCGAAACTACTCTTTCGAATTAATTCATTACCAATTTGGTGCAACCATTTGTTGAGTAATCTGTGCACATACCTGCATTAAACGTACCTGGTATTGATTCAATCTCAACAAAAATTCTATGGGAAAATCTCTGGAATATCCTCTTTTAAATGAATCTTTGGAATCAGTTCAGGTGTTGCAGACTATTCCAGGAATATATACAAATGTATAATTATATACAACGCAGTCGAAATCACAAATCAGGAAAATCTGTGAATTTTCAGTCAGAAGAGAAAAAGTGGCAGAAATACCTGATATCTTCATTTCTTATATTTGCCAGGCAAAATTCAGTCAGAAATGTAAGTTTTCTGGATTCCAGTCATTTATCGAATTAACGTTTTTCTCTGACATTAATCCAGTCAAAATTAATAATCAGTTAATACCTACAATACCTAAAAACTACATTAATTACTAGGTAAATACAGACAGGCCTGTATTGCAATTAATTCATCAAATTATCCTATCTTACTGAAATTATCCAGTCAATCACATGAATAATTCATGAAACTGATTGCTTTAGCCTTAAGGTACACAGTGAGAGATTAATAAGTGAGGTGGGTAACTTTGTGTTTGAAAGAGAAATTTACCTTATCCCTCTAAGTATTGTAGGACGTTAGGTGAAGGAGATTAATTTTTTTTTTTGAAAAAAAAAAAATTATCTTATGTACCTACTTAGGTACAATGGGAAGTTTAAAATTTTACAAATAATTAATTTTTCATTAATTTCGTTTTCGACTAGGCATTGATGAAATGTCTAAAGATTTATTTCCCAGGTATTTTACTTTTTCCCTAGATATTTACGAAACTGACCAAAATTTGTCAGTTATTATCGATAATTCCTAAATAAGAATAACATAAAACAAAGGTATTTGCAGATATTTTCGTTTTTAACTAGTTATTTTTGTACATTCTAGGATTTTCAATACTGACTAATATACGTTTTTTCGGAAGTTATTCATGTGAATGAGAAAAAAAACAAAAAGTTGAAAACGTTAATTCTATAATTACCTCATTCTTAAAAATATTATATTTCTCTATGACTAATTTTTCTTAAGTCATTTTAATGAAATTTGTGCCGATGGAGGATGAGTCTTTTTACCGGGTGTTTCTCTTTTCCGGAAATTTTCATAAAAACCTGATTCATGTAATTTGACTGAAACATATATGTATATACAAGCTGAATTATTACCCTATGACATAATTAACTGCAAGATAACTTGTTCAGAACTAAAATTTATATTGAATACCTTCAAACATAGTTGCAACCTAAATTTTTTTTTTGAGTTTCCATTTCTCAGAACTAACAATAAAATAAAATCTTTACATAGAATTGAGAACTAACATTTAAACAGAATAGGTCCAGAATTGAAAGATTTATAGAAAATGTAGGATGCGCAGGTGTACAACTACAAATATCAACCTGATGTGTATAATGCTATTCAGCATTAAAATTAGACAACTAGTGGAGTAGTTGCTAGTATGCCAAAAGATTGTTTATTCCTGCATATGTGGGAACTGGCCACACAACTGATAGGCAAGTGTGAAGTATACCAGTCCACCACTGATCAGAAGTCGCCACATTACTCTCCTCCAGTATATTTCCAGGAGGGAAATGGGCAATATCAACAGCATTATAAATGTGTGTGTGGCGATGAGAAGACTCTCATAATAAGGGAGCCAAAGGCATCCGCACATCACATTTGTGATAAGTGGGTTGATGTTTTTTTCCAGACAATGCGGCCATTGTTGATCTCAAAGAAGTTGATCAACACCTGCCTCATCTGAGAAAGAGACAGCGGAGCTCTTTGGGCTCAATGATAAAGTGGAATCAGGTTAATTCAATGCTGATGGAGTGAAACTTTGTGTAGTTTGACACTGTTTTAGGGAAAGATGGAGAGGAACTCATTGAGTCCAAGCTGGAAGAGGTGGTACTGACAGTAACTGCTCTGTCAAGTGACAAGTGAGATAGTTTGAAGACAGTGGCTCATTGCTAATCTCTAGCAAAAACAATAACCAGGCACATGTATTGAATAGAGGATAGGACAATGTAGGATAGCCTATCCTAGTTGTGTCATTTGAAGCACGAGAAAGTAGGTGGAGACTGAACAGTGCCAATGAGGAGCAACAGGGTCCAATTAAGTCACTGAAGACTGTTCCACCAAGACTTGGCTGGACACAGAGACTATTGAGGCTTGGTACAAGAGCAGTGTTACCCTGATCACAGTGGCTATCAACTTGTGTAAGGAGTACCAGAGATGGAAGAAGAGCTGGGTAGTGGAGCCATAATGGCTGCTACAGTAGCTGGTGCTGTGATCTTCGTGTCAAGAAACTGTGATATTAATGGCTACTATAGTGCAATCGCTTCAACAACAACAATGCCAGCTATTCACGAGTTTACTGGGTGTCATATTGACAGTTTTTATCAGATGACAGATGGCAGGTTGCAATACAGCAGACCAAGGATGAGGGTATTGTCAATATGACCATCATTGAGTTGAACCAGTCTGTGCTGGAAGCATTTGGTTTCTTTCCAAACTCACCGATCTTCTATTCCAGAAGTTGTCGCATCTGTGGGTTGTTCAACAGTGAAAACTCATCAAGAATCAATTGGCTGAGGTTACTCCAGGTTTGTTGGGTGAAAGTGGCTAAAAACATCTGATACTTCGTGACATTACCTGATGCATATGCCAAATTCTTGGTCTGTTGTAACTAGAGCCACACATTCCTCATGTTGAACTATGGCAGAGAAGTCAATGTTTGAGGAGGGGCAGGGACTACACTTGAGTCATCTAGTGACTAAATCATGGTAGATGTCAATCCCCATTGGAGAACTGGGAATAGGTCAAGCAGGAAATGGTCTTCATCCTGCTAGAGTGGCTGTCTTGACACTCCCCTTCCAAGAGGTGTGGTGGATACCTGGGTGGTGGAGGAGTGGACAGCTACTGACAAAAATGTGAATACTGTAATTTAAGAGAGGTGTGGATGTACTGGTGGGTACACTGGTGTTCTTGACCCTTGACAATCTCCCACTCTCCAGTGTTTTGGAGGACCCAACAACAGGAGAAGAGGGGAGATGAGCCTGTCAAAAGGCTGTTGGTCAAATTGCCATTGATCCATTTCTAAAGAGGCAATGTCACCAGGGCTTAGGAGAACACAAAGACAATTCTTCAAGTCCAGCCAGATTGAGGATGTCCTCAATGGACATCTTGAGAAAGATGGTTTTACAAAGACAAAGCAAAGCTACAACCTTTTTGATTGACTGGTAGTCAGTGAGTGAGAGAGGGAGCTAAGAAGCTACAAACTATTCAATCTGCTGCCAGCTGACAACTGACTTCCTATATGCACATCTGAGTTACCACTTGTAGGACACCCAGGCGTACAACTACAAACATCAACCATGTCTGTGGCACTAGCCAGTATTAAAATTAAGTATATGACTAATAAAGATTGTTTGTTCCCGCATATGTGGGAACTGGCCACACAACTGATTGGCAAATGTGAAGCACACTCATCCACCATCAATCAAAAGTTGTCATAGAAAATATTCAAACTTAATATCGGATCTTAGTTTTTTGCATTTGGACATTTCAGAACTGACATTGAACTAAACTTCTAAGTATCTAGAATTGGGAACTAACTTTCAACAGAACAGGTTCAGAAGTAAAACTTTTCATCAAAACAATCAAACTAAATGACCGATTTCAGTTTATTGAATTTTCATTTCTCAGCACTGATATTAAAACCATTAGTGACAACTTTTGAACTTAATTACAAGTCTCAGAATAGAGAATTTTAAGTGAAACTTTCAAAAAACAGCTAAATGGGGGTCCAGAATTTAATGAAAATCATTGAAATCTGAGGGGAAGAATGCTAGAATAGAAAAACGCAATTTTAATTTAAATTAAATAAGGGTACAAAACTATATTGTACTGCATGGGTTCAATTATTTGATTCCACAAGAAAATTCAGCGATTTTCTTTTTGTTTTTTTCTTTTGAACAGACTATTCGATTTGGTAAAATTGGGAACTTGAATAATGAAGTTTTTAGTCGTCACTTTTCAGAGCTGACGTTAAAACTATCAAGTAGAATTGGGAACCAACTTTCAAAAATTATAGATTCAAAACCAAAACTCTTGATAAAAAGTTTTGAGCTCAAACTAAAGCTCTCAGTTGTAGGAGTTTTCACTTCTCAAAACTGATATCGACATAGAAACAATCAAGCAAAATTGAGAACCAACTTTAAAAAAAACAAGTTTAGAACTGAAACTTTCGAATCTAATTACAGCTTTCAGAATAGATTTCGAGAGGAAACTTCACACAAACCATTCAAGGCTAGCTACCCACAAAAGGTTAAAATTTTGAAAAAATCCATCAAGTAGGCGAGGCGTGATGCTGTGACAAAAATAACAACTTCAGGTTGTAAAATAGATTTCCATCTAATATAGAACCTCCATTTTTAAAAATCTATATTAAATAGAGATCAAGCGTGGTGATGAGAAAAAAAAAACTTTTGAAGAATCGATTCGTTCCGTGTGGTTCGTTAATTGAGAAAATGGTCGACGGAGTTTAGGCTATAGTACACTAAAATTAGATTTGAATAACATCTTTGGGTCTTGTATTCTGTTATTATGCACTAACGTATTTTAGAAAGGTCAATCCGGCTAGCTTCCTCCCATTCTCGAGACCAAAAACTTGTAAGCTATACCAACCGGTATCTATTAGATAACGACCGAAGATCTTAACGCGTAGATACTTTAATAAGTTTTTCGGATTTTCTTAATTTGTAAAATTACGATCCCATATTTCAGAAGCGACACAATCTGGACTAAAAGCGAGATCAGACATTTTATGGTTTCATATTTTGAGTAGTAAGTTGATAGAATAATTGTGTTAACTTTTTTGCAACAGTCTGCAGTCACTGGTACATCAGGGTTATGAGCGTAACCAAAACAATTTCTACCGGAAAAGGGGAAACAAATTGTTTTTTCAAAAAAAAAAAATCAAAACTTTTTCGCTGCATCCGTAAAAAAAGAGAAAAAGTTTATTCCCAAAATTTAAGGAAGCGAACGTTACTCTGCCCTCCTTGGCCACGATCATGTGTGGGAATGTGCACCGCCATCCAATCGTAAGAATCCAATGGTGGGCACTAGCCATTGGCACAACCTGGGCAGCAATGGCGCTCGCTACAGGCTGCACCATCCATAGGCCAGACCACGGAGTAGGTTAAAGCCAACTTGGCGATATTAGGGAGCCTCCGCGGCGACATAAATTATTCCACTACGAGACTAAGAAGCCTTTACCATTGCAGGCAATGATAATTGCTTTACTTTTGCTAATCGGCATCTGCGATAACAAAACGACATTCGCCTCCGCCGCTGCTACACATTCGTTGCTTAAGCATCGCGTCGCTTATTCTCGTTAATTTTTTATAGGCGACCTCCTCCTCCTCCTCCTCCTTCTCCTCCTGCATCTCTTCCACTCACTCTACGTCCTCGGTCTTCAATTCGCTTAATCGCTTTACTCCGTAAACAATATTCTGTTAGTTTTTTCTCGCCTTCGTAGTCGTGTCGTTTTTACTTTAGACGGTCGCATTTCCAGAAGCGTTTCATTCACACATTTCGTTAGTCGTTTTACGTTATCTACTCGTCAATTCGTCGTCGCGTTCAAAGATTTTTTTCCCCTAATACCCCCCCACTGCGGTACGATTAATAACAATAAATTAACGTTTTAACGCGGTTTAATTCGAGTACGTTGCTGTTCCGTGTCCGATAGTTGGAAAATTTACAAAATACTACGTTGGGGCAGACACCCCACTTCGATTGGCCGATTTTTCACCTAATTCGCCGAGTAAGTAAAACAAATTTCAGCGTTTTGAAAATTTTGGATAAGCTTAACTCGAAAAGGTCGCACACATTTTATTAAGAATCATTGATTACATACGAGTGAATTAACTTTAAATTTTTTTAATTACCACACACTATGTCATTTAATTTAATTTTTCATTTTTTCAATTATCTACATGGATATTCTATTTTTTTAGTCGTTCGTACCGCAAATACGTCATAAGCCAAAGCCTAAACTAATAGAGCACTAAAATACGTTTATTTTACGGAACACTTGCCGCGTCGTACAAAAATCATATTATAGCCCAAAACGATGGTGAATGTGTGTGTGTGCGCGTGCATGGTTTTCGGTTCGGTCAAGACAACGACGAATCGGCCATTTACGACATGACTTTCGTCTGTCCAATGACTGGCGATCTATCCAACATTTTTCTCATCTCATTTTCGTTACGTAGGACGTGATGACGTCAAAACCATGGAATTAGAATTCAAGGATCACGGGTAAATGGTTTCAGGGATATTCTGGTTATGGACATGGGGCAGGCGAGGGGCTTGAAAGGCACCCTTGCGAAGGGCAATGATGAAGAAACCCGGAGCTAGCGATAACGTCATAATTATAGACTAGGAAATTCTTTGTGGCGAGTGGGAGGTTTGAAGGTCACCACGATGACCAGCCTGGGGCACCCTGGATAACCCCTGACCCTGGCAAGAGCAGGGTGAGTAATTTCAGTGTTGTTTTCCCTCAACGTTTAACCTTCAAACAAATCCTCCAAATAGCACCATTTCGCTCCTCTATTGGATATTCTGTTTTCAAATTCTCTTATCCAGTTTAGCGCTTTTCGATTTTTGTATTTGTCACTTTCTCCTCCGAAAAACAAATGCAGTGGCGCGCCGGGTCGAGTAGTATTCGTTTTAAACCTACGTATGAAAATAAAGTTACGCGTACTCGCATAGGAAGCCTATACCTAATCAGATTTTAAAAAATACCATTTAAAGCAAGTTCTGGCAGTTCAAACTAACGATTTTAGTTTAGCGTTACAATCGATAATACTTCAAACTTTAAAAAAAAAAATTGTCGTCTGCAAACGGAACGATCGAAAAATCTATGCAAGTTTATACCGCATAACCACTGACCACTCGTTTCTCATGAACAAACGCCATCGTGCCGGGCCGGCAAGTTTTGATTTTCTCAGAGGATGCAACACAATTAAGAAAATTTTGAAAATTTTTCAAAAAATCAGACGGAAAACTCCCAACCCACCCTAATTTTACAAAAAATCTCAACATCGTGACTATGTTCCCCTATAAATCACGGTGGTGACGATCGACGAACGTTTTATCGATTATCGACATGCACTTTTTTTTTTTTTAATCAATTTTCCCAGGAGGTGCAAAAATTATTCCGGGGGTTCTCGTGCACCTTTGCACCCTCCAATTTTCCGACACTGCTATCGTGTTTTTAAAATAATTTTCAACAACGAAGCAAGTAAGGAAAATCGGTACCTACGTTTCGAGGAAAAAAGTACGTTTCATTCCTCCTTGTTCTAAATCCAGGGAATATAATACACGACAAATCTACAGGTATTATGCATGACAGTCACCGTAGACAAAGTCATATTCGAACTTTTCCTAATCGAACAGTCTGTCATGAAAAAAAATGCTGAACGTTGCCATATACTTTTTACTCGAATATTATTTTTGCATTCGGCCCTCAAGACTGGGCTACGCGAGTTATTTGAAAATTTGAAACGAGAAAAATTGTGAAAATTCACGGCGCAGAAAAAGATGGCCGCGCCTCGCACCGCATTCTCGACGCGGTCGCTACGTCGAGAAGACGACGCGACGTCGTACTTCGGTACAAAGTCACACTGCGCTTCTCTCGTGTACACAGTCGTAGGTGGGAGATAGAAGACTAGCCCAGGAGAATATTACGGATTTCAGAATGAAATAATTTCTAGCAAAGGTTGTATAGCTGGAGAATGTTCGGGACCGTTTTCTGAGCACGTAAAAACAGTCATTAGTCCGACCCCTCGAGCGTCTTCCCAGACGCTTCAACATACTTGATTGTTTTTTGTTGTTTCATCAATTTCGCTCGAAAGTAAGAGGCTTTATGAGAAAAATATTCCAGCGAAACATTATTTTTCATGAAATTTTCTACACAAAATGTTTTTACCAAAATTTACCTCAGGGCCATAGGTGAGGTGCTGAAGGCGTTTGAACGTTGGTTATACATGAAAACATTGAAAACTTCAAAAACACGTAATTCGGAAACTAAAGAGCGGATCTGGCCCATCTTCGAACTTGATCGAGATATGGACCCGAAATACACACGCATTTCAAATTTAGCCCCGATTCATACAGAAATATGCTCTCCAGTTTGTGAACAAATTTTGTTACATCCCATAATATACCTACAATTCATAAACTTTTGAGGAGAGGGTGTTTTTGGAGTATGGAGACCATGATTGGAAAAACTATCGGAAAATTTTCTCAAAGTGGCGACATGCCACTCTCCGAAATCGGTAAGACGAAATCTACCTAAAACAAAAAACAGTCTTGTATGTTCAGCCCTCTCGAAAGATTCTCGAGGGGTAGAGGTGAAGGCTTTTTCTCACTTACTCGGGGAAAAATTCCGAACATTTTCCATCAATCAAACGTTTGTTGGAAATTATTTCATTTTCAACGTGGTTTCTCACCGATATTCTTCGGGGTTATGGGTTGAGATCGATTTGAAGTGGAGGACTGAATCCTGGGACTTTTTCGTTTCTTCGCCAGAGAACGAGAGAGTGAGTGAGTGAGTGAGCGAGTGAGTGAGTGAGCGAGTGAGTGAATGAGTGAGTGGGATTCACTCAACTCTTTCGAGGTTGAATCAGGATCGATTGGGACTGAATCACTAAAATAAAGATTTGTTTTTTTTTTGGCTTTAGCTTCATGCAGAAATAAATATTATTTTGTTGCGGACGATTGGCTGCAGTATTGGTATATTTTAAAATCTCAGTAGTGAGTAGAATAAAATCTTATAAATATCTCTGCCGCGCATCAACCGCACTAAGTGTGTATTTTCCAAAAGTGTCAAATTTTATAATGGCTGCCATTTAAAAACCAGCAGACCGATTTTGCTCAAATTCAAAACCAAACCAGTCCCTAATAGTCTCCAACTGCCATAAAAATTTCGAGTCAAAATCTTCTAATTTACGGGAATTATCGAAATGATAACGTGGTAGGTTTGCAAAACTTTGAGAACCCCTTCCTCCGAAACTACTAAATGAATTTCAACAATTTTAACACGAATGTGTTGCCCTTGAAAGCGTCTAACACTGTCTTAAGTTTAATTTCCATAAGTCAAAAATCGGAGGCTCCACAGACTCCCAAAAAATGCCAAAATCAGTAAAAAAAGTGTTATATTTGTAATGACTGCCATTCGAAAACCAGTCGACCGATTTCGCTCAAATTCAATACCAAACCAGTCCTAAATAGTCTAAAACTACCATAACAATTTCAAGCCAAAATCTAAAAATTTACGGGAGTTATCGGGATGACAACATGCTGGGTTTGCAACACTTTGAGAACCTATTCCTCAAAAACTAACGAATGAATTTCAAAAATTTTAACACGAATGTGTAGCCCAGGAATGCTTCTAACACTACTCCAAGTTTCAATATCATAGGTCAAACAGCGGAGGATTCACAGACTTCTAAAAAGTTCCAAAATGACCAAAATGTGGAAACATATAAATATTTATATATATATTGTGCACAGAAGAATTTGAGTGACCTATATATTCGTGATCTACGACTCAGGATCGGCGCTTTTCCACGGGTCCCACCCCCAGGTCCCGTCATTGCACTGAATGCAATAGTTGTATTTTCCTTTGAAAAATAAACTAAAAGAGAAAGTGAGTGAATGAAAAATTCCTCAATGTATGGAATCATTCTATCTTCCAAGAACAAAATAGTTTGGATTTTTAGCAGCGCATTTATTTTTTTTTTCTTCCCCCGTTACTGTTTTTCTGTCTATCAGGCCCACATTTCGATTTTTATTGGTGAATTTTTTTTCCAACTAGTTCTTTTTCATTCTGCCACAGCCCTATAATCACAAAATTTTAAAATAAAAAAAATTCAGTCGGATTCAATCGGAGTAAATCTTTTTTCTAATTGGGCTAAAATCGATTTACGGCCAGTTTTTTAATGGCCAGCTGAGAAATTTAAAAGTCAGCTTGTGCTAAAATCCTATTCAACTCTTAGCGATACGTCAGTTAAACTTATCGCTCTCTTAACCGAGGACACAGAAACCGGTACTTTATCGCACTGATTTGAAGTAACAAAACTCGATAGTGAATCATGAGTTTTGTTAACATAGTTGAAAAATTGTTCTGAATGGCGAATCGGAACGAGTGGAAATTTTTGTTTCACCCTCAACCACTGTTCTGAGCCATATATTTAGAACGAAAATATCGCGAAAATCGGCCGCACATAGGCTACAGGCTAATTACATTATATGTACAGGTATAGTACGTACGCAGTACGCACACTAGGAACTATCTGCTCGCTGGGCAAAATATATATTTATCGTAGGCACAGGGTACCGTATACGGTATACGCTTTTAATGCCTATAATACTATTATATAACGAAAATCTAGAAGCGGACACGTATAGAGGGCGGCTGTCGCAGCGACGGCGGTGACGGCAGCCGCGGCTTCTAGCACACTATGCATTTGTCGCGCGCGCACTCAACAAAGCGTATCGGTAACGCGTAGCGTGGCGGCGGCGGCGGCGGCGGCGGCGACAGCGCGGCGACCGTATTTCATAACCCGGCTTACACGGTATTTAGTGCATAGCGCATACCTACACACATTATACGGTACGGTCTGTCTAGCCAATATAGCCGATATTTTTAAAATTACGCCAGCCATAATTACAGTTGGCCAGTTGGCCGGTTGGCCAGTTGGCCGGTTGGCCGGTTGGCCGGTTGGCCGGTTGGCCAGTTGGCCGGTTGGCCAGTTGGCCGGTTGGCCAGTTGGCCGGTTGGCCGGTAAGAATGGCGACGTATTTCACGGTAACGCGGCCGATTGTCGGCTACGTCGCGTGCTTCTGGTTGTTAGCGATGCGGCGAGGGGCGGCGCGGCCGCACATCCGCGCGACTACATTTTTGACGCTCCGCGCCCCGTTACTTCATTGCCCGACCGTCGCATCGCCTTCGTCGTCGCACGTCAATACGCCCTTCTCCATATTTGAGGAGCGACTGCTCCGAATTGTCGCACCATCCGGCGCTGTCATCGCGCATTCGAGAATAGTGCGAAACTGATGCGCCCCAGCGCCATGATTTCTGACGCCGCGTTCAAGATAATCGCTTTACCATTTTGACGACCCTCTCGATATCGTCGTAACTTACACGGGGCGAATAATTCTTCGGCAGGACGAAGCGACGCGACCGGGAAATGCGACGGTGCGCCGCAGGCCGCGTCGTTTGTCGCGCTCTTCTATTCGCCCATCGACGCTGCAACGTCGGACTAATTTACACAGCTGCGTAAAGTATCCGCGCAGTGTCCATTCGGCAGTTCGGTTGTGGTTCTGTGACTTGGGCATTTCTCTTTTACAAATCGAATCGCGCGATTATCCACCAAGAGGTTGGGCACAGCGCGACAGGGCACCGCGGTACCGTGCGGTACGGTAGGGACGTTAACTAATCGTAAATACGGACCGTAGCGATCGGGCTCTCTCACCGACTCGTTCGAGGCCGCTCCTTAGGCCACAATCCTCCGCTACCGAAGACGATTCACGATTGCTGGACGGGCCTAAAGGTGGAATCGAAAGTACACGCTATCGATACTCTATTCGTCGCACGGCGATTACCATCCAAAAAGAATGGGCGATGATTTTACATAAATCGCATACACTCGGCCTACGATGTCTGGAGTTATTAATCGTTGGCGAGGCTGGTGGAGTCAAAGTAGCACTGTCAAGCTCAATAATGAAGCTTAAGCTTTTGGCACGCCCTGTATGAAGCCCTACGTAGATACGTACGTGCAATACGCCATTTCGCTTGAAATCTACTTTTGCCCGACAGACTGAAGGGCCAAAGAAATAAACCTCGTATCATTCGCAATTCTACGCGATCAAATCAAATTTATTGAATATAAATTGCGAGAGAACCATTGTTGGTAGTAATCTGAAATTTTGAGGAAACATATTTGCTGAAGATTCGGTGAAAATTTCACTGAAATCGTACCATTGGTTATTGAAATAAAGCTGAAATTTCTGAAAGGGTTACGTAAATTAAACTGCGGATACAAAATAGCGTATTGCCGTACTTGTATCTGTACGGCTCCAGCCCTTTAGACAATACGTCGGCGGCTTTTGGCTTTTGCTAAGACGATATCTGTTTCGGCTTTCGGCTTAAGGCTTTTGGGTATATTTTTTTCTCTTAAAATTAGTAAATTTGTAACGAAATAACACGAAATGAATTTTTTGCAACGTGTGAATAAAATGCCATATATTTTCGAGGCATGTATGACGTAATGAGAGGGGCCATTTTCAGAACTATTACTTTTCTCATACAATAATTTCTTTTTCTCACACCTTAACTTCGTTTTCGCATTCCTCAATTCTTTTCTTCACACCTTGATTTTTATTCTCGCGCTTAATTGGTTCCCAAGTTTCCCCAACACTTTCAAATATCTTATTTTTTTTTGTACTTAAATTAATTCCATTTTTTTTCTCAAAAATCTCACTGCCGTGACAGGAATTTGACCTGGAAATCCGCAGGTGGGATTGCGACTGGCTCAGATATAGCATTACTTCACACTCGTTGAAAAAAATTTCGTACACACCTCCGTCGGAGTGTGAGCAATTTATCAACTCATGCAATACAAACATTGCACCCGTTGATAAATTGCCACTTTCCTCCTTAGGTGCGTAATATAATATTTTTAAACTCAAAATTTATAAATATATTATAAATAAAAGCCACTTCTGTAACGCAATCACGTGACCATAGTTATAGATATAATTGGTTATGTGTAAGTTTCAGTCTAACTCCAAGTCATTTTTTTCTTCGTTTAGCACCTGGTTAAGTGATAATTTCGACACGTTTACGGTTTATGAAGATCAATGAATTGTTGCTGAGTATCAGCATTTGAGGGCATTCTAGTTGGATAATAAAAAGAAAACCAATAAATTGTGGTAGAGGAAAAAAATACAACTTCCAGTTGACTTTTATCTTGAAAAAAAAAATGAAGCTTTCACAGATTAAAGCTAAGAACACTGAAAATACGTAAGTTTTTGACTTCGAGCTTTCGTTATTCGGTTAGACTGACTGCCCTAGATGCAGCTGGAGGTATAGGAAAAAACATTCGATACGGACTGGTCGGCGAAAAAGCTTAAGGCCAGATAAGAGAAGATGCGACGAGGCGCCGCGAGGAGAAAGCGATTCGGAAGGTGACGAGAAAAAAGCCTAAAAACACAGAGAAATTGAATTTCGCTAACGGTACGGCTAATCGTTCATCATGTAGCAGGCCCGGTTTTAGAATTTCTTCTTGGGAGGGGGACTGAATCACATTTTATAATATTTATGAAATTTTTCTGGAAGGAGTCAACAATTTTTCACATATTTCATCGACGAAAATTTGAAAAAACTGAAATAGTTGTGTTCTAAATTGACTTTTTTGGCACCGAGAAAGGATCATACACCAAATTCAACCTTAAAAACCTGCCCAGTCATGTAGACTTGACGAAGAGAAGGACGATTTTCTCGTTTCGAATGATTCCAAATTTCCGCTCATTCGATTCAGCCCCCGTACGTTGTATATGGTGCGGGCAGCGCCGTGGATTGCACGAAGAAAAGAAATTCCAGCTTCCAACCAACGAATCAAGCGTAACCACGATGGAGCGATTGCGGCGCGTAGACGAAGCGCTTCCAAAGGGAGGCGATTAGGCGACGAGGCGACACGAACGACAAGTTAACGCTAACGAAAGTGTTGGGCAGCGCTGGTTTCTCTGGGAATAATTTTGGATCGCAAAAATAAGTATTGGCGGCCGGAAACGGGACGCCAACAGCCACCTGCGCAGCCAGCCAAACGACAATAGATGGTTATTAGCCGGGTCCGAATCGTGCTTCCAACTTAAAATTCCGGTCTACGATCCCTCCAATCCACGATTCCTCGCCACCTAAATAGCTCGTCGCGTACGTCGAAGGGCACACATTTTCAATCACTGAGATGGACATAGCGTTCCCGGCGCAACCGGCACACTCGATCTTCGCAGAAATTGGCTGGGTGTAATCTTCTAAATCAGACGCGTGCGGATTAAAGGACGAGTGGATAGGAGTTGGTATGCTGTGGACGAGAGGACCAGCCGGCCAACGGCGATCACTACTCACTGTCCGATTTGCGATACGGTCGCTCTGCACCGGCAGCCGTTCTTGGACCGTGAGGCCGGAGATGCACGCCGGCCGGCCCGATCAAGCGACGCCGTCCAGGCTAAAAATTCGTCGTCACCTCCTCCCCACAGCTGCTCACCATCTGTTCGTCTGTTGGCCTTTTCAATCGCAGCTGCACAAAAATACGCTTCTGGTTTAGGTACCTATAGCCACCGCCGCAGCCGCAGATATCGTTAACCTAGACCTCGATAAGCGCAGCGCAAAAACCGGTAATGGACGACATCGAAGGCGGATTGTAAATAAATAATTTAAAAAAAAAAAAAAAAAAAAAAAAACTAGTTTCGTTCTTTCTATTAGGCTGTAGCGTCGCCTACCTCTGCATTACCTAAAAGTTATTTTTCTCGTCTGAGCGCACATTACACGTTCCCCGATGACTGTTCCATATTTTTCCCCATTTTATTCATTCGCCGCCACCGCCACTGCCACCGCCACCTGCGCCGCCATTCACCTCGGAAATTCCGCGAAGCGTCACAAATCGCAAATCTTCCAGAAACAAATTATTATTTAGCAGGTTTTCAAACCTAATATTTAAGATCATATGATTTATCTAAGTTAGGGTTGGGAGTAAGGTAGTTTTTCATTTTCTGAAAAATCGTGACTTGACATGAAAATCAGAAATTCATAATTATATCTTTGTGAATTATATATTACATATGTTATGGTATGTGTGACGCCAGAACTGAGGTGTCAGTCACTGTCGTGCAGAAGAAACGTTTCATATTTGGCGAGGTGAGGAAGGGAAGTTCCATATTCCGGCCACTGAAGTACAGCACACAGTAATGCTAGGTAAGAACGAAAAATTTTCAGAAGTTTTAAAATCGTCTTATGCATAAAAGCCTCACGCACTTACTCTGGTGTTGTCCCCATACAGGTTAGTAAAAAAAGTGAAACTTACCTTTTGCAACACCTACCCAAAAAACTACTGTTTTTCATACGTATTAACTATACCCTATTCACTTTAAAAACGATATGATGTCACAGGCAGGTTGTAGGTAAATGGGAACGGAAAAAACAGTAACTCACAATAATGTGACCAAGAAAGTTATAAATTCTCAGTTTCTATGGTGTATTGATTACACTCAACTGTGCTGTTATATTTAACTAACTTAATGATGTCATGTCGTTCTTAAAGTGAATAAGGTATATACGTGAAGTAGGAAATTTTACACCAATGTTGAAAAGTAAAATTTCGCACATGCGCAGTTTGGTACTTGCTAATATTATTGAATCACTGTTTCAGCTGCACATGAACACTGTGTCTTATCGAATATAATGAAATTTCTCCACAATCAGAATTTTTGAAAAACTGATCGTCAACTTGTCACTTTCATTGAACATAACATTTCAGATATGAAACGAGGTTCTCTTATTTCACTCACTGATTCCTCAACCCATATTTAAGCTAGAGAGCTGAGGTCAATGTCACTGTAAAGAGAATAAATTTTATAAAATTTCCAAGCCTTTTTTTAGTATTGTTAGCTGTCTGAAAATAAACAAACGATAAAAACGCTCAAGAATATTGCCTGCTCTAACTACTCCTTCAATGATTCCTCAAATATTATTCAAGCTAGAGAGCTGGGGTTTGTGGTTATGAAAAGAAGAGAAAATTTTCTCAGATTTGTTTTTTTTTTTAACTTTTTAATCATCTTTAGCTGCATGTAAATAAACAAACACAAAAAAAAAAGTGAATTAATAGAAAATTTTCCACTTCTTGGAATCTAGAAACCCTCCTCTTTCAATTAATAATTTCTCAGCTGCTATTTTATGCTAGAAAGTTGAAGTTGGTACTGCTGGGAAGAAGAGAGAATTTACTTGAATCTGTATTCCATCAAAGTTTTTATTCATTCTAAGCTACTTGAAAATAAACGAATAAAAAAAATGCAAATTAAAGGAAAATTTTCCGTTTTAATTTTAGTATTGTAGATTTTCAAAAACATTTTTCGTGGTGAAATTTTTTTTTAGGTTGGTAGTTGCAAAAAACAGTATGGTTACTCGGGTGAAGTAGGTGATTGCTACTCGTGTGATCTGAATTACTCGCCTTCGACTTGTACTGCAAGACCACACTCGGATCAAAATCACCTACTTTACACACTTGCATTACAAATAACTATTCAGAACGCCCATCATATGTTGATAATAATCTTATTATCACCAAACTTACCAACGATTAGGTCAATTTGATGTTAGTGGTGTTACTTTAGGCGTTCTTCTTCAACGGACACGTCTTCAAACACCTTGTGTTCTTTGAGATAACCTGGTGCTGACCCGGTGTTTGGTGTTACGCCTGTCTGACATTAAAATCTGGTAAACAGAACACAAACCTCGCGTTTCCTTTTTCCATACTAAAATGATAGTCCCACCATATAATGCACGAAGCCTGGATCAGATTTAGGAGGGATTTTTAATATGTTCAAAAGGGCACTACAAACCACTAAATTCCAAACAAAAATCTTTTCACCGACTTCATTGATGTGAAATATCTAATTTCACTCGCCAGTAAGGGGAAACCAACTGAACGAATTTGCATTTCCTGTGATTATCAGACTACTAGGCACACGTTTATTTGTGTCAAAATGGAAAATTTATAATATACTAACCTATACAGTAGCCAAAAGGCCCTAAAACCTCTATCTTAACGCTGTCAGCCACTATTACGACACTCCTCCAACCATCGAAAGCATATAACTATCGGAAACTTGTTTACAAACAGTATCATACCGTCGAGCCACGGCATATTGAAAATTTTACGTTATGACTCAAAATATAGGCCTAAGTTAATTTTTTACAAGCCAATTAGGTACACCAGTGACCTATCCGTGTAATAGCATATGATTAATTCATCTTCGATAACCTGGATTACATACATTCGTGAATCGCTCCCCATATACTGCCTATTTTGCATTTTAGGTATTGCTACGTTACCTCGGGTAGCTACTAAAATCAGATACGCAGATACCTACCTAACGAAATGGGATGAAAGGACATTTGCCAGTGAACTGACATTTTTCTTCGCAAGCGTTTTCATTTTACACGAGTTTGTTCGTAATTTTTCGAATCCGTATTGTCTCTAAATTTATATTTATGTAACTTGGTTTAAATTTCTGTAATAAAGATTTGGTTCGAAACTCAGCGAAATGGAAAAACGTAACGCATTTCGCTCCTTGGCAGCGGTTAGGTAGGTGGATAGGTACCCATACTTATCTTTCATACCAATATAAGCGCCAATTTTTTAGTACGTGCTACTTTTTCCCATATTTAGATTGTAGATCTATTTTACCGTCACGTAATGGACACGCCATTACCGATCACCCTCTGATGCCGATTAAAGGCGATCGTTTTAAAACTTTCCGACAAAGCGTCAACATAATACCGATTCTCGATAATCGTAAATTCCGAACGTAGCTGGCGAATTTCGGATCGACATTTCAAAATGTAGGTGCCGTCCAGAGACATATAGCCAGAGTGATCGCTAGATCAAAACAAAAAAAACTCCAGCGCAGCGAGCCTCGCTAGAAAAAGTAGGTTTTCAAAAAAAAGAGTATGAATTTTGATGGTCACATTAATTGTCTGTAAGTTCATACGCGTTAATGGTATGTTATGATTGTATGAGATGTGAGCAGCTGACAAAATATTAGACAATGTGAAATATAAAATTAATTATTTTTTTGAAAAAATGAAAAATAAATGAAGATTATAAAGTATGGTACATCATCATATAATTTAAAATAAAACCAATGAAATATACTAAGATTATAAAATAAAAAAAAAAGAGAAAATGAGAATGTGGTTAATTTTTGTAAAAAGAAAAGTTCACGCAAATTAGAAAAACAAGGGAAAAAAAAATTTACCGAAAGTACCGCCCGGTCGATTTGCACAAAAATTGGTAGCATGCTACAATAAATTTTAATGAATTTTTATTTCTAATTTTGTACATATGGTTCCAAAATTCCGCATTTTATGACCAATATAAAGAAAACGAAGCTGTACCGGAAATACCTTACGGCCGATTCATGCCAAAATTGGCAGCTTACTGAATTTCGTGGATATTGAGGCAAAATTGAGCATTTTATACCCAAAATAAAAACAAAATGGTGGTACCGGAAGTACCTTTCGGCCAATCTGCTCTAAAATCAATAGGTTTGGTCGCCGACTTTGTAAAAATGTTCGTACCAAATTTCATAAATATCGGACAAAAATTGGGACCTGTACCATATATATGATAGATATGAACTTGAGTTATTGGTGCTAAAATTTTCCTGAGGTCCTGAAATGAAAAACGTACCCATCCTCAATCCTGGAGGCTAACACCGCACTAAGCGTTATAAAAAGATTTTCTAAATAGAACCTATACTTAAAAATATTTGTTCTGAATTTCGAAATTATACATTTGAAGGAAATACTATCTTGTCGATCTACACCAAAACTGGTAGAATGTTACAATTAATTATCATAAATATTTTTTCAAAATTAAGCATTTTATAGCCAGACCAAAAACGAAAAGAAATATCTTTACCGAAGCACCGTTTGGTCAATACGGTCAATACGCACCAAAACTGATAGTATGCTACAATAAATTAGAATAAATAATTCTTTCAAATTTCGTACATATCGTTTCAAAATTACGCATTTTGTGACCAATATAAAGAAAAACATAGCGGTACCGGAAGTACCTTACGGCTGATCCACGCCAAAAACGCCAAAATTGGCAGCGTACTACAATAAATTATGATAAATAATTGTTTCGAATTTCGTGGTTCTCTATGATCTAATACCTAAAAAGTTTACTAAAGGGAAACACTGAGCTATGACTTATACGGTTTCTCTTGATTTATTCTCTAAAAGTTAAAATTTCCCAACTTTACAGAATACAGACTGGAGATTAGAGAATAGAGATGTAAGTTGAAACCCTGCCTAACGTAATTTGTATTCGTCAGACAAATCGGCCTGTTCTTATGGTTTTGTTTTTGTTTATATACTTACATCACACGCCTCGCCGCCAAGATGAAAAAAGTATCCCGTATTCGAGCCTTCGGCGCTTCAGGTCAAAGCGCCATATGGCGCACGTTGGCCGCGCAATATGGGTAGGGGGTAGGTGGAGAATGAAAGATTGTCGAAATTTGGGCTCGGCGGCGCGGCGGATGAAACGTTTCGCCAACAATAATTTTCAAGAATTTGCTGATATTTGAGGGGGCGACGCGGCGGCGAATCGTGACGCCGAATGCCAACGCCTTCCAAAAAGTCGCTCGAATTGCAAAATTTTCCACCCGTTTTCCGAAATTCTCGCCGTGCCCTGCCGTCCGTTGTCGGTTTGTCGTCGTAACCTTGGCTGCGTTTTCAAACAGTCGGGGGGGGGGCGCATTCCGCAAACTCGGACGTTGCATTCTCGCGGATCGAGTAACGAAATTTTTCGCACGTTGATCATTCCTTCGACTTGCGCCGCCGAACCTCGTCTGTCTTAGCCCTCATTGGTCGGTGGTGGTGGTGGTGGTGGTTGATTTACGGCGACGACGTTTTTAAACGATCACTCAACTAAAGCCTTACAGATACGAGTCCGACAATACGCCATTTTGTATCCTAAACCTCATAAGTAAATTCATTGATATTTGTTATATTTAAAAAATTTTATGATTTTAAATTTTTTTATGAATTTTATAAATCTTTTTCATTATTTTATTTGAAATCTAAGATCGTCCAACGGATTGAAAAGGGCCAAAGAAACAAGGCTCTTATCATACACAATTTTATGGGATCAAATTAGACTATCAAAGTTATCGAATGTATTGTAAGAGAACCATTGCTTGTATAAAGCTGAAATTTTGAAGAAACATTAAAATGTGTTTGCTAAAGATTCTATGAAAATTTCGCTGAAATCGTACCGTAGGTTCTTATGATTAGCTGAAATTCTAAAAGGGTTATGTGAATTACACTGTGGATACAAAATGGCGTATTGCCGTACATGTATCTACAGGGCTCTGACTCAACGAGTAAACGAGGCACTTTGTCGATGGGGCGTCGGCCAGCTGACTAACCGGCACAAGGGCGTACACCCAGCGGTAAAACCAGAAATGCGTACGGTGTAAGAAAAGGCGCACGAAAATTCGTAAGCATGTCGCACAAAAACCTTTGAACATGCGATACTGAACCGTTAAAGCTCTATAGGACCAATGTACTTTTCAACGTCACAATATGCCGGCGTAGAAGTTGGCAACCCGAGTGTACTTCGCCCGTGCTACTATCGACGTTTTATTTGAGTTCACAAATTTAGACTACATTTGATACAGTCATCCTTAAAATTCAATTGAAACTACGCCAAGTGGTACACGATGGTTGCCCATTTAGTGCCGGTGCGTCTAACCGGAAATCATCTTTCTGTACTGGTCCAGTAATAAACAGTCGAAGACAAAGACATACAAAAAAACGCACAAAAATACACAAGGAAGTTGGTGCACAAAGAACGCATGGAAAGCCACATGATTATCTAATCAAAGCCAGTCAGAAAGGTAGATTTCGCCTAAAAAATTAAAAATAAAAAGAATTTCAAATTGTGCATTGCAGATAGCATTCATTATAGGTTTAAAGAAATTTGTATGATAATAAAAACTTCTAAAGCCATAATTCGTGAAACTAATGAACCGATTTGGTCCATCTTTGAACTTCACCGAGATATAGACCTAAAGTATGCACATGTCAAATTTTGTACCGATCCATAAAGAATTACACCGCCCCCTTTGCCAACAAATTTCAAATTCAAATAACTATTATTTGAAAACTAACGGGCTGATCTGGTCTATCTTTGAACCTAACTAATATATAGATCCAACAGACACACCTGCTAAGTTTTGCTCTGATCTGTACAGAAATAGGTAGGTTCTCCAGTTTGTTGACAAATTTTGCTATATCCCATAAATACAGTAAAACAGTGTTATAAAGTTCGGGCATAAAATATTTTGTCTCACATAATACGCTGTTTTATTAAGGTCCCTTGATTTTCCATATTAAACTTACGTGAAATTTTCCAGGTATAACATTGTTGGTAATGATATTTTCTCACATACTACGTTTTTCGAGGAAAATCAAGTCAGATTTATACTTAAAAATTGTAAAATTTTGAGGAAAAATGTTTTTTTCTCGAGTCCTACTTCAGGAAATGAAATGGCCACTTCAAAGCATTAGTGTCGCACGTTCCAAATTCAAAATTCAGTTTACAAACGGTGCAGCAACGACCGCACTTTTGGTCATACAGAATAGACGTAATTAATAATTACGCTATAACCTTTGCACCACTTCAAATTTTGCCTCATTCTACATTTAAAACAAAATGGTATTCCATTTTCTGCAATTAAATTCTGATTTTTCTATTTTCCCTACATTCCGTTTTCCTCCATAATGAAATTTTTCGCTGTAGTCCTTTGAAAAATATATTAAAGGGATTTAACTGTATTTATAAATTTTTTGGGAAGGTATTTTTGGCGTCTCGGGACCATGATCGGAAAAACCACGAGAAATTTTTCCGAAGTTGTGACATGCCACTCTCCGAAATGGGTAGATTCACATTCGATAAAATTACACAATATTGTGCGCCTTCCTTATATGTTAATTGGGATCTCCTTACTGGGGTAAAATTTTTTGATGAAATGGTCGCTGTGTGCATTCTTATTACAGCCGTACGCAGAATTGAAAATAGAGGAGCTGCAAGCCAAGAACATTTTGTAATCATTTTTCCGACCGTTATTTTACCCCAGCTATTTTTCTTTCCTCTCATTTTCTCCTGTCTATAATTCATCTTCTTCCGTTTACACGCTGCCAGCAAGGGGGTAATTTCAAGGTTTCTGTGGCAGTCTGTGGTGTAGGGGTGTTGATCTACAAAAATGGTCGCATATTCCCGACCAAAAATGGGATGTGTTCGGTTCAGTCGGAGTTCCATTCGTATCATCAGAAAATTGGTGACAGAGGACTACTGGACAGGAGACTCCGATAATCGATGAAAACAATTTCCATACGCTGGGTATTTATGTCCCAACAGCCAAAGCACGATAAAATACGACGTAAAAAAAATACACAAATAAAAGGTGATTTTGGCAATTACGATAAGAGGTATTTGCTCTCTGACAGTTTATATAGACCGGGTTTTCGCGCAGCAGTGTAGGTATTCACTAATTACCATTTTATTGAAACCATACTTCGTGGAAAAACCAAATGCTGATTCGCGCCAGAGTCATTTCAACTCTTTCTTCTACCTTTATGTGAGTCAGGTTAGGTACTTGTAATATGCAGTGAAAAGCATTCCGATGCAAGTTTTTAGTATTTCTTTACGAAACAAAACCTATCCAACATGGAGAACTGTAATATATAATTAGATAGCGCATCCACTATCGAATTTAGGTTTGTGGAACTTGGGACGCGTTATAAATAGTCGTTAAAGTGTCTGCTTAAGCAATTTTTTCCTAACTTTATTTGGAAGTCAGAGACAGGTGAACTGCGTCCACGTGTATCAAGTGAGACGTATTAATTGCTTCAACTATTCTTCACTTTACGTTCTTGTAAGTTGGTCTTTCATCAATGCTTCTGGTAGCGAGAGCTGTTTAGTTGCTTTTTAGTTCTCGTAGCTCTGGGCACAGGAGATCGAAACAGTTAGATGGTAAGGTAACCTTTCTCCGAGAGCAAACGCTGCTAATACGATGGGCATGAAATATCGTGGTTTAAATTTGTTAAAATAACTTTGTTCAAATTTCTGCCACCACAGGCTAAGTAGACACGTATGATAGGTAATGTGTTTATGCCCTGATTTTTAATCCATACACCTAACAACGACAGGACCACTGCATTGACCATCTAGCTACAAAAATTTTGAGGGATGACTCGGCCGACCACTCTGTGATGTCTCCTGGGTGATGCTAATAGGCTGAACAGAGGGGGATTCAGTATGTCTCAAAGGGGACTCAACTCGTACATTTCATGAAATTGTATGAGACACACAACCAGGAATGGAAAGCCAGCTTGTGACGTCCAAAAAAGTCACACAACCACACAACAAAAGAGCCAACAGATAGGCAAGTAAAAGATAAAAACTCCTGCATGGCCAAGTGTAGGAAAAATACAATTTAGAGGAAAAACGAAAATCACCACAACTAACAAAACACCCAAATCACCAGAAAAACCAACCACCCCCCTCCCACCACATGCCTAAATATTTTAGGCTATCATCATATAAATTTCAATTCCCAGAAAATAAAGAAACAAGTAAAGAACAAATAAAAGAAAACCGTATATTACTGATCCTGGATCCACAGCTTTGCAGCAGCCTGGAAACAATGTGATATCTGACAGGAGTGATTCTAGAGTCACCCCTCGTTGATCCGGCTGGAAAAGCCCCACTGACGAGCTTTTATGGGATGGGAAACAGCTGAAGTTGGAAAATTCACAACTAACGGCGAATCCTGGTATTTGCTCCCACTGCTCAATTTGGTTGTTATTGTAGAATCACACTGGAAACGCGGTTTCTGCGCCCCTCTGTGATTCTTTTCAAATTTTTTTTTTACCAAAATTTGTAGTTGGTCAAAGTGACGAACTTAGGTATATTACTGAATTTGCAAAATAATACACGTGGGCTTATGAATCGGATGCCCTAATGGACGAAACAATATGAAATGTATGAAGAATCAAATTTTTTGTAATTTCTAAAAATAGACTTAAAATCTTGAGAGCAAGGATAATTTTAAACACACAAGTAGTGATGTTTTTAATTACATTAAACAAAACGGGCATGCCGATTGAGTAAGTATTTACTTTGAGGGAAAATTTAGTAGAAGAGAAAAAACACTTTGGAGGCAAAAACCTCTACACGGTGTTATCCGACGGCTAAAATTCAACTAACTCGTAGCCTAACTATATGGATTGCGCTAAGGTATCAAACGAGAACTCCCAGAATAACTCTGCCAATCGCGTCGCCTCGTATAAAAATCACACTATATTGTTACATCCAATTGCCTGTAAGAAAAAAAGACTAGTCTCAGCCACTGCAATTTTTGAATAGTAACATATTTTTCACCCTGGCAGACGAGCAACTGCAGGGACTGTAAAAGTATAGGCAAGCCAAAACGGGAATACATGTATCTAGGCTACATTATGTGTATATGTATTTCACGGCTAGGCTAAGCGGCGCACGGACAGCTATGGTTGAATAAAGAAACAAGTTTAGGTGTGTAGGCTAGCTGTGAAGGAGAAAAAGTGTGAGAATAAGTACAGTAAAATTCAAGAATTCGTACATATAAATTCAATAAAACATTTCAGCGATCGATCAGCTGTGAATGAAATAGCAAAAAAAAAAAAAATAGAGGTAACAAATAGAGGAGAACGAATTTGGAATGTAGGAAATTAGGGGTTAGGCATCTCAAGCTGAAAGCCAAACCATTTTCCCTCCATTAAGCTAAAAGCTCAACCTGAACCACTGTAAGCCAAAAGCTAAAGACTAAGCTGAATTTTTACGATTTTAAATTGATACTATGTGACGTCCAAAAATAATAAAACCTTATTAAAAGGATGTCACAGTTGCACAACTGTGCGTCCACCGCCCTCCAACCCCTAACCACATTCCAAATACCACAAACATACGTCCGCTAAAAAGTGACGGTGTATTTTAAGGCAATCGTGACTCGAAGCGAAGATTGGCAAAGATGAGATGAAAAAAAAAAAAAAAAAAAAACAAAAACAAATGAAAACAGGTTGAAAAACAGCATTCACTAATCGATTCGTGTTATCTAGGCTATCGGCAATAGTTAATGTGGATAGGAACTGCACACGGAAGGTAGATACAGGTATAGCTTATACGACTAAGTATAACGGATGACGACCGAACACCTGTTTGATGAGAGTTCGTTTCTCCACTTCAACCTCTAACTTTATCAATTCTCGGTATCGGCGTTTATTCAGTTATTTACGTATTTACTAACGCGTATGTATCCGATTATTTGGAAGAACGTCGAACGTAGGTATCGAACAACAGCTGCCGCCTCGCACCGATTCGATTCGATTAGGTATCCTGGCGAACTTCAATTTTTTGTCGAATTTCTTCAAGGTACCTACGTATTTTTAGTCGACGACGGTGGTCGAGGACACGGTCAACGTTATTTACGTCGCGCGACAGTCGGTTGCGCATTTTCGGCGAAATGCGATTTTGTAGCGCGGCTGGCTCGGCAGGGTGCAAAATGACGCGGCGCGACGCACGCGGGGGTCGCGATGCGCGACCTTCTTCCAGTTGGCATTTCTTTCGATGGTGCGCCAGTTCCCGCGAGAATCGAGCGTTAAAATTCGCGTCCAGCGCAAACAGTCTCCACAGTAAATGGTACTCGAACGGCCGAGTCAGGCCGAAAAATTTCGCGCCGATTCGCGGTCGAAATCGCGCGCAAAATTCATTCTACAATGCGTACGCTGCCCAAAACCATCCCGTCCGCTCGCCAACTGAAACAGGATTGGACTGCATCTCGACTCCGCTTGTACTGCGCACGTTCATGTTCATCGCCGCTCACTCACTCGCATTGCATACGATCGTTCGTGCGCAGACTGGACATTGTCGCCATCCGTCATCTGAAAAAGTATCCAGTACCGATACACTACCGACAGACTTCGACAGACTTCTACGCCTTTCGTCGCGAATAAATTTTCAAACTTTACGATCGCTGCTAAACATATTTCCATAAATTTCCATTTTTAGTACAAAATTTTCAAACGAACGCGCAAAACACGTTAATTATTTTTCTCAGAAATGTTTATACATTACTAGGCATGCTCCAGGCATGAAAGGGCGGAGTCTCACGTGCTTGAACTCAATTTTTTACCAGTGCTCACAAAATTAAAATTAATAATATACCAAAAACTGTTGCGCAGTAAGCATTTTAAGAAAAAGTATGTTTTTCAACGATCACATTCAAAATAATCAAAACAACATAGGTAGGGCCAATTATTTGAACCAAATTTAGTAGCATACAGGAATAATGCTGAATTAATATTCAATCAGAAGATCTGGCAGTTCTTCACGTTTTCCCTTTTCTGAACAGACACTTACATAAAAACCATTAAGGGCCGGTTTTTCAGTACTCAATTAAGATCTAAGTTAGTTTAAATGGCAGATAGCATTAAGAGTTAAATAGGATTTTCTATCCGACAGTTAAATTTCTCAACTGGGGATGGCAAAACTGGACCTAAGTAGAATAGAGAACTAACTTTGAAAAAAATAAGTTTAAAACTAAAACTCAATTATAGCTTTTAGAAAGGGCTTTTAAAATGAAACCTGGAAGATACTGTCTAAAAATAGATATTCATGCCGGCCCAAAATTTTGTGAAAATATGTCCAGTCAAAGGTGCACTTTTCCACCAGTTTTTTATTTTCCAGTCCTACAAAAAAAATTTGTTCAAAATATGTAATTGGCATCATTACCTAGTTTTCTTTTGTCGTGAAATGGAAAATTTTCACCATCTCGACCATCATTTCAATCAATTTTTTGCAAGCAAACTGGGTGAATAGAGGAAACAAGAAAAATGAAAAAATATGCTATCAACTCAAAAGAACAAATAGCGCAGTTAATCAAGCGTGAAACTTGTGAATTTAAAGCTACGTAAATTGCTGTGAATCCAATCAAATCGAATGAAAGTCATATCTATTTTACGGCTTTAGATAAATATTGTTGTCATCTTTGATGGGTTCTTAATAAGCTTTTTGGAGATCTCTGTAGCTGTATGTATCTAGACCTACCATATGGTAACGTATACAAAATGGAAATTTTATCTTGGAAATTGGGCGTACTTGCTACATTGCTGGTGTTTGGGGCACCTTAGATAGGAAGCTGGTGCTGATACGTGATGTGACTGAAAGGTGTGACAATTGGAAAGATAGTGACGCAGGTGGAGCGGCCAGTGAGTTGAAAAATGGTTTTTTGGAGACAACTGTCAAAAGCAGGCAAATATATGCTCATTTTAGGTGTACAGTGATAAATTTCCAATTAGTGAGTGAAAAATAGTCAGAGCAAAAATGTGATAGCCTAAGTAAAACAGATACTTGATTTCACTAGAAAACTGATTTGCATCTCCCAGCAAACATCATACGAATTTTCTTAGATTCACCAACTTTACTGCGCATGTGTTGCAAAAAATAGCGTTCTTAACTCAAGTAAAGACACAAGGGATCTTATATTGTGCGATTACAGCACACACTTGCCACTTGAGCTGCAAACATCATAACTCATTGAGAATTGTTCATTTTCCATTGCACCATACTTTAAATATTACTATTTCAACACTGTGACACATCGCTTCAAACAATTCCATTTGAAAGAGGGAAACTCGTTTTTCACACGCTTGAGCATCGAAAGTTCAGCACTTCCTTGCAATCTGATCCGACTCTTTGCCCATTACAAGTTCAGACTTGCCATTACCCAGCTACTCTATCTCACCAACGTTAATGAAACGTGTCATCATTCTAAGCCATCATACGAGGAAAATAGATGGACAGAAAAATTTGTTTGGTACAATGACGTCATAAATCATTAACATAAATGTGAAATTATTGTATGTCTGTGACAAACCAGTTTCAGCACCTGTCACCATGGCTCAGTGGTGAAGTAAAGGGTGGCACGCCGGAGTCATAGGTTCAAATCTGCAGTCAAACAATTATTTTTTGAATTTTTTTTGGTTAACTAATATTTTCGTGTATTGGAATGCTGAATAGGGTCTTTTTTCATTTTTTCGGATTTTTTCATCAGATTTGCGATTAAAAAAAAAAAATGCTAAAGCCAGAGCCAGTACATGACATCATTCTGCCAAACGACTTTTGCTGTCCATCCGCTCTCCTATATGAACATCGGTTTAAGGCACATGTGCAGTAGGTTTTTTTTTGTCTGTTTTCGACGCCGTTACAGATTCTCTAAAACAACAACAACAACAACAACAACAACAACAACAAAATCAAAACAGACGCAAAAAGACCTGCCGCACATGAGGAGTAATCCAATGTCTACTTAGATGTTGGCACGGATTTTCGTGTTTACTTGGGTATCATTGCACTAAGTGATCGAAGCTGGAAGCCCATGATCTTAGATTTTAGCACTTTAGCCTTTGTGCAACCAGTAAAACGCGCAACTTCGACGGAAGTACCATGTCCAGTAATAACATTAGAATCGGAGGGCGAGAGGGCGCCGTATCATATTCGAAAGGAGAACGGCGGGGGGGGGTGGAATGCGCGAGGCCAAACGAACGAAAACATCGGATCAACGGGCAAATACGTACTTACGTAGATAGGTAAACAAATTTGAGGACTACCGTTCGGCCGAACTAGGCTGAAGAGGTAATGGCGGCACCTGTTTTTGTTGTTTTTTCGTTCGACCCCGCCGAGAACGCAAATAAGGATACGCGGAATCGAGCAGAAAATATCGAGAGAAAAAAAATAACGAAAAAAATAAGACGATAGCGG
This sequence comes from Ericerus pela, assembly GCA_011428145.1. Classification (NCBI taxonomy): domain Eukaryota; kingdom Metazoa; phylum Arthropoda; class Insecta; order Hemiptera; family Coccidae; genus Ericerus; species Ericerus pela. The sequence goes on along the minus strand of WOFM01000214.1, from coordinate 901,360 downwards.
TGCGGCCTAAATTGCCAAGACCACCATTTTCCGCATACGCGGTCGCCCTTCTCGAACCTATCATTAATTCGCAATAATCTTCTTAATGACGATGCGTCGTGTCGTATACCAGAGAGACGATGATAAGTACGCAAGCGAGTCAGAAGTTAATGTAGTAGGGAAATAAGTACAGCTAACTGCTAAGCATATGGCGGTGGTGGTTATGATAATAATGATGATGATGATGATGATGATGATGATGATGATGATGATGATGATGATGATGAAGATGGGCGGCGGTGGTTCGAGTACCTATAGTTATCCATACACACCGATAGCAAATAGCAATATAAATAATATGTAGTAATTGCGGATAACCAAGCGGACACTGTCCGCGTTTCAATATGACGTTTGCGTTTTCTTTTCTCACGCTTATGACGCCGCGTTGCCCGGCCTGCGTTCGCGCACCGCCGCCGTCGCCGGTTACTACGCTAACGAGCGACGGCGGTGGCAGAGGCTCTCGACTGGACGGGCTAGGAGGGCCGAAAAAAAAAAAAAAAAAAAAAAAAAAAACCCGCGCGAATTACGTCAGCTTCCTCGACGGGGTGGCCAATTTTGCGGAAATTTTTCACCTCATCTCCGTCTCCTTGTTAGTCGAGCATCGTTTATTCCAACGACCGCACTTTGCTTTAGCACAATATTCGGAGATGAAACGAAAAATAAATAATTACAAAAAAAAAGAAAAGAAAAGTGGAAAAAAATTACCATCATCACAGTATACACGGTAGATACAATAGTACGTAGGTATATGTATAGTGCTACGAGTACGAAAAATATACGCGCAGGTACCCAGGTACCTGTAGAAGAAATTATAATTATGTTTGGATGGTAATCTGGGTAAGGTAACTGGGTACTCTAGATGGATATTCGGAAAGAAGGGACCTTGGAAGCGCGATGGTCGAAGGTCAGTATTCTCGTAATTCTTTTTCCTCTTCAACTGGTCGTCGCGTCGTATTCGCCGTCTTCGTATTTAAATTGCGCGGTGGGCAAGGCGGCAGGTACACGAAACGCATATGACGTACTGCGGCGCGCCGCCGCCGCCGCGCGCCGCCGCCGCCGCCGCCGCCGCCGCGCCGCCGCCGCCGCCCGCCGCCGCCGCAGCCGCCGCCGCCGCCGCCGCCGCCGCCGCCGCCGCCGCCGCCGCCGCCGCCGCCGCCGCCGCCGCCGCCGCCGCCGCTGCTTCTATGTTTTATACACGCCTTTCGGGCTAATCTCGTTATATCGTTAATCTCGGCGAAACGAATTTATATACGACTAGTCACCCCATGCGCCAGCTTATCTCCGATTTCCAACTACATTGCATCGATATCGTAGCGATTCTGAGATGATGAGGACAAAACACCGACGGGAAATCACATCAATTCTCCAAACGAATAATCAATACGCATATTTACCTCCAAGTTCGGTGGAAAGCCTATGGCGTAAAAAACCCTCACCTGGGGGCATAATTTTCAATAAGATAAAATTTAACTATTTCCTTCTATAGGCTCTATATAACAGGATAAGTACAACTTACAAGTGTATCCTTATTTTAATAGAACCTAAGAAAATATAGTTATTCAAATTTGCTATTTTCAAACGAATTTTACTATAGAAATATAACTGTTACCCGCAGCTTCCCATGCTGTTGTCTTTTTATAACCTTTTATTCTACTCACTACTGCGATTTTAAAATATACCAATACTGAAGCCAACCTTCGGCAATGAAATAATAATTATTTCGCATGAAGCTAAAGCCAAAAAAAAAAAAAAAAAAATAAAAACTCACCTTAAAAACGCTTTTTTTACGTAATTTTTTGTTAAATATACACCTGTAGTCGGCCATAATTCTTATAAACTACTATATTCGAACACAAAAACAAAATTATTTTATTTTTAAAACAATATCCCTGCACTCTATTTACTCTTCTTCTTCTTTTCATCCTCTCAAATTTTTCTTATTCTTCTATCTGTTGTTTAATAATTTTACAAACAGACATTACCCCATGGTATTCGGTGACCTCATTAGACTTGTCCCTTACATTCATAAACCGCTTCATTCAGCAAATCCCTATCTTGTACTCAACACAGTGGAAATTCATATACCATGATTGTGTATATTAACTCATGTAAAAGACAGAATATTTGTACAGTTTCTGAATCATATTGAACTGTCCTACTCCGGTTTTCGACCATCTTTATTTACCTATACTGTTGTATGTCACAAAATTATTTATTATATTTTGATTTAAATTACTGCATTTGAAATATTTCTTTGAAGTCTGATTCCCTAAGTTAGGGTCCACCATACGAGTGTGTATAGTAATCAATTATTTAATTAAATCATTCTCAAGTAATATTAGTATTAACTTTGGATAGTAGTACTCTTGAAGGAAAGTAAATCCAGAAAAGAATAACAAACCGATATTATACATATCTTTCCTGCCCTTACACATTTATCATTGTTTGCCTTTTTCTCTTAATTTGATTCACCTTTATTTGTACCCGGTTTCAATTTAAAACTGAACATGAAATTTGAATTTAGAAGTAGAAAATAGTTCTTCATTGTATAAGGGCGAAAAGTAGTTGATTTTGATAAGGGTTGCAAATCACACTATGTTTTGCAACATCTACTAAAAAAAATCATAAAAAAATATTTTGCAGAACTTCATAACAAATTAATAATTTTTAATTGAACAAAAAATTTAAGACACTGGTTCCAGTCACCCTACTGCCCCCATAAAAAATTCAAGATGAATTAAACAATTTATTATTAATTTTTCTAGAATTCAACGATGATTTTATCTTTTTTTTAAATTGTTACTCCCACCCCAAAGTGGATTACATACTAGAAAGAAAGAAATTTTATAGTAATAAGTTCATAATAAACTAACAATAATACATTCTTATGAACGGGTAAAAGGAAAGTCATGAAAGAAAGTGAGCAAGTCATGTGAGAAAGTGTACTTTTTCATAACACATTGAAATTCCCTCCTTTTTTTTGTTGAGTAAAGGCTCACAAAAAAAACATATTATCTGTTGATTAGGTATTGAAACATAGTTATGTGTGATATGTGAAAAAAATAGCAATGGCACGCATGTCACAAACAATTTTTTGTAACACTTCCCCCTTCCAAAAAAAGTGTTTTTTTTAGAATAAAATAATAATTTGAAATTTTACTTTTTTTTTTCGACCAAAAAATCTTGTCACCCCTCACAATCCCCCCTAATCACAGAAAAAGACTAGGAAAATATTTTTAGAACTAAATAATTAAACTAATAATTTTACTTTAAAAAAACGGAAAAACTGAGAAAGTAGTCGAACTGTGAAAGAAAGTGATTGAATTGTACAGGAAAGTCAACTCTCAAGTGCACATGAGTTCAAGAATGTTTTGGCAACGCCCACTTCAAAAACAAACTATTTTGCACGTACTAAGTATATTATAAGAGATTTTACCTGATTTTTACCTCAATATTAAAAAATAAAATTTTGCGCATGCGCAGCTTTGGACTTGCTTAGATTATTACATTACTATCTTGGCTTCCTTATCAAATAATATGAAATTTCTACACTATCGGATTTTGTACAAAACTGAATGTCAAGTTGCCACTTCAACTGGACACAACATTTCAATTTAAAACGAACCTCTCTTATTTTACTTTTTCACTTAATGATTACTCAGCCTTTATTTAAGCTGAAGAACTGCGGTTGGTGTTGCTGGAAAGAGAATAAAATTTATGAATTTCCATCTAATTTTTTGATCATCTTTAGCTGTTTGATAATAAACGAACAGAAAAATAGTAAATAGTTTAAAATTGGCCGGTTTTTGGAATCTAGAAACCTCTCCTCATTCTCACTTTTCAGTTTGCTTTTCAGTTTCACGGAAAACTTCTCTTTTTTAAACGCTTTTATTGTAATCACTAACGCGACAAAATGTGACTTAGTTCTTTTACTAACATCTATGGACACTGATTGTTGTTATCAGTTATCTCTTATCAAGATATTTTTATTTCAACTCAAGTTACTTCCAATATCTTTAATTGTATTTATAACGTCCAAGTAGTAACGTAGCTCTTTAGTCGAGAGTAACAGTTAAATCCTCAATGCGTCAAGTTTTTTTTACTTATTTTCGGAGTTATGGACATGGGACGTTGGTGGGAGGAGTGATACTCGTCTTATAAAAGGGTATTATTAAAAACTAATTTTTACCCAACTTATACGAGTACATAATGAGCAGAAAAAATTCATCAAAATTCAACAACTCAATATCGAGATTAGCCTGGCCAAACACTTTCCTATATCTGGCTCTTCATATGTACGTTAATAAGGACAGATAATGAGTACGTACTCGGGCACTCAATTTTTGTATAAAAATGTATTTGTCTTTCTTAATGAAAAAGTTCAACAGGAAAACGTTGGACATCACGAATGTGCAACAGGTGCCGACGGACAGGCTACGCGCAAACTGGAGTTCCGAACTCAACCACGTGTCTAACACAAAGGAACCGATTTTTTTTTTTACAACAAACATGGTACAATCCCCATAATAAAGTTCTGTAAAATTTGAAAAACATTCCTCTGACTCAAATATTGTTGAGTGATACATTGTAGGACAGGTTTTTTGGGGGGCTAAATTCGATTTTTTGGTTAAATTTTAGATAGAATCAACTGTTGACCTCTTTTGGAAATACAAAATTGGAGTTAAAGTAATATTTTTATGTATTTCCCGAACTTTCATTCTTCAGATGGCATTAATGCGACTGAAGAGCTCGGGGGTTTCCAAAATAGAACAACAAAAATGACATTATTGAGTTAATGGAGAAATCTAGCGGTACACGAGTAACTCTACAAAACAATAGAAAACCAAAAATGTCCTTAGTCGAAGCAACGTCTTAAGGAAAGCGTTTGCAATCAGGAAAGAAAATTTATATTTTCGAAAACAGATCAACTGTACATCTGAAATACGAAGAATGCTGTCGAGTCACCATATTCTTCATACGATTGCAAGAAAAAGTATTTCAGGTAGTGCCCAAAAATATTTTCTTACATTCCAGTAAACGTTGGCAATTAGAAAAAAGGTCGTCAAACAACTTCGCGAGCATGGTTTTTTTTTTTCACCATGAATAATATACGGTACAAGCAATGAATCCGCGATCTGGTCGCTCTATACGATGAATACTGTTCGTTGTTTCGTTTTCTTTTTGGAAATTTTTAATGATCAATCCTACACCCAAATATGCACATTACTGAAACATGAATGATTATGGCCGCGATTAAATAGTCATTTATTAAACACCGGTCAACTGTGTGATATCGCGAGACCAAAATTCAAAACCAAACTTCCCAGAAGATTCAGGAAACAAAACTTTTCAAAACAAAAACGTAACTTTTTAAAGTGAAACATTGATTCTTTCATAATATGCAACATCATCGAAATATCTGAGCTTCACTGCATCTTTCAGAGGTGGAATTTTCAAAATCAACTCTCTAAACAGACCCTGCTTAAAGCAAAGGTTTTCAAACTGAAATTTTGATTCTTTCATATGTAACGTCATCAAAACTGCTTGATTACGTTTTCGAAATCAAATAATTCAATAAACCATAAAAACAAAACCTCTCAAAGGGAATATGAAAGTTTTCAAAGTGAAACCTTGTTTCTCTCATAAGTGATAATACTGAAACTTTTGAGCTTGATTAAAGCTTTCAAGGTGGAGCTTTCAGAACAAAATGTCGCAAAAGTTTCCAAAAAACACAACTTTCCAAAACAAAAACAATCTTTCTAAAGCTCAATCTCATCCTTTCATATTCAGGGGGTCATAGGCACCTAAGTGGAGTCAAAATTTCGTCCAAATCCATTAGGTAGAAGTGGTGTTATGCTATTATACAAAAACAGCTCTATCATTTTATAGGTATAATAATAATAGAAGAGACGATAACAAATAGAAAATTAAAGCGCAGCATCGCTACGCTAGAAAACTCAATTCGCCAATTAATTTCATCCTTCAAATTCTTATATCATAAAAACTTCAATGTAGTAAAAAATATTATAAGAAACTTTCTTCAAAAACATCATCATCGCAGGAGTAAACATTCTCAAACGAATCCGAGCTTTTTCAGCGATTCCAGAATTTCATGTCACCTGAAATACAGTTCAACAAACAAACAGTACGAAGATAATGCGTTGAAATAAAATTATTTATTCTCGGAATCTATCGTTGATCGCCATTGTAGTCCAGTTTACACCACTGTTTGAAGGTTTCGTGGTTAATGAGTGAGTTATCTTTGATAACAATTGTAAGCCACATTTTCATACAATTTCGGCCTTGGCAGAATGGCAGGGAAATGAGGAAAATTATTTTTAATTTTTTTTTTTTTTTTCCAACAAAATATTCATTTTTCAACGATTTAATTAGACAATTTTTCAATTTCGAACGCACATAGAACTCATACAGCGATTTTTAAATAATAAAAAACGGGTAGCTGCGAGGGAGGATTCTCCTTCCTATAATTTCCTGAAAATATGCAACATTACTGAGGAATACGTTTTTTCTAAATTTCCTTCAAAAAAATTTTTGCTGGTAGGGAGACCAACCGCAGATCGTTAAAACTAATAGTTTTCGAGTTATGATGAACACTAGAAAACGTGATTTTTAATACTAAAAGACATATAAAAAACTAGAAGGCTTTCTCCCAATCCTATTTGACGTTGTTTTCTCTCAGCGTTAAGATTGAGCAGAGGGATTTTTTTCTTCACTTTTTTTTTCTCATACCTCATTAATTTTGAATAATTTTCGCAAAAGTTTTGTCAGAAAAAACTGACAACAACGTTTATCATATTTACTTAATGATATATAGGTTCGTAAATTTTTCAATCAAGATTTTCCGCTGGTTTCATTAGCCTTATTAGTCTAAAGGAATATTATTTGACCATTAAAAAATAAATTGTATATTTATGAATATGTATCATTTCCAAAGTTTTAGCTATCTAATGACTCTAATGAAGGTCTTCTATGCTTAAAAAATAAATGGACTATGCGTGCTGTCAAATGCCCCTAATATGGAATTGAGAAACAGATAAAAAATAATTTGCCCTCATTGGACCCACTTAGGAAAGGAACTTCTCAAAATCCAAAAAATGAGTTTTAAACAACTGCCTAAACTAGTCAAATGACATTTTAAAATATAAACCTGCTCAATATCTTATCGGGCATAAAATATACTGAGAAATACGTAAAAATAAATCTAACCCAGTTTGACCCCTAAGGGTAGCATTTCAAAAAATTCAAAAAACAGTCGAATAAGCGTCCAAAACAAAAACCAGTTGAAATGTTCTGTATCTATATCTTATCTAAAAGATACTGACAAATGGGTAAAAACAAACTTTTCCCCGATTGACCCCCTCAGAAATAGAATTTTGGAAAATCAAAAAAATAATTTTCAAACATTTAGTAGAATGACTTTCTTGAAATAAAAACTGGTTCAATACCCTTAATCTGGCCTAGAAGATATGAAGCAGCGCGTTAAAATGATTCTTTTCAACCCCCTGATGGATGGAATTTCACAAAAACCTCTCTCAGTGAGCACCTACGTCATGTTAGGAATATATCTTGAGAATTTCAGATAAATAGGTTCAGGGGTTTGGGCTGGGCATTGACGAGTAAGTGAGACAGTTGATCAGGTATATGGAGAAGGTTCTTTTAAATTCACCTACATATATAGGTATATTATGTAATTAGGGAAGCTGTAAGTTACATTTCCGATGGATTATAATAGTTTGTATCCAGTAAGTTTTTTTCTCGAATTATAGTCGGTTAAAACACGACGATACAGTCATTATGAGGGGGTAGCGAGGAAAACGTACCTAAAAACCACTTAAAACGTACCTAAAAATCGTCTTCATTAACTAATTTTTAAAAATCTTAACACGAAAATTTTTGACAGGTACCGCGAAACACATCACATCCGACCTTATTTTCTAGCGCTGAAAAGAACGAGACCAAGCACAGCACAGGTCGGTATAGGACCGATAGTTTTCAAAAGTTATGACTTTTTGTACCAAGTTTTTATTGGTGAAAACGTAATGTTTATATTTTCTAACCATAAATGGCTGAATATTGGCTGTTCGGCCTTTGGCCGATTACATTATTTGTCTCATTTCTTAATTTTTACTGAAACTGCTTCGGTCAGGCGTATCTTATCCAATGGCGTATTTACAAGGAGGCCATTGAGGCCGCGACTTACAGGCGTAAAGGCAAAAGGGCGCAAAGTCAATTTTTTTATATTCTTTGAATTGGCGACGTTGTATTTTTAATGATTTTTTACATTCTTTTAACTCTTAACACTAATAGTCCAGTCACAAAATGATGAAAAAAAAAACAACAAACAAACTCTAATTATATAGGGTTGTTGTGTGAGCTTCCTCAAATAACATAATAAAAGTTGCATCCTCCCCACCGCTTGCACTTTTGAGAAAGAAGTGTTTATCCCCTAAAATTTGGTTTCTCCCGATTTTTAATTGTTCAGCATAAAATTTTCTATAAAAATGGTTACATGAAATTACCTACGCCTCTTTTCCCTCTAGAGAATCTTGAAAAAAACTATATTTACTGAATTTGTTTTTTTTAAGACTTTCTGGTGGGAAAGGGGCGTCATATAAAAAACTTTGAAATTAACGGGATGGTAAAAGGTTATCAAAGAGGGGTGGATGGGCAGAAAATATGTATTGGGTTTACGAATTATCTACACAGCATGAAAATTACAAGTTATATTTCCTGCATAATTCTATTAAACATGTTCAGTGGAGAATTGGAGAATGATTTTTTCAAGACTTCTTGGAGCGAAAAAGCGCGTTGGGAAAAAAATTACACAGCATCTTTCCTGTAGAAAATTTAATGCTGAACAATTTTTTACTAATTTATTTTTATTACAAAATCAAATTTCGGGGAGAAAAACGCCAAAAACCAAATTTTAGGAGACAAAAAACCCTTTTACTAAAAATTCAAGAGATGGTGAGTGTGCAACTTTTAACATGTTATTCAAGGGGACCTAATTAACAACCTTACGTAGTTCAAACTTATGTGATAATTTTTATTTATTTTTTGTAAGATTTGATTAGGCTATGAATTAGAGCACAAAATTTATCCGGCCTATAGGCGCCAAATTTATAAATCCACCTCCGATTGTTTCGCGCGCGGCGTAGGCCATATCTACGCTCTACGTGGCCCGAAATTCGGTCGCCTCGCAGCCGGCGTATACGACCATTTTATGTAAGCCGTAGCCTTGTACACGCTTTTCGAGCGATGAGCGACGTGGCGGCCGCCTAACCGTCGCTTCGAACAGACGTACGAACTTGACGCGTAAAGCGGTTTTTTTCCTAATAACTATACCCAACTATGTACAGATATATTATTGTTTTTTATTTTTATTTTTATTTTTATTTGATAATGCGTATTTTCCGAACGTTTCACTAGTTTTACGACCAATGCATAAAAAACAGCGTAAAACGTACAAACAGTTCAATAATACGAACGGTAAACTATATTTTTTTAAGGTAGACGAGAACTAGGTAGTAGGTACTACTATTCTTGTAAAAATGTAAACCAGTGACTGGTTTTCGCCTTAGCTCTGCACTGTTACCAAATGAACGCGCCCCGTCCGTCCCAACTGCAAACTACCTACGACAGAATGGTAAACATACTGTGACCGCTGCGAATAAAATACCTGGTTTTCGCCTTAGCTATGCACTGTTAACAAACACGCGTCCGTCCAAACACTAAACTATGACAGAATCGTAAACATACCGAGAACGTTGCTAACAGAATATACTAATAGTACGCATACAGTCCGACGCCCTTCATCTATATATCTCTAACTGTCTCTCATTTCTTTCTTTTTTTTTCCGCATCTATTTACTTCTTTTTGTTTTTTCCATCCACCCGTTTATCGGTAATTATTTTTGTTTTTTCACCTTAAACATGTTGACTTAGGTTACCGATTTTCCGTATTTCGAGATTCCTCTCTACCTTACTTTTGATCGTGAAATGCAGCTACCCATGCACCAAAAAGAGGTTATTATTGAATTAATTTTCGTAATCAAATTGAGAGAATTTTTAATCGAATGGAAACAGACAAAAACATTATTTTTCATTTCTCCACTAGTAAGAAAATAAGTTTTTTTTCACGGAATTTTTGTTTATTTTTTCACAACTGATAACTTATAGTCTATCCAAAAATAGAACAACGGCGTCATACAAGCAGTCGGACCAGGGAGAAAGGAAAAGGTAAAGATTCATACTATCGAACAATGAGCTGCATCGAAAACTGTTTTCAACAATAGTACATTACGCAATATGGGAGAAAAAAGAACCATCGTACGAGTTTTTAACTGCTCACTCCCACCAAATTGCATACAAAATTTTTTCAACAAGTCAATGAATACTGTATTTAAAACTGGAGGAATGAAACAGAAAAAATCAAAGAATTTTTAGAAAAAAAATTTAAAAAATGACGAAAAAAGGTATGAAAAAGGAAATACAGAAAAATAAAATCCTAAACTTCCCCTCTCCTCCTCACCCAGCGTTGCAGAATAGTACATTACACCTTAAGATTCAAAAGTGAGCAATTACATGTGAGAGAATTTGCAAAACAAGCGCAGCGAGTGAGCAATTCCTGAGTCATGTAAACTCACTTTTGAACCTTGTTGAGGAAGATATTTTTAATAATTAATGATCAGAAGAACAACAAAATGTTAAATGAATTAGGTTAAAAACGAGTTTTTAAAAAATACGCTTTTATAATTTGAAGAAGAAATTAATGGCAAAAGAGAAAAAAAAAATTCTCATTTTTTTTTCCAGACAGAAACGAACAAAAATTGAAAAAACAACTGTTAAAAACAAATATGTGTGTATGTGTGCGTGTGTTGCAACATGTGGAAGCAGCACTGAAGTTGGTCATCCGGTGTACTTCTACAAACTGAGTGAGTAGAATAAAAGCATGTAAAAATTTATCATAATAATGAGTCTTTCACAAAAATTATAAAAAATGGAACAAAATATCAACTTTCTTATTTTAGCAGATTTAACGTTTCATTTAGAAAATATAACCTCTACCACGATGCAAACTGAATGTGCTTGCATCTAAAAAGATGCTTCACAATTTTACATGGAAGTGCGTTCACTTTATATCGAGATTATATTCATCAATGATATGAGCTACTTTTCACACGCAAAATACCAGTGTAAACATTGCCTTTCTGATCATGTATGATATGAAAATATTTTTGCATTTCACACAGCTGTGATATGAAAATGTCTCAATGAAGCCACATCCTTCTTATTGGGGATGGAGTATAACACAGCAGACTAGGTGCTATTAACACTGACACATCGAACGGGGCCACTTCATATATCAATTTATATGAACATAAATAACAATAATTTAACTTTATATATTATCAATTACTTCAATATATATGTTTCATCAAATACAAATAACAACTTCTTCGCAACACATGCCACAAAATGCACAATTAGGTCTTCCTTTCCAAGGCCCAAAGTATAGAATTTTCAACTGGTGAGCAAAAATTTTTCAGCAGAAGCAAAATAGGTATTTGCTCCCAGAATGAAAATGTTTGGCTCCTCCCATCCAACCAATCAAACATCTTCTCTAATTGCACATGCACATATGTTGCAAAAAATAGTGTTCTGATGTTTACGTTGCAAATTGCGACTTGTTGAGATTGCGCTCTCGTAGCAAAATATACTATTTGTGGTCATATGTGATGCAAACAATATTGTAAACAACTTACTTGTCACTAGTAAAAGTCAACCTGTTTTGCAAACTAGTTTCATAAAAATACTATTATTGTACAGCCTATTACTATACCAAAGATACACGTTTCTTTTTACCTACATTGGTCAGCTGTACTTGGCAATAAGGTGACAATGGAATGGGTGTTTGTTCAAACACACCGCAGCTCATAAACCCATCGTGATGTGTGTTTGGCTCAGAAAATGAAGGCATCACTCTTTTTGACTAAGTATAAGCAGAATGGATCAGAATATCCTATTACCATACTGCAATGGTATTTTTTCTTCCCGACTCCCACCATTATCACAATTCCGTAAACTGTTGAAATGTACGAAGGTGCAATCAAACTTAAACAACCACCATTAAATAAGGTTTCTATTAAAATCATATGTCTGTACCTATACCTCTGAATGGCTTATAACTTTACAAAATTAAAGGGGAAGAAGGGAAAAATGTCTGCATCACTTTTACCTGGACTATACCTGTCCATTAATATTTATGCCATAGCCAGGTTGTGGAACTGTCGTTTCATAAAGTCAAGCCATATATTGTAATGTGGATTCTCTTACATCAAATGACCAGAAATTTGTGGTCAGTTCGTAAGTGCATTATTTTGCTTCTTAGTCAGATAGATACTGTAATTCTCGATGTTATCACTCGTTTCTGATGAAATGAATGACGTTTTTCCAGTCACTTATACAGCCAGTATTATAAAAGAATGGTATGGAGCTGACAAATGAAACATTAATTTTTTCAAAATCAACATTCCCACGCTCAATAAATGATGTGAATAAGAAGGTAAGTATTTTTGTGTGTTTGCAAAGCTATTTTTAAAACAAAGTGTTGATGGTCAAGGATTCTCAGGGTCAATACAAACCTAGTTGTAGGCAGTGGGAGGACAAAGAAGGGCCCGTTTTAAAAAAAAATTTAATAAGCAATAGCAGATGCAATCATTCATAGGTACTAGTAAAAATAAGTAAGTTAACATCACATTTTCCTAATTGATATTTTGAGTTCAAATGTTTAGAAAATATTTTTCATATTATTAAAATTCTATACATCAATTAATTTTGAAGCTGTTCATTATAACTTCTTTTTTAATTTCATTCAGTTTATTTTCGATATTTAAAAGAATTATTACATTATCTGATTAACAAGCAAATGTACTTCATGAAATGACCAAAAGATATGGTCATTTAGTGTAAAAGAATCCACATTACAATATCTACCCACATTTCATTAAATGACTAGTTAAACTATCTGGCTACGACATATATAGCCAAAGACTTCGACTCAAAGATCCCGACTAAAGCCCGAATGAAAGAACGATATTTAAGTGATTCTTACATTTTTTCCATTATCAATTATATCTATACCCACATAATTTATGCACAGACATAAAGTTGTTAAGGTAATTCTTAAGTAATTGTTGATACTAAAGTATCGGTCTTACACTGGGGCCTAATGCTTTGTTCTTTTCAGCTGTTTTCTGTAAAAAGTTACGATGCCACATACACGAGACAATTCCATACTGTGTTCACTGTTCAGTGAAATAATTTCTATCTCACGTCGCATTTCATAGCTATTATTAGGTATATTAGTATGCTTGTGAATGTGTTTGTTGGAGTTTGTCTCAAAATAATGATGACGCCTAAACTAGTTTCGGGCAGTTTTGATATTTTATTTATTCCAATTTCCAATTTTTATTACGAATTGGAAATAATAGTTCAAATAGAAAACATCGTCAACGGAAACGACATTTATTCGAATTACGTGTTAATAGCGGAAGACTAGGTACCTATAATAATTTATTAATGACAAATAAAAACATACCAAAACAAACGTTTCCAATTGGCAACGCAACTCGTAAGTTAAGAATAAAAAAAAATACAATAAACTAGTTTTTTGCAGTCAATGCAAAGAAGAGCTACCAGGACGTCGTAAAATTTTAACATCTTCACGCGGCTGCAGAAAAGAAGCCAACTAATCCGACAATTTTTCACAACCGTTGCGAAGTTCGCATCAAAGGCTCATAAACAGAACGAAGCTCGAATAAATTGGCTGGAAACGTGCCGAAACTAATCCAACAAACCAGAATTCGAAACACGGGAAAAAATTGGAGGAATAAAAATTGGATTTGATTCCTTTGACAAACATAATATCAATCTGTTGATGTTTTTATCGTAAAAGTTTTGGTGGTTTTTAACCGACTTGAAAAAAGGAAGAAGTTCTATGTTCGATGGGTATATACAATCATAGAATGTATAATATAATAATTATTATAATGTACCTACATATATATATATATTTTTTTTAATATTTTCTTGCCCCACATGCGGGCACATTGAAAGTAAAAAGTTTTTTTTTTTGAAATAACTGAATTAAATATATGAATAAATAGAAAGATACTCGTATAGTTATCAATTCAGAAATCACAACAAATACGAATTTCACAGATAAAAATGAGACTGAAAAATTAAAATTGTACAACTCCGTAGGAGTGGGGATATTTCGTCCCGAAAGTAATGCCCCTTTCTACGTGGGTCTTCTGTTATATTATGGTGCGACACCACCAGAAAAAATTCGAAAACACATACTGATAAGAAAAGCAATGAGGAAAACAACGAAGGACCGTGAGCCCACACCCGAAAGTTTTATTCTAGCTTCGCTTCAACGGAGATGTTTTAAAAATTCCAAACGGCGAAAGTTCTAACTTCCAATAACCTCCTCGGACCACGTCACTGCAAGAAAACATTAAATAGGAATTACGTTTGCAGGCGTAATTCGGCAGTTTTCTATTTCAAAAAAATTGCCGTTCTTGGCTTTGGCTTTGGTTGTCCATTAGATTGGTTTAAATTTTTGTAATAAAAACTTGTTCATAATGCTATAATAATACGAGCAATAATCGTATATATGTATACATGTAAACGTGATTCAGGATAAGTAGACCAACAATCAATACCAGAAATAATCGTACGTATGTTTGTATGCATGTATGTAAGCGTGATTCTGGATAACTAGATCAACAATGTGGCTGTACATGATAAGTATTTTTGGTTGTAAGAAAATGATTTATATGTGTCCAAATTTATGAAAATTCGTTGAGCAAAAATATGAGCATCTTGATCTATCGATCAGCAGTAAGTGATAACATTTAACAGTAAAAAATTCGCCGGGAACTAACGGTTTTCTCATTAGAGCTACAATCTGCCAATCATAAAATTTTGGAATTAACGCTAAACACAACGGAACCAAAATGTCTCATATTAAATCATGAATCATAGTTGATAATTTAATATAGGCTTCCATCATTAAATTTTATTTTAATGAGTTTCGAATTTGAGTATCGAATTTAAAATATTGCTTTTTACTTTTTACTATACAGCAACTCATCCGAGCCTAGCTCGGTAAACCAAGTACTAAACAGTGAAAAGGGATAAATTACAGAGTTTTCGCATTTATCGCGGTTATTCCAATGATGAACGTAGTCATTATTATTTTTATTTTTTTCGATTTCTTTCCTATGTCGTTAACTCGTCGTCGAACCACACGTAGCCTGCAGGGTTCATCATCCGGTAGCATCGAGATACAAACAAGAAACCTATTTTTGATCAACCGAAATTACGTAGACTATTAGCGTTTGTTTTAAGATCGCACCATACGTAGCCTACGGTCACACTCCACTCCGCTCCGCTGGACCGCTGCGCAGCCAAAAATTCCAACTAAACGAAAGACGAGCGATCGCATTTCATCGATTAAACCATGGCTGTACGTCCACCGTATTTTATGCTGGTCTACCACGAAAACAACGTCACGTTTCGAATTGAAGTACGCGAATCGATGGTTTTCGTTTGCCACGCACTTGACCAGTGTACTCCACGTATCCACAAACCGACACAATACTCATGGTGAAGACTTAGCCCCATACCTTCATGTAGGATACGTACGGGTGTCGATTAGCCATCATCGTTAGTTTTATTATTAGGTACGCAGAGGCAACTCTCAAAGGTGACCCAAAGACGACTTCAAGCATCGCACAATACGTCGTATATTTGCGGTCACTGTCACGGACGCGGACGCAACGTGCAACTCCGGTACCGCTCAGCTACAGAACACGAAAAAAGAATGACGAACGTCGAACGCGTCCGCGCGCCTACCGGCTATCGTAGGCCGGTTTAAACGCTGCGGCGGCGTGACCTCGGATCGTTTATTGGCGGCGACGGCGCGGCGAATAATAGGCCTCTGAATGCGACATGATCGCTTCTCGAATGCCTTACTACACCGCGTAAAGGCTAGGCCAGGCAGGCCGCTCAATTAGCGCCTACACTTACGGTCGACAGTCGCCTCGCCTTTAGTCGGCACTACAGCCGGTAATTTTCGACTGGATACAGGGCCTGACGAGAGAGGCGGAACGGAGGAATGACGCCGGGCTCGGAATTTTTAGGGGCGCGAAATTCCCAAAAAGGATGAAAAATAAGTATAGACTTTCAAGGAAAATAATCTCATGGGAAACCATTAAAATATTTTCTTCACTTCCTGGTTCACCAAATATGGTAAAACCCCTACCACACATAAATCCTTGATACTGCACCTGAACGCAGATACTATTTTCAATATTTGGGTGACCAATAAATTTTCCTCTACGCATGCTCTAATTTCCTATCCACGACCCTGCTCCGTACATCCAGCTCTTTCAACAAAAGACGACACTCAACTAGTTTGGGTATATGGCAATGGATTATTTCCAATTTCCAATAACCAACTCGTGGTCTTTGCATCATCAAAACTGTAAATAAGTTACACCGACGATTTACCGCACAACATTGTTGCAGCGATCCTTGGTGCGTCACCATAACGAACCGCAGTCAAATACCCGAATGTCGCATTTCAATGGCAGTCTACTACACTGTAGGATACAATACGATACGTAACTTGCCATTCACACCAGGTTTTTTTTAATTGCCTAGTTTTTATTTAAGGGCAGGTGTAACAACAAACACCGGGTCAGCACCAGGTTAATATCAGGTTACCTTAAATAACACGATGAAGTTAAGAAAATGTTGATCCAAAAAGAACACCAAGATATAACACTGTTAACACCATAAACTACCTTAATCGCTGATAACAGCGATCTCTTACCTGTATCAGCTTATAAATAAAACACTCTGCCCATACCCAGATTTTCTACATCTACTTGACGAGCAAGTATAGGATTCGATAGCCGGTGTTACCCTCCATGTTGACCTCAGGTACAAAAATAACGTCGAATTGATAACCATCGGTGTTGTTATGGTACCAAAAGAACGTCACATGACACCGAAGGTAACATCAAGTGTTGAAAGAGCTAATTTTTGTGGCTAATAGAATAGACCTACGTAGTAGTGATATCGATTGAAGATCGATTGGAAAAAAATCGATCTGACTGAACCAAATAGATCAATCAAACAAGTAGATCGGAAATTCTTAACCGATTGTGCGCTAGTCTGTATGAAAGAGAAATTTTTGCACACATAACATGGGTCACATTGTTAAAGGGGGTGTAATTACACCAAAAAAATTGAAATTTTTATCAAAAAAATCGGGAAAAAAAATCAACTTGTTAGTAAAGAGCAAAAAGAAAGTCACCATCTCTTTCAATTTAACAGAAAAAAACTTTTCTTTTTTTCATAACGTGTGAAATAACATGGCCTGACTATCTGGAAAGTGTTTTTTTTTAAACAAATATGGATGTTTTCAAGGGGTGGAAAGCAAAACAAGAGTCAAAAAGAAAAAAAAAACAGACAACCTTTCAAAAAAAAGGGAAAAAA
Organism: Ericerus pela; assembly: GCA_011428145.1. Taxonomy (NCBI): domain Eukaryota; kingdom Metazoa; phylum Arthropoda; class Insecta; order Hemiptera; family Coccidae; genus Ericerus; species Ericerus pela. The sequence goes on along the minus strand of WOFM01000214.1, from coordinate 883,726 downwards.
CAACAGTCAAGAGCGGAGTGTTCGATTTATTTAAAACAAATAATGAAAAGGCTAAGGAGGGTAGGAGCCAAACTTCTTGAACCCCCTAACAGCGGCCATGATTATATCCGATTTACAAACCACAATAATAAACATTTCAAGTTTGTTTTTGTTTTCCTATATTGCTCAGGCGCGAAAAAAATAGTAGATATTGTTCTAAAATTTTCATCTTCGTATATCTTACCCGTCTATCCCACAGCCCCAGTTACTCCCATATACCTAAATATTAATTTATAAAACAGCCGAGTTTTATTTTTACCATAGTGTCCTCTACATAAAATATATTTAAAAACAAAAAGTACACCCATTTATGGAAAATTAGTGATTGAACGAATCATATTTTTAGAATCGATCAAAATTTATAAAATGATGGATGGCTAACTTCGATTAATTGAAAAATGATTATGATTGGGTACAATAACACGTAGGCTAAATTCTCTAAAACAAATATTGATCCGGAATTTTTTTCAAAGCGAAGCTTCCTTATTACTCACAGAATAACTAAGTGATGGCACCATTGCTTTTAGATAGCCACACCAAAATTGATGAAAATCTGCTTATGTATTAAGTAAGTCTTAACTGTTTAATTAAAAAATATATATATGCAGAAATGAAATAGGGAGAATTATTCTTTAAAAATATCGTAAATGTTATTTACGGTCACTGCTGATGCACGAAATACGCCCTGACTGTTTAATTAAAAAATATATGAAAGAAGCAACACTACCTACCCGTTTAAAGTAAGATATCATTCAACAGAACAGGTCTTGAATTAGTACTTTTATTGAAAACCTTCAAACTTGATTAAAGTTCCCAGTTTTTTCAGTTTTCACTTCTCAGAACTGAGTTAGTACAACCCTAAAGTAGAACTGCGAACTAACTTCCAAAAGGACTGGTCCAAAACCAAAACAACAGCGAAAATTTTCGAAACAGCACATCCCTAAAATAGACTATTACAGGACACTAAAGAACTAGAAGTTACATAAATTTCTGATTAAGATGAATCTAGAAGAACAAGGTAAATAGGCAATACTAAGGATAAAAAAAAAATAGACAGAAATTTTCAAATCTTAGAGAAAATAATTAAAATGATTCAAGATATTCGTAAAATTTTGTTATACAAAAGCTATATAAATTCAAAGCCATTGCACACACATTCTTCCAACTTGTTAATAAATTAACAGAAAAAATCACTATTTAACCAGAAAAGTATCTAAGTTAATCGATGAAGCCATTTTATAAAAATTATACTTATTTTTATTTAGAAGAAGAAACTTACTAAATATCAGGAACAAATAACGTATTGTTTGATGCTTCAACTTACCTAGAAACAAAAGAAGAAAAAACAAAAGAACAATTAAAATCACGAGAGAATGAAATTAAAATAGAACAAAATATATTAAAATACCCCCTCCCTACCAAACAAAAGGGTCCAGATATCAGAGACATATTCGAATCCACACTCACAATCAACACTATCCAAATAGAGTCAAATGAAGAGACAGATTCAATCTTCGGATCTGCCCTGATTATGATGATTGTCCAAATTTCCTTGAAAAATATATTTCTATAATGATATATTTCTACTCGATAACTCTCATATTCATATATCGTTACACCAATAAACTGCTATTCACCCTTTATAACACACTGCAAGGAATTGTATGAACAGAACTTAGGCACCACATAAGAATTCACTTAATGAGTCTAATTTTAGTAAAGAATCACTTCTATTGTAACCATCAAACATTAAGTGGCTCAATCATCTGAATCGGCTATGTTGAACTAAGAATAGTAATTTGTAATGTACCTACAAATGTTACTTTGAAGTCATTGAAGTAAATTGTAACTTTGTCAAAGTGTTTTTGAGTTCATCAATCAGCAAAAATTCATACAATATTAAGTCCAATTTTTCCTTTTTCATCAGCTGCATCGACTTGGTAAAATTACTGGACAGAATTATTGGGCTAGCGAAGTGAGGCTGAAGAAAAAATGAGTGAATCTTTTGACTTATATTCAAATTAGGAAATTTAACAGAGTAAGGTTCTAATTAAGACAATAAGCAGAAGATAAATTACTTTTTTATTGAAAAACTCATTAAACCGTATCTTTTCTTTTCATTTAATTTTATTTGAGTCGGATTAGTAGTTTCATAACTTGACAATACAGTTCCTTATGAATTCTCCGTGACAATTCGTTTAAGTCTGATAAAACTTTTATTTCTTCAATTCAAGAGCTACAAGTTCGTTTCTTCAATGATAATTTCTCCTATTTTACAACTTGACTGCAACCTGAAACCTGAGAAGAACAGGTTCTAGATAATTCCATTTACCTGAAAACGATTTTCTTGTGGCAAAAACATTGGCTCAAGGAAATGTCTTAAACCCTTTATCCAGCTCCTTAAATATCCAAGTCCATAATTATGACGGCATCATCCCCTCTAGGCTACTCTGTCACTGCTCATCATCAGATTGTAGAGTAATAAATCCTTAGAAATGTTTGATGAAGGGCCCTGTTTCAATTCTAACATGAGTGATGTCACCCAGGTTCACTTTTTTCTTGAGGAGATCGAGTCATTCTGGGTAAATCGTTCGACTTCATCGTTATGATTCTAGGTTTCACTTTCGACACGTGAATTTTACCTAGTATACTGGAAAGTAATGTTATCTTCGACGATGGTCTAACCGAGTAGGTGTCTACCAGCAGTCATTCCGAAGCATTTTTAACACTATCGAAACGATGTCGCAAAAACGCGCCGTTTTCGAGAGAAAAGTACCTTCGCCGAATGGAATCCAGCTTCTAGTTAAATGAATCCCATGCGACAACGCGAATAACCTCCCTCATTACCTATTATTTTTCAACTTTTGTCAGGGCTGACAGCTGCTTAGGCACCATGTTGCCGACCACGAAGAACTTGAGCGCATTGCCTTCGAAATTTGACAAGTTTCCCAATTACAGCCCGCCGCAGTGCAGCTAAAATTCATATTTCAAAGTTATGTTGAAACTGACAAGTCGACTGTCAGATGCGAAACTTGCTATTCTCTATTTTGACTTTTTCTCTTCTCTCTTTTTTATACGCTTTTATTCTATTCACTCAATTTGTTGAAGTACACCGGATGACCAACTTCAGCGCTGCTTTCACGTGTTGCGACACACGCACACATACACTTGTATCTGTTTTTTGTTTTTTTTGTTTCGCCGATATTTCTACCTTGTTATTATAAATTTTTTATAAACTTTTTATTCTACTCACAACTGCGATTTTAAAAAAATACACCAATACTGCGGCCAACCTTGTGCAACAAAATAATGTTTATGAAGCTAAAGCCAAAAAATAAAAAAAAGCGTATCTTTTAAAAATTCGTTTTTAACCTAATTTATTCCCCGTCTCGTTGCCTTCGTAAAAATAAGGAAAATAACAAGAAACAAAATATTTCTTTCAATCATCTACCAACACCTAACCGAAGGGTATACCACCACCTCCCACTAAAAAGGAACTGTTTTTCGACATTTTTGTAATTTATACATTCTTCCGATGAATCTGTAGATTTTACTGTCCAGTTTTTTAATCCTAACCGACGTGATCTGTTGCCTGTCGCCTTTTCTGTTCTCACTGCCATTTTGTTGTATAATATAAATCATTTCTATAGCCTCGCTGCTCTTCACAGTTGTTTGTTTCAGTTACTATTGTTATTCGTACCCCTGTGTTTTATACATCAATTTATGTTTCATTTTTTCACTTTTTTCATTCGTTTTGATCGTATTTTTCTCATCGATAAACATGTCATCGTTTAAACGTATGCCACATTAAAATCATGGGAAAATGTCCTTTTCGCGCTGGTTCCACAGGAGCATAAGGGGGAACTCGTACATAAAGCGTATATCGTGCGTCACTTGAAAGACTAATTGAAACGCCGACGAACACCAATAGTGAGATTGTGAGAAAATCGCGTTCGATAGTTTTTTCGTTGAAAAAATTTAAAATAATTGTTGTAGGTACCTACATGAGTTAAAATGTAATTTTTGGTAGATGAAGATATGAAACGGCAATATTCGAACATGCGCCGCGTCGCATAGTCGCGGCCGTCTCTCATCGAAGGTCATCGACACCACACTCTGTTTACTGTTGGTGCGACGAAGTGACACGGACTATTTATGTTTTGTCGCGAAATCTACATCTACATTATAAGATATTTTACTTTGTTTAAATTTTTTTTTCTTTTTTTTAATACGTACATATGTTACAAAAGGAAATCATCATTCCCTGGGAATCCATTCATCTCATGAACCACTCAACAGGTTTTCATGCAGTTTGGCCAACTTGTAGGTAACTTACAGGGGAAATTTTGTGGCTGTAGAATGTCATTCAGGGACAAATGGGGGTCGAGTAATGACAGAAAAATAAACGAGTGGCGCCGTGGCTAAACTCGTATGGATCGACGTGTAACCGAAATACAAATCCAAATCGGAAGGATGAAAAAGCAAAACGCTCAACGTTGAATTGCAACTCGCCAGGGCAACTTGCAACTCGTAACCGTACGCATACACACACAAACACACATCAATTAGGCACCATCTGATGGACTCATGCTCAAGTCTCGTGTAGCACCTACCGTGAGCTAAGATGTTCATACATAAAAAGAAAGCAATAAAAAACTCTTAACGAAGCAGCAGCTCCGTTAAGCCGGTCCCACACGATGCGCGTATTCGGCGAACATTTGGCATTTGTCTACATTTACGCATCGTGTGGGAGAAATGCCAATGCGAATGTTCTGCATTGCCAAACATTTGGCAAACATTCATCTAGGTTCCGGCAATTGTCGGTAAATAATTCGCGAGTCAAAGGGATGACAAATATTTGAATGCTTGCAGATGGCTCCTACATGACACGCGTGAATAAGTTCGTATATTCATGGTGTAATGTAGGAGCCGCAAAGCAGCGAGGCAAATGTTTCGGCCGAATATTTGCCGAATAACATTCGCCGAATACGCGCATCATGTGGGACCGGCTTTAGAGAAAGTAGGTTTTCGAAAAATAGAAAATTATTTGCTGAAAAGTTACTAATAGATTATAATGATTGACGATTGTATTAAATTTTGTAATTGTTGACCCAAAATTATACAGATCAAATTTTCGGAAAATTTTATAGTTATTAGTTCAAAATTAAGCATTTTATAGTCAAAATAATATCAAAAATAACTGTACCGTAAGTGTTACCGTCCGGCCGATTCGCACAAAAATTATTAGTAGTATGTTAAAACTTAATATAGGTCATAGGAATACTGGTACTTTTTCCAAATTTCAAAGCTGCTGGTCCAAAATTAGGCATTTTATAGTCAAAATTAAAACAAATTAGTGTTAGCTAAAATACCTTCAGGCCGATTTGCACCGAAACTGATAGCATGTTCTAAAGGATTACAACAAATATTTGTTCCAAACTTCGCAGCTACGGGTCCAAAATTTAGAGTTTCATAATCAAAATAAAAAGAAAATAGCGATGCTCGAAGTACCGTCGGGCCGATTCACTCACTAGAAACATTAGGTCAGGTCCTTTGTTCAATAAAAGTGTTCTTTCAAATTTCGTGACTATCAGACAAAGATTATGCACCGTACCGTGGTGACAAGAAATTGACTTACATACATTATACGAGTATATGTTAAGGGCAAAGTATCTAATCTCGACATTGTATGAAATGAAGTACCATTTTATATTATGCCGGTCATTTTGTACAATGTTGGTAAATTTTACCCACGGCCGTGTCGTTATATGAAGTCACTACCAATTTTAGGGGATCATACACAATATTGTATGGAAATGGTAGTGTCATCCTCACTTCAATTGTTTAAATAAGTATAGAGACCCTAAAATATTCACGACTTGACATCCTTACACTTCAGAACGGAAATGACCTTCATATTATAAAAATGATGAAATTTCATATGGTTTACTAGAAGATCATAGAAACTAATGTGAATTAAAATCCGTCGTCATTGACTCATTATAATTGTTGAAATAAAAAAAATAGATCTCAAATTATGTTTTTAATACAATATTATGTATAAATGTCTCTTAAGTATATCATACTTTGCCTAAATATTGATGGCCATCTGACATAATGATCCACCCATATATAAAATTTATAAAAATATGCAAATTGACAGGCATTTACATAAAATAGCGCGTCATTTTAAATGATGTCCGGATAAGGAACTTTACCCATAATATATATATATATATGTATATATATATGTGTGTGTGTTAGGAGCAGAAACCAAATTCGCTCAATGAGTGGAAAACTGCTTGGAACATGTTCGGTCATTTCAAAATTACAAAAACGCAAAAATTCACGTTCTGACTGTTGTTAAATGCTCAGAACACATTCTGAGCTATAGGCTAATACCACAACAAAAAATTTGTGTTGTTGTATTAGCCTAGATGCATGGAATACGTTGTGGAAGTTTCTGAATTCGATATCACGTTCTGTGCCTCAAGCCCTGTTCACGATACAAAAAATAACGCTTAAAACGTAAAGAGATGCTTTGACGACGATATTTTTGGGATCTGGTGACAAAAATGACACGCTATTCCATTAACACTCGCATTATTAAAGTCATTACACCCTGTTTTCTTGAGAAATAATATCACATTTTCATAAGCGGATCGCAAAATCTTACCTCTTTACATTTTAGACTTTTTCTTTTTATTGTAAACAGTTTCACTTTTATCCCCAGCATGCAAATTCGCATTAAGGGGATACAAGTAACGCATAAAATGCACCCAGAATGTGATATATATATATATATATATACTTTCTTTCATGTCCCGTACGCCCAAAACGGTGATTCCCGGACGAGGTGCGGCGCAGAGGGGCCACTTAAGCTCCATGTCCCCAGATCCTCACCTAACGAAAATTTAAAATTCAATAAATGTATTCGTTTGTGCTACGTTTGTGCTGGTTTGTGCTGAAATTTTCATCGTTTGTGCTATTTGTAACGTATATTTTCGTCTATTTTGAGAAATGACGAACATATTCGTACACTCATTTCCAAATACCAAAAACATTGATATTTGTCAACAATTACCTTCCTATTACTCTTCATAAACAACCACCAAATTATTTGTATTTAATTTTACATATACAGATATACCTCCTGTATATTTATGACCTGGTTGTACCTGTCCCTCGAGTACTCGACGAGTCAGCACAGCCCTATAATAACAACACCCTACTTCACTTTACCTATCCGACACGTACGTTTTCATACCCTGAACGAGTATATAATCTCTCGATTCAGTTGTATAGTTGTTCAGTTCTGTTCAGTTTAGTTCAGTTCTCCAACAGCTACTTCTAAGTACCTGGAACCTCTCTTGTAGAAGTCTCTAGTGAACAGATAGTCTTGCTTGTTGAATTGTAATTGAATATGTATTAATATTAACGTAGAAATATGTACGATATGTACAAAATATTAAAATATTAAATGTGTGTTAATTCACTGATGTGTTTAAATATTATTGAGTCTCAAACAAATGTTAAGGTCCACGATAGTTTGTGGATGACTAATCTGAATCAATCATAGAAGTATTACTACTTTTTAAGTACGTGGTATTTC